>CM067363.1:72245337-72610337 GCA_034401795.1 Chaetoderma sp. LZ-2023a | reverse complement strand
GCACATTTTTTAAAGTGGCACCAGAATTTGAAATTAGCCTGCATGAGTCACTATATAGCAATCAGCGCCAGTAGCAAGTAGATGCTGCTAGCACTAATGAGTGTTCCAGACTTTACCAGCCAGGTTCAGCAATGATTGCTAGCCCTTGCAGTACAGAATCATGTGCTTTTATTATAATAGATGGATCCAATGTGTCACTCAGGTATTGACATCATAATCAATTCCGTCACATATAAGTTGTCACTTATCATAATTGACAGAAATACTTTGTCATGAAGCTGGTATAGTCTATCGAGTTGTGTCTTTGATGGATTTACTATTTAAAAACATTTTGTTGAATAGTTTGAAACTAATTTGACTGTGCCTTGTTGCTGCCTATGGCAGTAACAGCGTCCCGTCAAATTAGTTTCAAAATATTCAACACAATGTTTATTAAATAGGAAAGACATACAATTCGTATGGCAGTGCCTAGTCAGTCATCAACTAAGCGTTCGTGGTGAATCCATCTACGTCATTCATGATGTAATTGATTAAATGGCGTCAGCCTACAAGTCACATATTTGATTATGGAGACTGAGAAACTGGATTCCTCCATTGGATCCCTTCCTTCTGTTCTGATTGGTAAAGTAACTGGTTTAACTTTTAACACAACATTGCTGTAAGGTGTTGCTGCCTTTGCAAAGATTCAACTCGATTCCAAATCATGTAAAAAGAGAGTGGCTAGAAATGGGCTGGGCATAGCTAGGAATTAATCCCAATAAACTCTGCCTCTTAACCCCTTCATGGTAAAATTTGGTCAAGAAAATTTAAATATCTACCCATTGAATGTCCATTTACAGGCCAAGGGAATACAATTTCTGAAAATTTATCTCTGGAATGACTGGCTCGGTTATCAAGCCAGTCATTCCAGTGGTAAATTTTCAAAAATTGAATTCTCTTCGCATGTTATTGGACATTCCACAAGACCATAACAGAGGCTGGTTTTGGCTGGCTTGACCATTATAGGGTCAATAGAGTTACCAAAAACTAAGTTTATCAGTAACACTATGCTACTAGCAGTATTTCCCATGGTATCTAAATTTTGGTTGTCCCAGGGATGCCAAAACCTGAAAACTGGCGGTCCCAATGCAGTTTTTCTCATCCATGCTAAAATTAGAAGGTTAAACATTGACTCACATCTATGAATTATAGCTGTCCCATGCTAGATATTGTGGGGAGTTTTGTACAGAAGCCTATAAATTATAAACTAATTAATATTTAATAATTATACAAGATTTACAGGGGTCCCATGGGAGCCATTAGCACTACTTTGCTGGTCCAAAGCCGCATTATGGTGGTATATACGCTCAAAAGGACTTTTATGACAATCTCTGGATACTAGTATTAGTTTTAAACTCTTTAACCGTCGGCACTCAAGTGACTCCAATTGAAGACACACATGAAAGCAGTTATACACTCTGAAACTAATTTGCTCTTGCTGCGATAGACAAAAACAGCTCCTAGTCAAGGTAGTTTAGAAATGTTTAACAGAACATCAGAAAGAATTGGCACCTGGTCCAAAAAATATTTTTTTAAATTTACAACTGGAATGACTATCAGTAATCGAGCCAATCATTCCAGTTGCACATCTTCAAAAATAGTTTTCTCTTGGACTGCAAATGGACATTCTTCAAGACCACTGCAGAGTCCAGTTTTGGTCGACATTGGCATAAAAGAGATAGTGGGTTAATATTTCATCTGTTCACATGAACCTCAAAGTAAATTCATAAATATGCAGCACAATTTATTTGACATTAATTTGACTTCAGCTTAGCTTATTGCTGCCTATATTCATTTTCAAAATATTCAATAGATTATTTCCTACAGCGCACTAAATTTGCCTCATCTGGTTTTGTTTATTAATGTGTTCAGATTGTAAATAAAACTGACCACAGAGAAGTGTTTGCTCGCCATTTCCGCCATGATCTGGTGAAAATACATCTTATCTTCATTATTAATTAGCCGATCGTGGAACACTCGCTGTGTTTCATGGCAAAACAGACGGAATAACTGCGTAGTATCTCGAATGACACTCGGATCAGCCTGCAGCATGCCTGGCAAGTGAAAGAGGAAGTATAATGATTATATATTCTAAGTAGTTATATACCAGGGACCGATCTGCCACTAGGCAATTAGCCAAATGCTAGTAAAACTGAAGTCTGGCTAATGAAAAGCAGAATTTGCTAAATCATTGGCTAATGATTAAAATTAATTTAATTTTGTTTATTAGCTGAATCATGACAAATTCCAGCATTAGAATGGCAAAGCAAAAGTTCCTGTTTACGTCGTTGAATAGCAACACATTTCTGATATATTACGACCATATTGCATCTGTACAGTAAAATTGATAGTATTAACTGATGATGACTGACCGCAAACATGTTCATACCAGTAAGTGACATTGGAGCACATATGTGGCTAAAATATATACTATTTGCCTAACAAAAATGTTATTTGGCTAATCTATTGGCTGGAAGAAAGCAAAAGCCAGATCTGTCCCTGTATACTACTGACAAAATATAGAGCAATGCGAATGTGTTGATGTGTTTAGTAAAGACTCGCGGGTGCTCAAGGTCATTGCATTATGTCTTCTCATTATAAGGAGCCTTGTGTCCAAGTTTAGGCACGATATGATTAACCAACTGCGAGATATAACCCACTAAGTTAAGCTTAAACGAGACCACAAACGACAATTAAAATTCAATAAAAATGCCAAAAATAAGTTTATCACTTAAAATTTCAGTTAAAGTTATAAATTTTGATACCCTATGAAATTAGACTTCCGGTATGACGTAATCGCATGAATCGCCAACCACATGGATTAAGATTGACACAACACATGTTTTCAGAATCAGCCTCTAATATACAGTTACGAAGCTGGACATTCAAATTCTAGCTTATCACACACTAGTATTAAACCTTTAACCTTCGAATTTGTTCAAGAAAATTTAAATTTTCTCAGAAAATGCCCATTTGCAGACCTAGAGAAGAGTATTTTTGAAAATTAATACTGGAATGACTGTCTCAGTTAGAGCCAGTCATTCCAGTGGTAAATTTTCAAAATACTGTTCTCTTGGTCTGCAAATGCGCATTTCTCAAGACCACCTGCAGAAGCCATTTTTTTAAAGGGATAATCTTGCATCACATTAATAAGATGGTGAATGAATGAGCGATCAATGATCAACAGCAAAGTATTATTCACATGATGTCATACCACACTAATCATTAACGCGGCGATGATGTCGTGATTCTCATGGGAAATGAAAGAGCAGAAATGTAGTTGCAATGCTACCATGAAGCTCGACTTTACAACTTTGCAATGACCAATGAATCTTGACTTCAAACATAAAATAAATATAGAAGGCTTATCAATAAAATTACCAATGACTATGACCTTTGACATTTTGATCACAAAGCAATTGTGTCATACCCTCTCATTAGCACATGCACCAGTTTTGGTGCAGTATGATTAACACCACATGAGATACGAACTGCTACGTTTAGGTGTTAAAGAGTTAAAAGATTAATCAGTGTTTTACAATCTTCTGCCGGATTTATATCTAACACAATGTATCAGGATGAAAACAGCAAAAGAAATATCACTTAAATTTTATTTATTTAATCTGAAATTTACCTTGGACGCACTTGGACAGATCTCGCAGATTGAATACGTAATGTGACTTAGTAGGCGTGGGCAAGAGATCAGTACTCATACGACCATATATCTCAACAGCAGCTGTGATGACTGACTCAGTCGCTTGGCGGACAGCATGTTGGAAATCCATTAGAAAGCCATTCAGTATAGCCTGATAATAATAATAATAATAATAATAATAATAATAATAATAATAATAATAATAATAATAATGTGCAAGGCGAATACATCGCTCACCTGGAACATTGTCCAGTGAGATTTCTGTATATAAATCTTTGATATAATTTCAGAGAACTTTTCGGAAAATTCAAGATGGCACCCACGAGAATCGACCAATCAGGCTCTTTTGAAGAAGATCACTTTCTTCGCCCTCAGCCGAAGTTTCTTGAGTTTGAATCAACCAGCATAGCGGATACAGTGATCTTTAAATATGTTTCTAAAAACAGCACAGAATCCAAGATGGCCACCGATCAAATCAAACACTCAAGTTCTTTGAACAATCTTGTAATTGAATGACGAAAGAATGCTTTCTGCCAAATATGGTTGAAATCAGCCTGTCAGTTCTTGAGAAATCATTTAAACCTTTTCCCATTCACTTCCTACGCGGTTATCAAATCCAAAATGGCCGCCGACTCATTCATCTGACACTTTTAAATGACCCAAATCTTAAATCAGAATGCCTATAAACTATAAAAAGCAATTCTTTGCTATTAAACTCCTACTTATGTGTAGACCTGTATTTTATGTTGACAACAGAGGCCCGATCTATCACCGAAATATCTAACATCAGAATAAAATATGTCACGTGTTAGTTGACATCGCAATCAAGATGAAGCATAGCTCCATCATTGACGTCCCAATCAAGATGAAACATAGCCCTGTCGTTGACATCCAAATCAAGATGAAACATAGCTCCGTCATTGATGTCCCAGTCAAGATGAAACATAGCTCTGTCGTTGATGTCCAAATCAAGATGAAATATAGCTCTGTCGTTGACATCCAAATCAAGATGAAACATAGCTCTGTCGTTGACGTCCAAATCAAGATGAAACATAGCTCCTTCACTGACATCCCAATCAAGATGAAATATAGCTCTTTTAATAAACATGCTGTTGAATATTTTGAAACTAATTGGACTTGGCGCTGATGCTACCATAGGCAGCAACATCACTGTCATATTAGTTTCAAAATATTCAACAGCTTACTTGTATCGTATTCTGTAAATTGAGTCAGGGAGGGATCGATCAAAGCATGTGTGGAGCTTAGCTAGAGATAGGCCAGGGCATAGCAAAAACTGGATTCCTCCATGTGTATGATGGCATCATAATCATTATGTCACAAAGGGTGCCATATAGCCCATCACCAAATCTCAAATGGTCCGACACGTTATATGAATTGCATATCTTTATAATTCTTTGCTATTTAATAAACATGCTGTTGAATATTTTGAAACTAATTTGACTGGGCGCTTTTGCTGCCTTAGGCAGCAACAGCACCCATTCAAATTAGTTTCAAAATATTCAACAGCTTACCATAATAGTTTTCTTGAAATAGATAGTCAGGGAGTTTAGAGATCGATCGATCCGAACATGAGCGAGGTGTGGGTGGAGCTTAGCTAGAGATGGCATGGCTAAAAATGGAAAGGTCCTTTAACTTGATACTGGGAATTTAGGGGTCAAAGTATATAAATTGATTACAACAGGGGTTAAAAAGTTGGCAGAACTGAGCTAAAGTTGGAGCATGGGCTAGAAGTGGATTACCTTAAATCAACCTATCAGGCAAGCTGTTAAATATTTATCTTTTCCTCTTAAGGTGGTGTGTAACAAGATTGACTCAAATCTATGACAGAGTTTATCACCTCTACTCACCATGAACATATGCTTAAGGCTGTGCTCAGCAGGGGGTGGCATCGAGAACATGCTGAAATGTCTGAACAGACGAGGTGTAACCAGGTTACGACCGCCACCAGGGGGAGCACAAGCTGCGGCTAATGTCACATCCTGGAAGGCACAACACATACATATACAGTGAACAAGTGTGATGCTTGATAATGGATGAATCTAATCTGTCACTGAAGTATATGACGTTATAATCAATTACATCACATGGAGGCTGACATCACAATCATAATTGACAGAAATACTCCGTTATGAACTAGGAATTGCATGTCTTTATTAATTAATAAACAGTCTGTTGAATATTTTGAAACTAATTTGACTGGGTGGGGAGCAAAAGCACCCGGTCAAATAAGTTTAAAACTATTCAACAGCTTACCTGTATAGTTACCTAGATTTTGGGATTCTGGCAATTTTAGAGTTCGATCCATAGCTAGAAATGGGTGGCATATAGCTAGAAATGGTTGGGGCATAGCTAGAAATGGATCCCTCTATTTGCAACTTAGGCAGCTTAGTCAGAAATGTGACAACAGACAGACGGATGGCCAGATTAACGGACCAACTTATACTAGTTAGCAGAAGTCGCAACTAAACCTGCTCTGAACCTTTTACACCCAAATAACCACATATACGAAAAAATCATTTACAATTAATGCAACAAATATTCTGTTGAATAATTTGAAACTAATTTGACTGGGAGCTGTTGATGACTATGTATCAACAGACAGTTTCCTGTCGAAAATTAGCTTCAAATTATATTCAACAACTTACTTGTATACTTATATTTAAATTGATATGCACTAAAAAAGCAACATTCTCCAGTCCAATTCACCTCAACTTATTCACCAGGGTACTTACATGGTTGCCTTAACATGGTTGCCTTGGGTACACCAAACACATTGGTGAGCAAGACAGTGCCAAATTCTTTAGGCGAATGGCCAAGAATACTCACGATTTATAGACATTCTAAGCCATTTTATCACATAGTGAGGGAAATTATTATACATTAATAATACAGGAACCTGATTCAATCAAATTCAATTGATGGTGGTAGCTAGTGGTGGTGCTGGTTTTGGTGGCAGTTGTGGTGGTGGCAGTAGTGGTGGTGGTGGTATTTCTTGTGGTAGTGGTCTTTCTGGTGGCAGTGACCTTGCTGGTTGCGGTAGTGGTGTCGGCGGCAGTGGCTGTTATCGTGGTGGTGGTAGTTGTGTCGGCGGCAGTGGCTGTTATCGTGGTGATGGTGGTGGTGGTAGTGGTGGCAGTGGTACTGATGGTGGGTTCTCAACTGCTGTGCTGGTGTTAGAAGTGGTAGTGCTGGGAATGGTGGTTGTAGTTGAGAGTGGGTGATGATGGTAGTTGTAGGAATAGGTGGTGGCAGCATTCAAATCCTCATCATTGATTAGCTTTTTCTTCTTGTCATGGTGGAGTTTAATCGATAACACTTCAATTAGATGAAAATATTCTTGTTGTTTTCTCATTTTTATTGCCATAATTAATTAAAGATGCAATATGATAGATTATATACATCTGTTTATCCACTTGCGACCAATAATAGCATTTGAAACAATACAAAACATTGATTTACTGATATCCTACAGAGATATTTAATGCAGTATAATTATCTGGTACCTAAGAATGGAGAGATCCCATTTGGCACTCAAGTACTGGATGTTATAATCAATTACATAGCTCCATCCCGAAGATCAAAAAGTCTGTCAGTAATGGTGTGAATTTTGTGTCCTTGGTAAATTTACAATTTAAGAAACATTCTGTTGAATATTTTGAAACCAATTTGACTAGAAGTCATTGCTGTCAGCAACAGATCCCAGTCAAATTAGCTTCAAGATATTCAACAACTTTCAAACAGATTCTAACATACATAAAGTGGGCAGAACTTAGCTAGAAAAGGATCCATTGTGAATAGTAACAAGAGATTAAGATATTTGCTTGTGAAAGAGTGTACTCAATAAGATTTCTTGTTTGGCCAGCAAAACAAAAGCAGAGTGTGGCTTGATGTATAAGCAGGTGATGATTACCATTCTCGTGTTTGACATTCAATACATAGAATTGTCACAGGCAGACGAAATCGGAGTATCTTGAAATGTATTAGTCCTAATGGTACGCATACTGGACCTCTGAAGTCCATCAAGTAGTACAGAGAATTCCAAATCATACCATAGCACTCGATTAAATTAACTTGACCTTTGAGATCTTGACCGTAACATCATTTAGCATCCACCCTCCCACCAAAGCCTTGTGAAGATCCCTGACATACATGCACTCAGACATTCACAGTCGTATGCATGCATGCAGGCGCACAAATACACACACACAAATACACAAGTGGGTGGAGAGGCCTTCTCAAAGCATGAGCACAGAGTGGTACCCATTCAATAGTCAGGCCTGTTAAAATGGCTTCCCCAGTGGTCTTGGTAAACATCAATTTGCAAATAAAGAACACCTTTTTAAAACTTACCACAGAAATGACTGGCTTGATAGCTGAGCCAGTCACTCCAGTGATAAATTTTCAATAATAGTTTTCTTTAGACTTGCAAATGGAGATTCATTGAACAAAGATTTTTATTTTTTGCGACAATCTTTACCAGTAAATGACTAAAATATTATAATAATAAGTTGAAGATAACTCTGATGGTCTAGATATGGATGGCTATATAGATGAAGGATGGACGGACAGTGACATGTGAATGGGCCTAGTAGACTAGTAGCCTCTATGTCTCCATGTGAACTTCTAAAGCAGGCTATAACAATATAGCATATCAATATATAACATGAAACAGCAGAACATTGACTGTGATATGAAAGCGTGTGTCATAATTAACATATAAACACCTTGTACCTTTCTCAGCTCAGCTTACTGATAAGCTAATAACCAAAATACATAAAAATATATCAATTGGTGTTAGCATTAAAATATTTGATGTTATAATTTGCTTAGATATTATCTAGTGTATAATAAGAGAACCTAGAGCGCTCGCCACCCCCCACCCCCCCCCCCCCAACCCCCACCCGGCCCAGAAGCGAATGAATGTAGTATGATACGTAATTATCGGAGAGCCGCTTGTCAAAATTCATTAACGGCAAGCACAATTCTAGCAGATCTTCTAAATGGTAGTGTAGGTTGGCAGATAGCTATCAGCCATTTAAACAAACCCGTATTTCAATCTTACCCAAAACTATGTACTACATATATTCCACCTACTGCGAAGCAGTAAATAGCCAGCGATATTACTCGGCAATATTACTATCTAAAAATGCTAAAAAAGAAACAGCACTGTGCCCCTTAAACAAGGGATGTAATCCATTGCCAGTGGATATATTGCCGAATGAAGAATTGTGACGCAAAGAATGATGTCAATACCTATATGATGTCATAGGACAATAACATGTACCTCTAGATCAGAGGATGGATGGACTTGATGAAATGGAGCTCAGGAATCGATTGATAAATTCAGATTGAATTGCTCACCTGGATTTCCTTCCATGATAACTTCTCTCTGTCATAGAATCCTCCATAGTCCAGGTACTGTCTCAGCAGTTCTATAGGCGGCTGAGAGCCGTACGTGTCAAGCTTAGGCATGTTCAAATCATCGATGAAGATAATCACTCGCTTATCGATAGGTGCACCTGGTAAATGAAAACAATAATTAATTACGAGAGATATAATTTCATAACAGATACAGTTTGCCAAGATCATTATTTTTCGAACACATATTATTCTACTTCTAGCACAAGAATTCTGTGAAATTAAATTCCTTCCATGTCCTCCTAATTGTCGATAAATATCTTATACGCTGAGATGTTTTGTTAAATGCTATCACATTAATTCCTGACAGTCAACGACGTACCTAAGTTTTGTTCCAATAAACCAATTCTGAAATATAAGTCGAGGTTTTGCTGAACCCCGTGACTTAACCCTTTAACACTTCAATTTGTTCAAGAAAACTTCAACTTTCTCATAGAAAATGTCGATTTGCAGAACAAGAAGACTATTCTTGGAAATTTACCACTGGAATGACTGGCTTGATAACAGAGCCAGTCATTCCAGTGGTAAATTTTCAAAAAAAATCTTCTCTTGGTCTGCAAATGGACATTTCCCAAGACCACTGCAGAAGTCGTTTTGGCTGATATCAGTGTTAAAGGGTTAATCGCAAGCCTTAACCTTGATGTCACCATTGTTGTCAATGCACAGGGATACTTCACACACAAGACAAAAATAGCAGTGCTTGTCATTTGTCATCATACATTATAGGTTCCATGCTGAAGACATTCAAATAAAGCCAGATTCTGGATGAATTCTAAAGTGAAAATAGCTTTGATAATCATGAAATCGGTTTCGTGAAATCTGTTCGGTCGTATAATATATGAACGAGTAATCATTTTGAGGTTAATTATTTAATGGTCAAGTTGACCAAAACAGGTCTCTGCAGTGACACTGAGAAATGTCCATTCGCAGGCCAAGTGACATCAATCTCTGATAAGTTACAACTGGATTGGATGGCCAGACGTTCCAGTGGCAAATTTCCAAAAATAGTTCATGTCTTGACCTGCACACGGACATTCAGTAAACAGAAATTTAGATTTTCATAACCATTAAAGCATTAATTAGTAAAAGTCTAATTATCATAAATTGTTAACTTTCATATTACAAGTTAACCAAATGGACATTTCCATTTTTAGCTATGCCCCGCCCATCACTAGCTAAGCTCCACCCATGCCTTGCCGTGTTGGCATTGATCGATCCCCAAATGCCCTAGCTATCAATTTCCTGAAAACTATACAGGGAAGCTGTTGAATATTTTGTAACTAATTTGACTGGGTGCTGTTGCTATCTATGGCAGCAACAGCGCCCAGTCAAATTAGTTTCAAAATATTCAACAGAATATTTATTAAATAGTAAAAGCAAACAATTTGTACAACAACGCATAGACCATCTTCAAATATGCGTTCGTGACGTACTTATCGACGTCATTCATGACATCATTCATTATGATGTCATTGTACAAATCACGCAGTTCATTATGACATCATATGATGGGTGGGTACTCTGGAAAGGTGAATTGTTTACCTATGACATTCTTTCTTCGTTTTTCTAGCTTTCCTTCGATCATCTCCTGAGTTCTCTGACTGCTTGTCTGTGCTGAGAAATTAATGAACACGGGAACATAGCGTGCTCGCTCTGCGATATTGGTCAACAAACCTCGTGCCACGACCGACTGAAATACATCACAATAATTCGGTCACACGCAATGCACCTTTCCATTTTTAGCTATGCCCCACCCATCTCTAGCTAAGCTCCGCCCACACCTCGCTCGTGTTGGGATCGATCAATCTCTGAACTCTCTGACTATCAATTTCCAGAAACCTATACAGGTAAGTAATTGAATATTTTGGAACTAATTTGACTGAGCGCTGTTGCTGCCTATGGCAGTAACATCATCCAGTCAAATTAGTCTCAAAATATTCCACAGAATGCTTAAATTAAATGCTAAAGACATACAATTCGTACAACGTGTCGGACAATTAAGAGTTAAAGACGGGCCAAACAGAATCATTTATGATGTAATGATTATGACGTCATCCTACACGCCACATAGCTCATTATGAGATCATATGACGTCAGATTGATAGATGGATACTCTGGAAAGGTGAATTGCAGTTAGAAGCTATCTGAATACTGAATTCTCCGATTAGCAATATACTGCATGCAAAACAATCTGATCTGTCAATCAAGTATATGATGTTATAACCAATTATGTAAGCCGACATTACAATCATTTTTGACAAAAATACTCCGTCATGAAGCTGGAATAGTTCATCAAGTGTACGAATTGTCTGTCTTTGATGGATTTACTATTTAATTAACATTCTGTTGAATATTTTAAAACTAATTTGACTGATATAGGCAGCAACAGCATCCAGTAAAATTAGTTTCAAAATATTCAACAGATTACTTGCCGCATAATTACCTTGAAATTGCGATTCTAGGAATTCAGGGTTCAAAGTATAGAAATCAATCCCAACACGGTTAAAGCGTGGGTGGAGTTTATCTCGAAACAGATCCCTCTATTAGCAATATATCATATGCCGCAAAGTTACAATTTGTAAACCTGATAGACAAACTGTATCCATTTTGAAAATGATACAGCTGCTGTGTGTAGGCAACAGCTTTTTGTCGCACTAGTTTTGTAATATTCCACAGAACATTTCTTACCTCACACAGCATACATATCTGTTATTTCTCCATGGTTTACTAAGGATTAATCTCTGATAAAAAACTAATCTTAGTGACAATGCTAAATGGAGAGATACGATACATCCGATTCAAACACCCGTACAAAATGGGCAGAGAACAGCTAGCAATGCTTTCCTCTATTACTGAATGGACCTTTCCAGTTTTATCTATCTCTAGCTAAGCTCCACCCACACCTCGCTCGTGTTGGGATTGATCGATCTCTGAACACCCTGCCTATCAATTTCCAAAAAACTACACAGGTAAGCTGTTGAATATTTTGAAACTAATTTGACTGGCTGATGTCACAATCAAATAGGTAATGAACAGTGTATCTAAGTCTGTCATGAACTTTCAAAAGTCTGTCAGTTGTATGAATTGTATGTCTTTACTATTTAATAAACATTCTGTTGAATATTTTTCACTAATTTGACTGGGTGACCCAGTTAAATTGGTTTCAAAATATTCAATAGCTTATCGGAGTGTATGGTTCTTTTAATATTGAGATTCAACGAGGTCGTGGTTCGATTGATCCCAACACTAGCAAAGCATGGACGGAACTTAGCTATAGAGATTGGTGGGGCATAACTACAAGTTGATTCATCAATTACATAGGCTTGGCAAACTCTCCTAATTTCTCACCGTGTGTCATACATCAGATCTTACCTTTCCAACACCAGTTCCTCCTGTGTATAGCACAGAATGTCTGACAGCAAGCAGCTTTTCCAAAAGGTATCCAAAACGTACAGTGTCCACAGTTGGTACAAGCATTTCAAAGAACGGCAACTCTTTGTTATAACGGAAATTTGGAACTATTTTCTCCCATGAATCCATACGCCGTGTCTCAAAATCAATGTAGCAGCCCCACAGATCATTTCCAGTAGGAAGCTAGAAAGGTAGTAAGTGAAATGTGTCAATTTTAATGTATATGTAGATAATATCACTAAAATTGTCACATAATAATGGATCAAATTAGCTTTATTATTACTTATTACTACAGTGGCCATAACAGACAGTCTTTCCTCTCATAATTTCGACCATTCCCACCTACCTTCTCCTTACAATAAATGTGTATCATCCCAAACACCCTCACCCACTGACCACCACGATAATCACTGACATGTGCTAGTAAAGTAGACTATGTCTATAGTATAGCCATACATTAATCTCTGTACTGCAACATATTTGGTCAAGAAAATTCCAATTTGTTTCTAAAAGATTAAAAAATTTACCACTGGTATTACCGGCTCATTATTTAGCCAGTCATTACACTAGTAAAATTTTTTAAATAGTCGTCTTGTCTGCAAATGGACCTTTTTCCAAGACAATTTCTGAAGCCCTTTTGGCCAGAATGATCATTAAACCTTTTAAATTACCTTAGCATCTCCGTTATCCTCAAACAGGTTCCGTACAAAACTATCAAACGCATCCCAGTTGGAGTCAATGAGATTGCCTCCAATCGCCCACACGTAACAAAAGACAAATGTTGTGCAGATCAGTGGCTGAAGCTTAGTCGGATCCATGCCAAGATCGGGTCCACCACGACCGAAGACAAGCGACTCAAACAATTTGCAGAGAGTCTCTACTTTGTTAATGTCAACCTGGAAAAGGATTGTGGTTGATGGTGATCGGTCATTATGGTGAAAACAGCAGGTGTCATTATTATTATTATTATTATTATTATTACAATAGTCTCCCCGCAAAAGGTTATCTTTCCTACTCCTCTCAGACCCTCTATCAAATGCTGAAACCACTTACATAAACATGCCCTATACATAAATGACTTTGCTTTAGAACACGTTTGATATTCAATTCACCCGCATCTTTTAAGAATCAGTCAAGCAAAAACTGGTGAAGCACACATGCCCACTTATGTCTTAATAGGGTTGGCTCAAACATGAATATTCATGAGGTAGCGGCATGGGCAAAAAAAAAAAAATCGGACTGGCCGGATAAATGTCTCACATGACGAGGTGTGGAATAGTGACAATTATAAATAGCCAGATTTAGGAAAGAGTGCTGAAGCCCAGCCCAGCTTGACCAGTATCTACACACATGAATTAATAGCATATATAGCAGGGCTCAATTTTAATACTAACCCGTTAACCCGAGGATATAACCCGAGGATAGTAGAGTTATGGGTTAGTAAAACTACACCAGTGCTAACACGTCTGGGTTAGTAATGCACTCAAATGAGGAAATATGAAAAAAACAGTTATAATGTCATTATGTTCAATACCCACCAAAAATTGACAAAAGAACAGATTTTCTGCTAGCCTCAATACTCTGTTGAATATTTTGAAATTATTTTGTCCAGAAGGCAGCAACGAGGCAGCAACGGCTTTCCAGACAAATTAATTTCAAAATATTCAACATCTTATCTGTATGGTTGCCTTGGAAATGAGTTTTATAGGGATTCATCGGTGAATGAATTAAAGAAATCATCAGTTTTGAGCGTACAATCATTGGGTTAGTGAAATTTGATGCTGGATAGTAAAATCAATAAAACACTATTCTGGCTGGGTTAGTTAAAAAATCCTTAAAATCTACCCCTGATTAGCGATATTAATATTCCCATAATGCCCAGGCGAGAGAAGAGCACTACCTCACCTGATGCAATGCGGCAGCAGATGAAGAAACAGACAGGAACGTTTTGTGTAATCAAATTCGTCCAAGAAAACATCGATTTTCACATAGAAAATCCATTTGCAAACCCAGAGATTATATTGCAGTATTACTAGCTTAGTTATCGAGCCAGTCTTTCCAGAAGCAACCATTTACCTAGATAGACCGCATTTCACGTGTCGAGCCTTTTGGCTTTTCCTCAGCACACATCATGTGTTGCAGTATCATGAAATAAGGATTTCTTAACCTAGTATAACCCCCTTAATGAATCAAATGTCCAAACTGGGTAAATTATAGAAAAAACTTAAATCATTTTAATTTTCCTGCAAACTGAATGCATTGATAATATAGAACAAATCAAGTTTCATTGAGATCGGATAAGCCCTTGATAAATTGAAAGTCCATTGTGAAACTTTAAAATTCTTCTAATTTTTGGTCAACAAAAGTGCAAACCATGCAAAACTACTGAAACAATTTGACAATCATTTGTATTATGATGTAGTCTGGATGCACTGATGCCATAGAACAAATCTGTAAAGGTTTATGGACATTGGATAAGCCCATGATGAATTAAATGTCCCTTGAAAATTTGTTCTATTTACATAATTCTTGCAATAGAATGGATGCTGAATGTCTTTTTGGATCGCTATGTTGAGATCCCCCGCTTCGCTACAGGTTTGAGCAAAATAGTCTGCAAATAAACATTTCTCAAGACATTGGACCTTTTCAGTTTATTCATCCATCATATGACATCATAATCAACTATGTGTTGTGTTGGATGACATCATAATCAATGACATCATGAATGACATAGATAAGTTTGTCACGAATGCATAATTGGTGACGGACTAAGCGTATGAATTGCAAGTCTTTACTATTAATAAACATGCTGTTGAATATTTTGAAACTAATTTGACTGGGGTGCAGCTTACCTGAGTGTATAGTTTTCTGGAAATTGAGTCAGGGAGTTCAGGGATCGATCGATCCCAATACAGGTGAAGCGTGGGTGGAGCTTAGTTAGATATGGGCGGGGCATAGATAAAATTGGATTCCTCCATTGGAGACTGGTTTTGGCTGGCTTGACAAATAAGGGGATAACAATATGATTATTAATCTACATTAGTCACGAAAATAAGAATGTCAGTGACCTTTATAAAAAATACACCTATATATACCTGATTGATCGCCTGTGTACACTTCCTCTGCACATATTTCAGCCCTTCACCAACATATTTCCTGAACAACTCGAGCAAGAACTCCTGCAGATCAGGCTTGAACTTGTGTCCCCAGCCGGTTATCCATGTCTGAACATATGGCATCCACTTCAAATCCTCAGCATCCACATACACCATACCACAACTGGAGAAGAATACAAGAGAGAGATAATTAACCCTTTGATGCTTAAGTCGGCTAAAACCAGCCTCTGTGCGGGTCTTGAGGAATGTCCATTTGCAGGTCAAGAAGACTATTTTTGAAAATTTACCACTGGAATAACTGGCTCTATAGCCAAGCCAGTTATATCAGTGGTAATTTTCAGAAATACATTTGTAGTCTTCTCTTAACCTGCAAATGGACACTTAATAGAGGTAATATCTGATTTTCTTAACAAAATTCGGTCAATAAATGGTTAATACCACTCGGGCCTATCTCTCTTGCAGTCTAACTCACCGGCTAACTGTAGCTGGAGACGCGACAGCCAAATCTGCGACCTCAAACAACATATGGATGAAGTTAGTCAGCTTGATTCTCTCAGAGTTTGCGAGGCACAACATCTTGTTATCATCGAGTACCGTGTTCATGTTCTCAATCCACAGGGCATCGACCGGACCATCGCAAATCACCCACTGATGGTCCTCAGTTGTGTCCTGGAAAGCAAACACAGTCAAAAGAATGTACTTCAATCTAATTAATGAATCCAATCAGTCGGTCAAGTATATGAAGTCATAATCAATTGTGTCACATGTCGGCTGATGTCACAATCATAACCGACAGAAATACTCTGTCATGAGCCTGGAATAGTCCCTCAGTTGTACGAATTGTATGTCTTTACTATTTAATAAGCATTCTGTTGAAAATTTTGAAACAAATTTGAGTGGAGAGTCAAATTAGTTTTAAAATATTCAATAGATTAGCTGTAGTTACCATAAAATCGGGAATCTGGAAATTCAGGATTCAAAGTATATAAATCAACCTCAGCAAATGCAAAGCCATTCTCCCACCAGCAGAGGGCTAATCCTCCGTGACGTCGTAACTCCAGACAGACCCTCTGCCACATAACTAGCCAAAATCATGGTACGCGCATGTTTGCTGCGCATCGTTTTTAGCCAACCAATGCACGTCGTTACTAAATTGAGCGACCCTATCAAAATTGTCACTAAAGCTACATTTTGGCGATATGACCAACTTCTCGACACAAAGCCACGCCTCTTGTTTCAGTGTAAATACACAAGCGATGGGTGTGTAGGTCTAGCGACAATAGCAAGAGGTAATATCTTTGAGAATAATTCGTCGAGATTCAAGTATATTTTAGGGAGTATGCATATAATATAACACTGTTTTCGTGAAATAATATAAACAGATTCTGAATAGTAGGCAGATTCTGAAAAGTTGCTTCTCACAGTACATTAAATTTAGTCTGCTTAATAATATTATAACATTATAATAAAATGCTTATAATTGCATATAATTCTAAAATCTAGATTATTTCTGTAGATTTAGAAAAATATGACCACATTTTATTGAATACATGTTACCCTCACTATCCTTTATTTTTGGTATGGAGTGGGTGTGTGTGTGTGTGTGGGGGGGGGGGTGATGGGGGGCTTTCTCCAATTTGACTTTCTTGTGTGGGGTCATCATCCCCAGGAAAGCCTTTGAAATATATAAAGTATCTATGAAATTGTTGGAAAGAGTGTGGGTTGATGTCACATTTATAAATATAAGCACGATCTTAGATAAAATGTCAGATGTCTAAATTACCTGGCCCAATGTCTCAAGAGTTAATTAACCCTTCTCCTGCCATTTTCACAGCCATATTCTGGGTGTTACATGGCTGAGTGGGGTTCGTGAAGTACATTATAAAAAATAATGGCCACTGTGTATAAGCGGGCCGGATTGTGTTAATTTTAAATGTTATAATTAATTAAGTAATTAATTAATTATAAGATTAAATAAATATATTGAGTAAAACTATGTTCATAATATATATCAGGAGGCCATCCCATATTGATGAATATTCTGACAATATGTGTGTAGGCTACTACACCCATTCTCAAATGTGGCATACACTGAACTAAATGTGGATATCATCAGTATTTGCCACAATATTAGTGCACGATTCAGGAATCCATGTATTTGACATTTTCCATTTCAGTGCAAAAAACAACAATTTATTTTTTTGTTTTACAAACCCTCCTAACTTAGTTTCTCCCTATAAATCTAGGAAAAAAATATGGCTGGAATTTTTAAGGCATTATTTTCAACATTCTTTCCATCTAACAATTTTTTGGCAGCCAAGTTCTAATCACTCGGAATTCCTCAGAATTTTCTGTAACTCTTTGTTCTTTGTAGTTTTGTTAACCCCTTAATGGTCAAGCCAGGCAGGAGAAAAGTTGATTTGCAGGCAAACAAAAGATTAAATTGATCTGGCCTAACACAGAAAAGTTGCAGAATTTTTCAAGTAAATTATTTGCTCGGATCCTAAGGCAGCAATATATACCAGGGTCTTATCCGGGGACCCACCCCAACCAACCCCCATTGAGTTAGCATGCCCCCACCTCACAGCACCCCCCATGATTTTTCTGGATTTACACACTGTGATTTAATGGAAATTGTATAGGCTCTGTATCTGTATTCAATTAACTTGCCACCCCCTTGAACAAATTGCTGAATGAAACCATCATGATGACTTCCTATCAATTTCATTTCAAAATTTTCCGCAAAATAGGTATTCAATCAGAAATTTTGCATACATTTTTGAAAGACTGCTCACACAGTTTAATATTGTCTGACATGTTGACTCTATCTGGAATGGTAAAAGGTAATTTCATGATTATATTTTAGGCCTGCAGAAATTGCATAACCCATTTTTTTTATTCGCACACAGGTTATGCAAATATTTTTAACGGAACACTTTTGCTAGAATACATAAAGATTAGAGTAATGGAAAATCAATGGATGTGCACCATAGCATAAGCTCAGATGGAGAAATGACGGATGTGAACCATAGCATAAGCTCAGATGGAGAAATGATGGATGTGCACCATAGCATAAGCTCAGATGGAAAATCCATGGATGTGCACTATAGCATAAACTCAGATGGAAAATCCATGGATGTGCTCTATAGCATAAGATCAGATGGAAAATCTATGCATGTGCACTATAGCATAAGCTCAGATGGAAAATCCATGGATGTGCACCATAGCATAAGCTCAGATGGAAAATCCATGGATGTGCACAACAGCATAAGCTCAGATGGAAAATCCATGGATGTGCACTATAGCATAAGCTCAGATGGAAAATCCATGGATGTGCACTATAGCATAAGCTCAGATGGAAAATCCATGGATGTGCACTATAGCATAAACTCAGATGGAAAATCCTTGGATGTGCTCTATAGCATAAGATCAGATGGAAAATCTATGCATGTGCACTATAGCATAAGCTCAGATGGAAAATCCATGGATGTGCACCATAGCATAAGCTCAGATGGAAAATCCATGGATGTGCACAACAGCATAAGCTCAGATGGAAAATCCATGGATGTGCACTATAGCATAAGCTCAGATGGAGAAATGACGGATGTGCACTATAGCATAAGCTCAGATGGAGAAATGACGGATGTGCACAATAGCATAAGCTCAGATTGAGAAATGATGGATGTGCACCATAGCATAAGCTCAGATGGAGAAATGACGGATGTGCACTATAGCATAAGCTCAGATGGAGAAATGACGGATGTGCACAATAGCATAAGCTCAGATTGAGAAATGATGGATGTGCACCATAACATAAGCTCAGATTGAGAAATGACGGATGTGCACCATAGCATAAGCTCAGATTGAGAAATGACGGATGTGCACCATAGCACAAGCGCAGATGGAGAAATGACGGATGTGCACCATAGCATATGCTCAGATGGAGAAATAAAAAACACGTGAAATTTCCTTAGCAATGATGAGCAATTGCATCTCTACCTTGCATAGAATACGTCTGTGAAGTTTCATTGAAATCTGATGACCCATTGTTGAATAATCAGGCTGATGAAAAATTTTAACGCAAATATTTGCCAAAATATTCAAGTCCAAAAACCACGAAAACCATAGAAAAACAGGTGAAATTTAAAAAAAATCTCCTTAGCAATGATGAGCAATTACATCTCTACCTTGCATAGAATAAGTCTGTGAAGTTTAATTGAAATCTGATTACCCAATTTTGAATAATACGGCTTTTGAAAAACCTTAACACAAATGGCACGGCACTGTGGACGATGACACCAAAGATAACCCCACTGTCTCGCTTTCCCTATGGGGCGAGACTAAAACTTTAACATTTACCTGATTTTTGTTGGAAAATAGACCAAGTTCAAATTTTGAAAAAATTTGAAAACATTTTGCTGATGTTGGAGACTAGATGCCATGATGGTATAGATCATATCTGTATAATTTCGTCAAGATTGGATAAGTCTTTGATGAATTAAATGTACATTCAAAAGCCTTAACACAAATGACACATGGTCGCGGACGACGATGATGACGCGGACGCCGTCACCTAAGGTAACCCCATTGTCTCGCTTTCCCTATGGGGCGAGACAATAACCATCCATATCTATTTATGAGCTATAGGGTAAAACGTGGTTATATCGCGCATGGTGGTTATATCGCGCATGGTGGTTATATCGCGCATGGTGGTTATATCGCGCATGGTGGTTATATCGCGCATGGTGGTTATATCGCGCATGGTGGTTATATCGTGCATGGCGGTTATATCGTGCATGGTGGTTATATCGTGCATGGTGGTTATATCGTGCATGGTGGTTATATCGTGCATGGTGGTTATATCGTGCATGGTGGTTATATCGTGCATGGTGGTTATATCGTGCATGGTGGTTATATCGTGCATGGTGGTTATATCGTGCATGGTGGTTATATCGTGCATGGTGGTTATATCGTGCATGGTGGTTATATCACATGGTGGTTATATCATGCATGGTGGTTATATCGCGCAGTAATTTGTTGGAGATATGCGGAACACATCATCCAAAATAAGCCATGCAATAAGTGATGACGTTTACCAAACATGATCTGCTATACATCCTGACACAGTTTGTATAAATGAACATTTTTAATCCCGATCGACAACAAATCACCGTTAAACCCTGTATTTCTTTGTGATTTCTCAATATAAGTTTATTAAGTATGTTTAATGTTTGAAGAAGGCATATATGTAAGGTGAAATGGCCACGCTGCATAATTGTTGCCTCGCAACGGTGTGCAATGTGACATAGGTAATTTGTTTAATACTGCGCAGTAAGCCATTTTATATCGTGCACATTTTTTGGCCAGTATTGCTCGCGATAGTAGCCTATGAAATGTGCGATGTAAAACAGATTGCTGAGCGCTATTAAGCACAGAACTTTACAAATAATTTCACTTTACATATAGACCTAGCTTAGGCAAGTGTTAATGTGGATCTGAACCCCGGTGCTAGTGTTAGTATGGATGTGGATAGCAGTATCAATGTTGGTGTGGATGTTAATAACAGTAGTAAAGTAGACACGAGTGGAAGTGACTGTGTTGGTTTAGAAGCAGCGGGCAATAGCAGTGTTGTTTGTGTGCACACACTGATAACAGGGGTAGTTTTGGTGTAGACATAGGTGGCAGTGTTAGCGCTAGTGTTGAAGCCAGTGTTGGTGGGAAGTAGGTAGTAGCATTGTTGCTGTAGAATCAGGTGGAATTGCCAATGCAGCCAAGGAAGCGAGTGAATGTAGAGCTGTAGGTGTTGAAGTTGGTAGCAGTGGTCCCGTTGGTGTAGAACCATGTGTTGGTGCTGGTGTGAAAGCGAGTAGAAGTGACACAGTCAGTGCTGAAGCAGATGGTAGTGTTAGAGTGGGAGCGGACAAAGGATGCTGCGTTGTTGTAGAAATTAATGTTGTTGGTTGTGTTGCGGTAGAAGCGGGCGGCACTGGAAGTCTTTGTTTAGAAGGGGACGGTGGAGGTGTTTGTTTAGAAGGGGAAGGTGGAGGTGTTTGTTTAGAGGGGATGGTGGAGGTGTTTGTTTAGAAGGGGGTGGTGGAGGTGTTTGTTTAGAAGGGGATGGTGGTGGTGTTTGCTTAGAAGGGGGTGATGGAGGTATTAGCATGGAAGTGAGTGGAAGTGGATGTGCTAGTGACAGTGATATCTTTCGCTTGCCAACTTTCACAAGAAAAACCGCTAGTAAGTGGAAGGTGAATCCCTATTGTTGACAACTATCGTCAAGTAAATTCATCACTGAAAAAACAGCCAAATCAGACACACAATCAAAACCAAAACCAAAAAAGAAAACCATTAATAAAGTGAAAGCTACGATAAGTGTCGTTGCTAAGAGAAAAGGCAAAGGAATAGACAAAAGGAGGGGGAAAGGAGAACCTAAGAGAAATGCCAATGATAATGGAATGGGCAAAGGGAAGGGAAAATGGAAGAGTAATGCATTAGCCAATAAAAGATGTGATGATTGTGAGTGTCTGTTTTGCAATGAATTGTATTCAGTCTCGGGAGGAGACCGGATACAATGTCAAGTATGTGAACGATGGGCACATACAGAATGCGCTGGGGTGTCTAAAACACAAGAGCAGTTCACTTGTGACTTTTGCACCGCAGACCTAATTTCTAGCCCATAGTTATCCACCCTTCTCAGAAAAGTTTCAACCATGTTAATACTGCTGCTTTCTTTTCTTGCTGAGGTAATGAATTTAATTAATTAATTGTAATGAACTTAGCAATTTTATTAAACATTTGTTTAAATTTTAAATTCTAGCCTTTTAATCTAGCCTATAGGCCTACATATAATCTTTCGCCTATTGGCCATATTTTTGACAACGAATGAATTTAATAATATATTTTTAATGAACTCTTCATTGGTACAACAATCATAAATGTTGGTCTTCGGCATAGCCTATTTCACCTTAGCATTGTTTTGGGAATGCTATAAAATAATTTAACACATTTTTTTTTTAAATGTACGATGCGTGATATAAGCCTGGAGTAACCATTATGTACTCTTTCTGATATTGCATTGTATTCTACAGCCAAACGATCTTCTGTTGGTTTATTATATAAATACAACAATGAAATATTATTATATCAAAACGATAATCGATTTTATTTACATGTTCCTTTTAAACAGTGATTATACAACCTGATAATTATGTTAGAAATGTGCTCGATATTAGACACCTATACTGCGCGGATCAAAGCTGCGCTGCGCGATACAAGCCCTAATTTTAAATGCTTACTTGAGCTCCCATTTGTGTAAATATGCTTCCCTAAATGTAAAACAGCATATTCCCTATAACAACATACAATCTCTAGTTATTGCAAGGCAGACATGATGCGCAATATAACCCTATTTTACCCTACTGTATGATAATACTTACAGCGGAGCAACGTCTGACTATCATAGCCATCAGCCCATCACGCCATTCCAGCGTCAGTTTGTTCACTTCTCCGTATAGTTCTCCCATGGTGATTGACTTGGGATTCAGATTGAAAACATGTACAGGCTGGTAGAACGGGTCGTCTTCCCCCTGGCTGTGTAAATTTGTCAATGTTTCGGACAGAACCTGCGAGGAAGGAATCAGAACATGAGCAAATTGAAAGACAAGTTTAACTACTTAAACCTGGAATCATCAATATCAAGACAATCATACAACTAGATGGTGGTTGTTTATAATAGGCACAACATTTTAGCCCCATTCTCATGATCTATGATACAATGTATTTAAGAAGTCGCAACTTCAGAAAAACCATTATTAACCAAGACCAGTGAATTGTTAATGAATACCTCTACAGGCCATTAACTAAATCTGGTATTTCTTCCCTCTTGCATTCCCAAATTTTGGCCCAAAATGTGTCTTCCCACATGCACTTAGTGACACTGTAACCTAGGCCTGGACCTGCATGTCAAACGTTCAGGAAAACTTTGACAAAATTAAACATTCTTCTAATTCTTAGCACATATCAGACATCAGATGTCAGACGCCATTTGAATCGCTATGTTGATCCATTCTCTGCTTCTTTTAGGGCTTGACAAAAATTTAATTTCTGGCTTTAAAATGTGCATTGGTTAAACAGACCGTGTGCCAAATCCTACCTGCAAGATACTAGTTTTCCCGCCGCCTGTGGGTCCGACCAGCATGACACCATGCCTTACAATCATGGTCTCGAGCAGCTGAATGACCTTTTTGACCTGAGCTGGCACAAGCTGTAGTTTCTTGGAGAGGATAACGGATTCAATCTCCGCCTGCAGCTTGCCATAATCGTGTTCTGGAATCTCAACACCCGGGAATAAATCTTGTAAAATAGCCTACAAGAAATAATAAAATAATGTACTGCATAAGGCCTCATGACAGTTGAATGTAACATTCAAAGCTTGTAAACACCATACAGATGATCTCAAGAAATTGCTTAACAATGATGGAACTTAACCATTTAACAACCAAGCTGGACAGAAACGGCATCTGAAGTATTTGACATCATAATCAAATATGTCACATTTTAGCCAAGTCACAAACAAAAAGATGCAAGCTCCATCATGAAAATCGAAACTCGTCATGAAAGTGTCTGAATTGAATATCTTTGATGAATTTACAATTTAATAAACATTCTGTTGAATATTTTGAAATTAATTTAACTGAGACTTGTTGTTGATACCATATGCAGTACCAGCTCCCAGTCAACTTAGTGTCAAAATATCTGACATCTTACCTTGAAATTCAGATTCTGTAAATTCAGGTGTCAATGTTTCAAATCGATTATAAAAACATGTAAAATGTGGGCAGGCCATAGCTAGATAAGGGTGGAGCATAGCTAGAAACAGATCCCTATACTGTGAAGAGCATCGTAAGCCTTTAATTATCAATCAAGCCAAAACCAGTCATAGCGGTAATCTTGAGAAATGACCATTTGCAGTCCAAAAGAAGACTATTTTTGAAAGTTTACTGTTGAAATGCCTGGCTCAATAACCAAGCCAGCCATTCCAGGTGTAAATTTTCAAAACAAAGTCTTCTATTTGCCTGAAAATGGAGATTCATTAAGCAAATATTTTCTTTTTCTTGACCAGATTTTGAAATTTTGGATATTTACCACAGGAATGACTGGCTCAGTTATCGAGCCAGTCAATGGAGCCAGTCATTCCAGTGATACATCCTCAAAAAAAGTCTTCTCTTGACCTATAAATGAACATTCCTCAAGACCACTGCAGAGGCCGGTTTTTGGCCGGCTTGACTATTAACACTTTAATGGCAAAATTTTGTCAAGAACATCAAAATATTTGCTTATTAGATGTCCATTTGCAGGCCAAGAGAATAGGCTTGCACGATATTCTCCTAGGAGGTATCACGATATATTGTGGTGAGAAAATATTTCGATATATCGTAACTTATTTTATGGCACAAAATCACGGGGTGAATTGGTCTTGGGTTGAGTTGGACTGCACGGTTTGGCGTATGTAGACATGTCGGCTTCGCTGAGTTTTCATATCAGTTTTAACCGAATATGACTTCTAATTGGTAAATTTCAACAAAAACATTAAATACAGTCACCAAGATGCTTATAGAACGAGCGTTAATAACATGAAAATAGGAAATTTCCTGGTGTAAATCTTTAATGCCTTACACCTTAGCTTAATGTATACCTTGTCCATCATTTCGGGAGTGAAATTATTACATTGGACAACCCAAATATTGTGTACTCTGTTATAACCATCAACTAAAAATTTGACATTTCATATCGTCTTTGCGAAAATTTACAAATCACGTGATATTAGATTCATAGATATCTAATGTTTAGATCTGATCCACATTTACCGAGTACCTGTTTACTAATAATAGTTAGCCTTCAGAAACATCTCGGATAGTTCACCTTGCAGGCTAAAGCGTGTATATCATCTCATTTAGCCATCACATTTGTGAACGCACCACCTCTTGCCTCCAAAATCAAGAAAGCGATCAAAATCATGTGATTTTTATATTTTACTAATAATAGTTAGCCTTCAGAAACATCTCGGATAGTTCACCTTGTTGGCTATAGCATGTATATCATCTCATTTAGCTATCACATTTGTGAACGCACCACCTCTCGCCTCCAAAAACAGGAGAGCAAGCAATATCACATGATTTATATATTTTCGCGACGCCATTTATTGTCAAATTTAGGATTAATTTAGATTTTATAAACCATGCTTATTAAGAAATATACAATATTTGTACCGTCCCAGGTAATTTCACTCACGCGATCATGGTTTTGAGGTATACAGTACGGAGGCAAGAAATTGTACCAGTAAATTGTTAGTCCATCTTTTAAAACAATTTTAAAGAATGAACTTCAACTTTTTCTTGACCTATTCCTAATATAAGCCCACCCTCGCAAAGATGTTGGTTTGGAGATAAATTGAACAGCTTGCGGTAATAGAAGGCTACGCTACAAATACATGACAAATAGGCAGAATAGTAACAGTGACAATAGGCGTGACAGTAAAATTTTCGCGATATTTCAATTTTTTCAAAATCATATTGTAAAAAATTGTGGCGGGAAAAAAAATCACGATTTTCAATAATATCGGACAATCGTGCAAGCCCACAAGAGAAGACTATTTTTGAAAATTTACCACTGGAATGGCTGGCTCGGTTACCGAGCCAATCATTCCAGTAGTAAATTGTCAAGAATAGTCTTCTCTTGGTCTGCAAATGAACATTCCTCAAGACCACTACAGAGTCCGGTTTTGGCTGTCTTTATCATGAAAGGGTTAACCCGTACCACTCTGATGTCAATATTCTTTCTTTTATTGTCTCAATATCAAAGAAACTGGTGTACATTTTCTGCAACAGCACCATTTCCCACCAAATTTGTTGAAAAATGAACACCAGTTCATATTTTAATTTAATTTGAAAATTTAAAGTTTTGACACCAGAGTGTAAGGGTTAAATATAATCACCTGAAACAATATAGCATCTTGTTGCAGAAACTTGGGTAAATTGCTGTCTCTTAACGCACGTATCAACACCACATCTTCGCTTTTATCGGGATTCTGTCGCTTCAGTGATCCCGCCATAACGAGAACAGACTTCACGGCTCTCATGCCGAAGTCGTAGTGGTCCTGTTGAGATAGCTGTTCGCTACATAGTTTGTACATCTGTGTCATTTTCTGAGCGAGAGTCTTCGATGATTCAAAACCTTCCGAGTACAAGATCACCTCCGCAATCAACCCTGTAAAATATAATTGTATGATATAAATACCATTCATAGATTTATTATTATTATTATTATTATTATTATTATTATTATTATTATAATAATAACAAAAACGACAATCCGAGATTGCTAAAGTATGTCCCCCCCCCCCCCCCTTCGGCCAAGCACAATTACTCACACAGATTTGGTCACCTCGACCTTGACATTTGACACCAAAATTGATACGGTTCTTTGAAACACCAAGTACAAGCTCCCACCCAAGATTAATAATGATCTCTTCAATAGAACTCGAGTTATCATCCGGAAACACAATATTATGTAATTAATTATGTCACCTTGACCTTGATCTTTGAACGTTTGGTGCAAAAATCGATAGGGTTCTTCGGACCACCAAGGGCAAGCTACCATGCCAGATTGATAATGATCCCTTCAATAGAACTTGAGTTATCATCCGGAAACACAATATTATGTAATTAATTATGTCACCTTGACCTTGATCTTTGAACGTTTGGTGCAAAAATCGATAGGGTTCTTCGGACCACCAAGGAGAAGCTACCATGCCAGATTGATAATGATCCCTTCAATAGAACTCAAGTTATCATCCGGAAACACAATATTACGCAATTAATTAGATCACCGTGACCTTGACCTTTGACGGTTAGACAACAAAATCGATAGGGTTCTTCGGACCACCAAGGAGAAGCTACCACGCCAGATTGGTAATGATTCCTTTAATAGAACTCGAGTTATCATCCGGAAATGAAACCTGAATGGATGGATGGACGGATGGACAGCTGGATGGACAGAGAGATGGACAGACAGATGGACAAAGCAAATGCTATATACCCCCATATATTTATGGGGGGGGGGGGGGACATAATCATCCTGATAGATCTATTCGCAACAAAAATGAAAATAAATATATTTCTAAAAACACACTTGCTGATTTCTCCACTAATAAATATAATCTGAAAAATACCCATTATCACCTGTAATTCCCATCTATAATCTGGCAATTACTCATTACCATCTGGCAATAACACTATAGTTTAGCAAATAACCATTACCATATAGTATTTATTCACTATAATTTTGCCATTATGAACTGTAATCTGGCCATCACTCAATAAACTCTAGCAATTACTCATGTTCCAATATCTCAATAATTTTCTACAATCTGGCAATTACT
This sequence comes from Chaetoderma sp. LZ-2023a, assembly GCA_034401795.1. NCBI lineage: Eukaryota > Metazoa > Mollusca > Caudofoveata > Chaetodermatida > Chaetodermatidae > Chaetoderma > Chaetoderma sp. LZ-2023a. Next base: position 72,582,238 of record CM067363.1, on the reverse strand, counting down.
TAACATCATCTGGCAATTATGAATTATTATATCTATTTACTCACTATAATCTGACAATTATTTAAATTACCATCTGACAATTACTAACTGTAACATATCTGGCAATTACTTACTATAATCTGGCACCATCATAGCAATGGGTCTAAACAATGCCTTCAGATTGTCTGGCAGTTCTGTTCTGCCAGCGTAGCCCGGATTCATTGTAATGAAGGCAGCACACGTTGATACGAGCTTGATTTCCCGGCCCTCAAACATGAACCGTGACACCTGCGATATATACAAAGATGCAATTATAGAATGGACCTCTCAATTTTTAGCCATGACCCACCAATCACTAGCTAAGCTGTTGGGATTGATTGATCCCGAATGCCCTAACTATCAATTTCCTAAAAACTATACAGGGAAGCTGTTGAACATTTTGTAACTCATAACCATAGGCAGCAACACACCCAGTTAAATTAGTTTCGAAATATTCAACAGCTTACCTGAGTGTATAGTTTTATGTAAATTGATAGTCAGGGAGTTCAGAGATCGATCGATCCCAACACAAGCGAGGTGTGGGTGGAGCTTAGATAGAGATGGCATGGCAGAGATAAAAATGGAAAGGTCCATTACTATTATAACAGCTTATCCATCCCCCATCCAACCACCCGCTCACACACCGGCCCAACCAACCACCCGCTCACACACTGGCCCAACCAACCACCCGCTCACACAACGGCCCAATCAACCACCCGCCCACACACAAGCCCAACCAACCACCTGCTTACACAACGGCCCAACCAACCACCCGCTCACACACCGGCCCAACCAACCACCCGCTCACACAACGGCCCAACCAACCACCCGCTCACACACCGGCCAAACCAACCACCCGCTCACACACCGGCCCAACCAACCACCCGCTCACACACCGGCCCAACCAACCACCCGCTCACACACCGGCCCAACCAACCACCCGCTCACACACCGGCCCAACAAACCACCCGCTCACACACCGGCCCAACAAACCACCCGCTCACACACCGGCCCAACCAACCACCCGCTCACACACCGGCCCAACCAACCACCCGCTCACACACTGGCCCAACCAACCAGCCGCTCACACACCGGCACAACCAACCATCCGCTCACACACCGGCCCAAACAACCAGCCGCTCACACAGCGGCCCAACCAACCACCCGCTCACACACCGGCCTAACCAACCAGCCGCTCACACACCGGCCCAACCAACCACCCACTCACACACCGGCCCAACCAACCACCCGCTCACACACCGGCCCATCCAACCACCCGCTCACACACCGGCCCACCCGCCCACCCACTCGCATATAGCTAAGTCACTCACACATTCTCACTCTCTTGGACATTTTCACACACTCGCACACATGCGAGCACAAACGCACACACGCGCACACGCATGCACGGACACACGCACGCATGCACGCATGCATGCAAGCACACACACATGCAAGCACGCACGTACGCACGTACGCATGCACGCACGCACGCACACACTTGAATATTGTTAGCATAATGCAGCAATGTCATCCAATCCAATTATATTTAAAATATTCATGATAGCATTTCAACATTGTACTAACTAACATGTTTCTGTATTTGTTTTGGAAACATTAATTTATTTATGGGCTGCACTGTACATATATCCACACATGAACACATCCACACACGCACACGCAGGTGCGCACATTTGCAAGCACACACATGCACACACGCACGCACGCACGCACGCACGCACGCACGCACGCACGCACGCACGCACGCACGCACGCACGCACGCACGCACGCACGCACGCACGCACGCACGCACACACACACACACACACACACACACACACCTCTCTCTGATCTCACCTTAGCCATCTTAGCATTCCTGATAGTAATCAGCTGCTGGGCGATTACAGACAACACTTCAATGTCAATACGATTAAACTCATCAAAGCAGCACCATGCGCCGGACTGGGCCAGACCAGAGAAGAAACGTCCCATCATCTGCAAATACAGGAACATAACATACTGATAGAATTATGTTTTACACACAAAAAACCAAGAGGTAGTACCTTTTAAGACTAACTTAGTTTATTTTGACACGCTTTCACACATATATGTGCTAGATCAGGCCTGAATGGATCTTTCCATTTTTAGCTATGCCCCGCCCATCATTAGCTAAGCTCCACCCACACCTCGCCGTGTTGGGATTGATCGATCCCCCAAATGTCCTAGCTATCAATTTCCTGAAAAGTATACAGGGAAGCTGTTGAACATTTTGTAACTAATTTGACTGGGTGCATAGACCATCTTCAAATATCCATTTGTGATGTACTTATCGACATCATTCATGAAGTCATTCATTATGATTTCATTGTACACATCATGCAGTTCATTATGACGTCATATGATGGGTGGGTACTCTGGAAAGGTGAATTGGATTGGATTGATTACTCTTATTGACACCACATTCGTAAGGTTATTAATATTGAATTTATTTCTTTTTTTATTCCTCAACAATTCATCAACTTATCAAATTTTCAAATGAGAAAATTGAGTACACTACAGTAAAGCTCCGAAATATGTTAAAACAAACGTTAGTTAGTACAATTTTGAATACGATGAAAGAAATGGTCTGTTGAATATTATGGACTTAATTTGAATGGAAGCCATTGTGCAATGGCTTTCAATCAAATTACGTCAAAAATATTCAACAGGAGGTTTTATTTTCTTTGGGGAAATGTTTACATTTTATCTAGAGCTGTACTGTAATTGGGCAATTTGTAACAATTGTATCTTAATTTTCTTCTATTTAACAGCTAAGTCAATATGGACATTGGGTTGAGAAGATTAAAATAAATCCAGTTTGAATGCAAATACGATTAAAGCTTTCCTATTACCTTATAGTCGAGTCCATCAGAGCAGTTGAAAACGACGCACTGCTTAGCTAGAGACTTGGCCATATCTTTGGTTGTCTCAGTCTTACCAGTACCGGCAGGGCCAGCTGGAGCACCACCCAGGTCTAATTGTAGAGCACCCATCAAACAGAGATAGCAACGATCCTACAATAGGATAGAAAGTCAATAAATGTCAACAAAATGACAAAATGAACATAATTCTGTAGAACACTTGGAGAGGTGTCTTGTGTTCATCGTAAAAAGGTCTACTAGATAGATGGTAGACTGCCTTGTAGGTGGGGCTTAGAATACAAAAAAGAAAAAGAAGAAGATAGATGGTAGACTGCCCTGTAGGTGGGGCTTAGAATACAAAAAAGAAAAAGAAGAAGATAGATGGTAGACTGCCCTGTAGGTGGGGCTTAGAATACAAAAAAGAAAAAGAAGAAGATAGATGGTAGACTGCCCTGTAGGTGGGGCTTAGAATACAAAAAAGAAAAAGAAGAAGATAGATGGTAGACTGCCCTGTAGGTGGGGCTTAGAATACAAAAAAGAAAAAGAAGAAGATAGATGGTAGACTGCCCTGTAGGTGGGGCTTAGAATACAAAAAAGAAAAAGAAGATAGATGGTAGACTGCCTTGTAGGTGGGGCTTAGAATACAAAAAAGAAAAAGAAGAAGATAGATGGTAGACTGCCCTGTAGGTGGGGCTTAGAATACAAAAAAGAAAAAGAAGAAGATAGATGGTAGACTGCCCTGTAGGTGGGGCTTAGAATACAAAAAAGAAGAAGAAGATAGATGGTAGACTGCCCTGTAGGTGGGGCTTAGAATACAAAAAAGAAAAAGAAGAAGATAGATGGTAGACTGCCCTGTAGGTGGGGCTTAGAATACAAAAAAGAAAAAGAAGAAGATAGATGGTAGACTGCCCTGTAGGTGGGGCTTAGAATACAAAAAAGAAAAAGAAGATAGATGGTAGACTGCCTTGTAGGTGGGGCTTAAAATACAAAAAAGAAAAAGAAGAAGGTAGATGGTAGACTGCCCTGTAGGTGGGGCTTAGAATACAAAAAAGAAGAAGAAGAAGATAGATGGTAGACTGCCTTGTAGGTGGGGCTTAAAATATAAAAAAGAAAAAGAAGAAGGTAGATGGTAGACTGCCCTGTAGGTGGGGCTTAGAATACAAAAAAGAAAAAGAAGAAGATAGATGGTAGACTGCCTTGTAGGTGGGGCTTAGAATACAAAAAAGAAGAAGAAGAAGATAGATGGTAGACTGCCTTGTAGGTGGGGCTTAGAATACAAAAAAGAAAAAGAAGAAGATAGATGGTAGACTGCCTTGTAGGTGGGGCTTAGAATACAAAAAAGAAAAAGAAGAAGATAGATGGTAGACTGCCCTGTAGGTGGGGCTTAGAATACAAAAAAGAAAAAGAAGATAGATGGTAGACTGCCTTGTAGGTGGGGCTTAGAATACAAAAAAGAAGAAGAAGGTAGATGGTAGACTGCCCTGTAGGTGGGGCTTAGAATACAAAAAAGAAAAAGAAGAAGATAGATGGTAGACTGCCTTGTAGGTGGGGCTTAGAATACAAAAAAGAAGAAGGTAGATGGTAGACTGCCCTGTAGGTGGGGCTTAGAATACAAAAAAGAAAAAGAAGAAGATAGATGGTAGACTGCCCTGTAGGTGGGGCTTAGAATACAAAAAAGAAAAAGAAGAAGGTAGATGGTAGACTGCCTTGTAGGTGGGGCTTAGAATACAAAAAAGAAGAAGAAGAAGATAGATGGTAGACTGCCCTGTAGGTGGGGCTTAGAATACAAAAAAGAAAAAGAAGAAGATAGATGGTAGACTGCCCTGTAGGTGGGGCTTAGAATACAAAAAAGAAAAAGAAGAAGATAGATGGTAGACTGCCCTGTAGGTGGGGCTTAGAATACAAAAAAGAAAAAGAAGAAGATAGATGGTAGACTGCCCTGTAGGTGGGGCTTAGAATACAAAAAAGAAGAAGATAGATGGTAGACTGCCCTGTAGGTGGGGCTTAGAATACAAAAAAGAAAAAGAAGAAGATAGATGGTAGACTGCCCTGTAGGTGGGGCTTAGAATACAAAAAAGAAAAAGAAGAAGATAGATGGTAGACTGCCCTGTAGGTGGGGCTTAGAATACAAAAAAGAAAAAGAAGAAGGTAGATGGTAGACTGCCCTGTAGGTGGGGCTTAGAATACAAAAAAGAAGAAGAAGAAGATAGATGGTAGACTGCCCTGTAGGTGGGGCTTAGAATACAAAAAAGAAAAAGAAGAAGATAGATGGTAGACTGCCCTGTAGGTGGGGCTTAGAATACAAAAAAGAAGAAGAAGATAGATGGTAGACTGCCCTGTAGGTGGGGCTTAGAATACAAAAAAGAAAAAGAAGAAGATAGATGGTAGACTGCCCTGTAGGTGGGGCTTAGAATACAAAAAAGAAAAAGAAGAAGGTAGATGGTAGACTGCCCTGTAGGTGGGGCTTAGAATACAAAAAAGAAGAAGAAGAAGATAGATGGTAGACTGCCCTGTAGGTGGGGCTTAGAATACAAAAAAGAAGAAGAAGATAGATGGTAGACTGCCCTGTAGGTGGGGCTTAGAATACAAAAAAGAAAAAGAAGAAGATAGATGGTAGACTGCCCTGTAGGTGGGGCTTAGAATACAAAAAAGAAGAAGAAGAAGATAGATGGTAGACTGCCCTGTAGGTGGGGCTTAGAATACAAAAAAGAAAAAGAAGAAGGTAGATGGTAGACTGCCTTGTAGGTGGGGCTTAGAATACAAAAAAGAAGAAGAAGAAGATAGATGGTAGACTGCCCTGTAGGTGGGGCTTAGAATACAAAAAAGAAAAAGAAGAAGATAGATGGTAGACTGCCCTGTAGGTGGGGCTTAGAATACAAAAAAGAAAAAGAAGAAGATAGATGGTAGACTGCCCTGTAGGTGGGGCTTAGAATACAAAAAAGAAAAAGAAGAAGATAGATGGTAGACTGCCCTGTAGGTGGGGCTTAGAATACAAAAAAGAAGAAGATAGATGGTAGACTGCCCTGTAGGTGGGGCTTAGAATACAAAAAAGAAAAAGAAGAAGATAGATGGTAGACTGCCCTGTAGGTGGGGCTTAGAATACAAAAAAGAAAAAGAAGAAGATAGATGGTAGACTGCCCTGTAGGTGGGGCTTAGAATACAAAAAAGAAAAAGAAGAAGGTAGATGGTAGACTGCCCTGTAGGTGGGGCTTAGAATACAAAAAAGAAGAAGAAGAAGATAGATGGTAGACTGCCCTGTAGGTGGGGCTTAGAATACAAAAAAGAAAAAGAAGAAGATAGATGGTAGACTGCCCTGTAGGTGGGGCTTAGAATACAAAAAAGAAGAAGAAGATAGATGGTAGACTGCCCTGTAGGTGGGGCTTAGAATACAAAAAAGAAAAAGAAGAAGATAGATGGTAGACTGCCCTGTAGGTGGGGCTTAGAATACAAAAAAGAAAAAGAAGAAGGTAGATGGTAGACTGCCCTGTAGGTGGGGCTTAGAATACAAAAAAGAAGAAGAAGAAGATAGATGGTAGACTGCCCTGTAGGTGGGGCTTAGAATACAAAAAAGAAGAAGAAGATAGATGGTAGACTGCCCTGTAGGTGGGGCTTAGAATACAAAAAAGAAAAAGAAGAAGATAGATGGTAGACTGCCCTGTAGGTGGGGCTTAGAATACAAAAAAGAAGAAGAAGAAGATAGATGGTAGACTGCCCTGTAGGTGGGGCTTAGAATACAAAAAAGAAGAAGAAGAAGATAGATGGTAGACTGCCTTGTAGGTGGGGCTTAGAATACAAAAAAGAAGAAGAAGATAGATGGTAGACTGCCCTGTAGGTGGGGCTTAGAATACAAAAAAGAAAAAGAAGAAGATAGATGGTAGACTGCCTTGTAGGTGGGGCTTAGAATACAAAAAAGAAGAAGATAGATGGTAGACTGCCCTGTAGGTGGGGCTTAGAATACAAAAAAGAAAAAGAAGATAGATGGTAGACTGCCCTGTAGGTGGGGCTTAGAATACAAAAAAGAAGAAGAAGAAGATAGATGGTAGATGATATATTTATAATGCGCATATTCGTGACCTTCCCATTTTTAGCTCGTGTTGGGATCGATCGATCTCTGAACTTCCTGACTATAAATTTACAGAAAACTACACTCAGGTAAGCTGTTGACTATTTTGAAACTAATTTGACTGGGTGTGTTGCAGCAACAGCGCCCAGTCAAATTAGTTTCAAAATATTCAACAGCATGTTTATTAAATAGTAGACATATAATTATACAATGTGTCAGACTATTAAGAGATAAAGACGGGCCAAATAGAATCATTTATGCCGTAATGATTATGACATCATCCTACATGCCACTTAGCTAATTATGATGTCATATGACATCAAATCATCGATGGATACTCTGGAAAGGTGAATTGCATGCTCTAAGCGCTTTACATCTTATCCTCTGTTCATTTGGCAGTCCATTTTCGTGACAGCCATATACAGGTCCCTTGTCAGAAACCTATCAATTAAATTTAATTAAAGAAATGGATCCCTATATAAGACTATTGGCCTTCATTATCACCATGTTAATTAAAACCCATCAAGACATTATAATTATCAGAAATTCAAAGATTTCTTGTATTGAATTTATATTAATATATGGCTAACAGTGCACTTCATATACTCACCGTGAGGGGTGTAATAACCAAACGTGCCGACGCTCCTAGATATTCATACCCGTATATATATAGTGAGTTTGACATTCTAACGACGCAGTTATCAAGCTCCGTATCCCAGTAATATCTCAACTGTTTCTGCCACTCAAAACTAGCAGTACTGTCCACCTGGAAATAACAAAGCACCATAGATTAACCCTTTCATCCTCACAGACCAGAAGTGACAAATTCATTGAGGCAACAAAATAAATACATTGTTTAACATTTCAAAACCAATTTGACTGGGAGCTGCTGCTGCATATAGCAGCAACGTGTTCCAGTTAAATTAGTTTTTGAACTATTCAACAGCTGTCCTGTATATTTGTCTTAAAATCAAGACACTGGTCAAATCTAGCCTATAGGTTGTCATAATAAAGGCATCCATTTCTAGCTATGCTCTGCCCATTTCTAGCTATGCTCTGCCCATTTCTAGCCATGCTCTGCCCATATCTAGCTATGCCTTGCCCATTTCAAGCCATGCTCTGCCCATTTCTAGCTATGCCCAGTCAATTTCTAGCTATGCCCAGCCCATTTCTAGCCATGCTCTGCCCATATCTAGCTATGCCCTGCCCATTTCAAGCCATGCTCTGCCCATATCTAGCTATGCCCAGCCCATTTCTAGCTATGCCCAGCCCATTTATAGCTATGCTCTGCCCATTTCTAGCTATGCCCAGCCCATTTCTAGCTATGCCCAGCCCATTTATAGCTATGCCCTGCCCATTTCAAGCCATGCTCTGCCCATATCTAGATATGCCCAGCCCATTTATAGCTATGCCCAGCCCATTTATAGCTATACTCTGCCCATTTATAGCTATGCCCAGCCCATTTCTAGCTATGCCCAGCCCATTTCTACCTATGCCCAGCCCATTTATAGCTATGCTCTGCCCATTTCTAGCTATGCTCTGCCTATTTATAGCTATGCTCTGCCCATTTCTAGCTATGCTCTGCCCATAACTAGCCATGCCGTGCCCATTTCTAGCTAGGCTCTTCCCATTTCTAGCTATGCTCTGCCCATTTCTAGCCATGCTCTGCCCATTTCTAGCTATGCCCAGCCAATTTCTAGCTATGCTCTGCCCATTTCTAGCTATGCTCTGCCCATTTCTAGCTATGCCCAGCCATTTCTAGCCATGCTCTGCCCATATCTAGCTATGACCTGCCCATTTCAAGCCATGCTCTGCCCATATCTAGCTATGCCCAGCCCATTTCTAGCTATGCCCAACCCATTTATAGCTATGCCCTGCCCATTTCAAGCCATGCTCTGCCCATATCTAGCTATGCCCAGCCCATTTCTAGCTATGCCCAGCCCATTTATAGCTATGCTCTGCCCATATCTAGCTATGCCCTGCCCATTTCAAGCCATGCTCTGCCCATATCTAACTATGCCCAGCCCATTTCTAGCTATGCCCAGCCCATTTATAGCTATGCCCTGCCCATTTCAAGCCATGCTCTGCCCATATCTAGCTATGCCCAGCCCATTTCTAGCTATGCCCAGCCCATTTATAGCTATGCTCTGCCCATTTCTAGCTATGCTCTGCCCATTTCTAGCTATGCCCAGCCCATTTCTAGCTATGCTCTGCCCATTTCTAGCTATGCCCAGCCCATTTATAGTTATGCTCTGCCCATTTCTAGCTATGCTCTGCCCATTTATAGCTATGATCTTCCCATTTCTAGCTATGCCCAGCCCATTTCTAGCTATGCTCTGCCCATTTCTAGCTATGCCCAGCCCATTTATAGCTATGCTCTTCCCATTTATAGCTATGCTCTGCCTATTTCTAGCCATGCTCTGCCCATTTCTAGCTATGCTCTGCCCATTTCTAGCCATGCTCTGCCCATATCTAGCTATGCCCAGCCCATTTATAGCTATGCTCTGCCCATTTATAGCTATGCTCTGCCCATTTCTAGCTATGCTCTGCCCATTTATAGCTAGGCTCTGCCAATTTATAGCTATGCTCTGCCCATTTCTAGCTATGCCCAGCCCATTTCTAGCTATGCCCAACCCATTTCTAGCTATGCCCAGCCCATTTCTAGCTATGCTCTTCCCATTTCTAGCTGTGCTCTGCCCATTTATAGCTATGCTCTGTCCATTTCTAGCTATGCCCAGCCCATTTCTAGCTATGCTCTGCCCATTTCTAGCTATGACTAGCCCATTTATAGTTATGCTTTGCCCATTTCTAGCCATGCTCTGCCCATTTATAGTTATGCTCTGCCCATTTCTAGCTATGCTCTGCCCATTTCTAGCTATGCTCTGCCCATTTCTAGCTATGCCCAGCCATTTCTAGCCATGCTCTGCCCATATCTAGCTATGCCCTGCCCATTTCAAGCCATGCTCTGCCCATATCTAGCTATGCCCAGCCCATTTCTAGCTATGCCCAGCCCATTTATAGCTATGCCCTTCCCATTTCAAGCCATGCTCTGCCCATATCTATCTATGCCCAGCCCATTTCTAGCTATGCCCAGCCCATTTATAGCTATGCCCTGCCCATTTCAAGCCATGCTCTGCCCATATCTAGCTATGCCCAGCCCATTTCTAGCTATGCCCAGCCCATTTATAGCTATACTCTGCCCATTTATAGCTATGCCCAGCCCATTTCTAGCTATGCCCAGCCCATTTCTACCTATGCCCAGCCCATTTATAGCTATGCTCTGCCCATTTCTAGCTATGCTCTGCCTATTTATAGCTATGCTCTGCCCATTTCTAGCTATGCTCTGCCCATAACTAGCTATGCCCTGCCCATTTCTAGCTAGGCTCTGCCCATTTCTAGCTATGCTCTGCCCATTTCTAGCCATGCTCTGCCCATTTCTAGCTATGCCCAGCCAATTTCTAGCTATGCTCTGCCCATTTCTAGCTATGCTCTGCCCATTTCTAGCTATGCCCAGCCATTTCTAGCCATGCTCTGCCCATATCTAGCTATGCCCTGCCCATTTCAAGCCATGCTCTGCCCATATCTAGCTATGCCCAGCCCATTTCTAGCTATGCCCAACCCATTTATAGCTATGCCCTGCCCATTTCAAGCCATGCTCTGCCCATATCTAGCTATGCCCAGCCCATTTCTAGCTATGCCCAGCCCATTTATAGCTATGCTCTGCCCATATCTAGCTATGCCCTGCCCATTTCAAGCCATGCTCTGCCCATATCTAGCTATGCCCAGCCCATTTCTAGCTATGCCCAGCCCATTTATAGCTATGCCCTGCCCATTTCAAGCCATGCTCTGCCCATATCTAGCTATGCCCAGCCCATTTCTAGCTATGCCCAGCACATTTATAGCTATGCTCTGCCCATTTCTAGCTATGCCCAGCCCATTTCTAGATAAGTTCCCTCCAATTCTTCCTTGTGTTGGAATCGATTTAAAACTTTAGTCTAAATTAGGTGAATCCCAAATTCAGGGTAACTATACAGGAAAGCCGTTGAATATTTTGGAACTAATTTGACTAGGGCCTGCTGCTAACAGCTCTCAGTCAAATTAGTTTCAAAATATTCAACAAAATGTTTATTAAATCATTGTAAATCCATCAAAGACAGACAATCCGTACACTTGACAGACTTTTTGATGGTCGCGAAGGAGATAGAGATGTCATTAAGATTGTGACATCAGCTAACTAGTGATGTAATTGATTATGAGGTCAGATACTTGAGTAGCAGGTCAGATCTCTCCATTATGCAAAAGATTAAAGGAAATCAAATTTCAACTTGCTAATATTAGATAGCTCTAGAATGATTTGGACCAGATTTTGTATTTAAATAGCTCAAAATACAAATGTACGATGTATTACAGAATGTGCTTGCTAAATATCTTATTATCAACATTCGACTTGGATATTCTCCATAAATTAGATCAGATTCAGGTGGGTTGCAGATATACTTTTGCACGCTTCGGTTATATGATGCTATAAAGGCTGTGAGGATACGAGTTGAAAGGGTGCATGGATTTTTTTTTACCCAAAGCAGGTGTCCACTAGAGACATTTTTGACAGTAACGGAGGGATTTTATCTGCTATACAAGTACCTGACTTCATAATCAAATGTGACATGTATGCTGATGTCACAATCAATATGACATATCTCCATCATGAAAATCTAAAAATTTATCACAAAAGTTTATGTATTGTAGGTCTTTGCTAAATGTATAAATTAATAAAGATTCTGTGGCCATATTCACAAAGTGTACTTATGTACACAAAGATGCCTAAATAGGGTGTAAGTCCAAAAAGACCTACTCTGTATTCACATTATATTAGATGAATATTTAGCAGCCTCTTCAAGAATAGGGAATAGTCATCTAAATAGGAGCATGCAGTTAGGTGGGTGCATAAGTTAGGTACTGTTTGTGAATATGGTCCCGGTTGAATTTTTTAAAACTAATTTGACTGGGAATTGTTGGCGCCATAGGCAAACATTCAACAGCTTACATGAGTGTATAGTTATCTTGAAATTTAGATTGTGGAAATTTAAATTTCAACGTGTAAAAAGTAAGTGGATATTATCTAGAAATGAGTAGAGCCTAGCTAGAAATGGGTGGAGCCTAGCTAGAAATGAGTGGAGCCTAGCTAGAAATGGGTGGAGCCTAGCTAGAAATGGGTGGAGCCTAGCTAGAAATGGGTCGCCCTATTGCCTAACATTTATGAATAGCATATGTCACCTTTCCAGAGTATCCATCCATCATCTGACCTCGTATGATGTCATAATCAGATCAGCGCGTGTATGATGACGTCATAATCATTACGTCACAAAGGGTTCCATATAGACCATCATCAAATCTCAAATAGTCCGACCCGTTGTATGAATTGTATGTCTTTGTAATTCTTTGCAATTTAATAAACATGCTGTTGAATATTTTGAAACTAATTTGACTGGGCGCTGTTGCTGCCTTAGGCAGCAACAGCACCCAGTCAAATTGGTTTCAAAATATTCAACATCTTAAATGTGTAGTTTTTTTTAAATTGATAGTCAGGGTATTCAGAGATCGATCGATCCCAATACCAGCGAGGTGTGGGTGGAGCTTAGCTAGAGATGGGCAGGGAATAGCTAATACTGGAAAGGTCCATTATGCACAAGGGGGAGATAACTCACCTCGTTCTTGCATATTTCTGTGATCATATCTCTGCCGTGTACATCAATAGTGATGAGAGCACAGAGAACACTGCGAGCTAGCTTAGTCAGTTCTCCACGTACAAGACACGCTAGACGATTTAAATCCTAAAATTAGACAAATTACTTGTAGGTCATTTGTATGTAGATAAAGCTTAAACTTAATTCATTTCCAGGTCAAAATTAGTCAATTAAATTTAAATTTTCTAAATGAGAAAATGTCTATCTACAGATCAAGAAGGATGTTTCAAAATTTATCACTGAAATCACTGCCTCGGTTAACGAGCCTGACATTCCAGTGATAAATTGTCAAAAATAGTTTTCTCTTGGTCTGCAAATGAACATTTTTATAGGAAAATTGATATTTTTATTCACCAGTGTTAACTAGTAAATGGTACAAAGTTAACCAAGACATCGGTGTATATTTGGTGACCTAATATCGAGATATACGAGAATGTCTATACTAGTTAAATTGAAAACATGACCTCCACTAGCAACAATGATGCACAATTATACTAATCGCGTCAATCCCTGTTTTATCGATGATAATACACACAAACATAACTTACGCTGTAGCATTTTTGTTCAAACTTCTTCATAGCCTCGATCCGATCAAAGTCAGCCTCGAGGATCTCCGTTACATCACGACACCAGATTAATTGTGAAACGGTAAGGACAATCTGAAAACATGCAAAATGACATGATGTAATTTAACTCTTTCAATGACAAATCCGTGAAAAAGTAAATTCTTTACAATGCATAGCATATCATATTGAATATTTTGAAATTAATATGACTGGAAGCCATTGCTGCTTATGGCAGCAATGGTTTCCAGTCATATTAATTTCAAAATATTCAACAGCTTTCCCATTTGTTTGCAAGGAGTTCGAGATATGAGGAACTTATCTGTGAAAGGGTTAACAAGAAATGACGCATGTGTGAAAACCTGCATATGCACATCAAAGGACAACAAGCATTCTGTAAGTCTTGCTTTGCAATACATGTCCCCTTACCTGGTGATATAAATCTTTAGAGATTGACAGTCAAAAACTCCATTAAAAATGGACAGACGCAGTTGAAACTCTAACTTGATCTGTAATTTTTCATAGCAAAGTAATAAACCAAGTTTTAGTTATATATGGTGAAGAAGTCTTGAAAGGTGATGTTTGTATTTCATAAGTTGAAAGGGGACATAGCTCCATTAAATATTAATGCAAACACCTGAAACTCGAACCTGGTCTGTAATTTCTCATACCAAAGCAAAGTACTAATTCAGAGTTGAAAATCTTGAAAGACTGCGAGAAAAAGTGCGGAATACTAATACTTTTCGTATTTCATAAGACGAAAGGGGGCATACCTCCATGAAAAACTGACGAAAATGTCTGAAACTCGAACTTGCTCTGCAACTCCTTATACTAAAGAGATGTACCGATTTTCCCTCAAATATCTTGAAGGAGTGCGAAAAAGTGCAGAAAGCTGATATTTTTCGTATTTCTTAAGTCGAAAGGGGGCATAACTACATCAAAATTTGATGCATATGCCTGAAACTCGAACTTGGTTTGTAACTTCTCATAACAAAGCAAGGTACCAAGTCTCAGTATAATATCTTGAAAGATTGCGAAAAAGTGCGGAAAACCAATATTTTTTGTATTTCATGTCGAAAGGGGGCATAACTCCATGAAAAATTGACGAAAATGTCTGAAACTCGAACTTGCTCTGTAACTCCTTATACTACAGTGATGCACCGATTTTCCCTTAAATATCTTGGAGTGCGAAAAAAGTGCGGAAAGCTGACATTTTTTGTCTTTCTTAAGTCAAAAGGGGGCATACCTCCATCAAAAATTGACGCATATGCCTGAAACTCAAACTTGGTCTGTAACTTTTCATAACAAAGCAATGTACCAATTCTCAGTACAATATCTTGAAAGACTGCGACAAAAAGTGCAGAAAACTAATATTTTCGTATTCATAAGTTGAAAGGGGGCATAACTCCATAAAAGATTGACGCATACGCCTGAAACTCGAACTTCGTCTGTAACTTCCCATAATAAAGCAATGTACTAATTCTCAGTTGAATACCTTGAAGGGCTGCGAAAAAGTGCAGAAAACCAACTGTGGCAGATGGATGGTCAGACGGACAGATGGAGAGCAATCCTATAGTCGCCCCGGTTTTACCGGTAGGGGACTCATAACAACCCGCATGACTGTAATGCAAATTTGTCTTAGTGATGTATCAATTATATATCATATCATTATTGATATTTTTTTTTTACGAGGGTTCGACTTGACAACTGGCGCCAGTGCCTTAAGCATCATAGCCCACAAACAGTGCCACCAGACCAATGCCACAGCCCACCAGAACAACCCGTGAGACATTGCTCTGGTGGCAACGTTTGTGAGCTATGATACGAGGCGCTTTCATCAGTTGTGGATTCGAACCCCCATAAATGCTTAATACCTTAATGCCACGATTACCTGTATAGACCTGATATTTTTTTAATAACCGATATTTCCTACAGAAAAGTTATTTCGATTGTTTGAGGACCCGCATCATTCCAGAAGAGGTTAGAATTCAAGGATTTTATAAGAATCTGACAAATACCTGGTGTGTATGTAACAGCACCCATTCTTCTCGTGGACGTTTCTCATAGTCAGCAATCGATGCTTTAAGCAGGCGACGTAGACTGGTAAACATGGCTTCTTCAACTTTTCCTAGCCAGTCCTCAACATTACCTCTTGCTTTCAAACCCTGTAGCACAAAGAAGGCATGAATCTCAGTCCTAGGTTGAGGAATCTTGGTGTAGTACTGAATACATACACTAAAACCTGTAACATCACAAACTGGTCACTAATGGTCATTAAAGACAGGTGCTTACTAAAGACAGGTGGTCACTTAATATAACTAATATAAGGGATCCATTTTGAACCCGGAATTCTCAGAATCAATATTGCGAGGTAACTATACAGGTAAGCCGTTGACTGTTTTAAAACCAATATGACTGGGTGCTACTGCTGTGTGCCTATGGCATGCTTGTTGCCTATGGCAGCAACAGCACCCAGCCAAATTAGTTTCAAAATATTCAACAGAATGGTTATTAAATAGTAAATCCATCAAAGACATACAATTCGTCCACTTGACAGACTATTCCAGCTTCATGACAGAGTATTGTCTGTAAATTTCGATTGTGACATCAACCTACATGTGACACAGTGGACTGTGATATCATGTACTTGAGCGACAGATCGGATTCATCCATTGGGTATGGTATACACATGTAGCTTTTGGGTCCAAATGATGGGGGTTCTTAAAGATGGATGGTCTTACGACCGCCTGTCTCAAAGAATCACCATCTTTTGGCACCAAATGCATGTGTCCGCTATAGACAGATTTGACAGATTGTCATGACAATACAGATTTTCATGCGCATTCCTAGACACAAGGGCCGAGTTTACGCCCCTAGTACAGTAGCTACTTGAGTTACTAGAGTAGCGCCTAAACGGCTGGAATATGTACTCTAGTACCTACTCGAGGCTACCCACCTATCAGCAAGGGTAAATCGAGTAGTCACGTGTTTGCATTGAAATCGATGTAATTAAACATGTGGTTATTTATCCGATGGTAACTGATCACATGCTCATCTACCCTAGAGTAGGCACACGAGTTTTCACCTAAACTCGCTAACAGCTTAACCCTTAACATTCTTATGTCAAAATTTTTTTTTATTTTTAATTCTTAAATTAAATTAAAAGATGAACTGGGGTACCTTTTTTTAATTGTTTGAAACAGCTCCCAGTCAAATTAGTTTCAAAATATTCAACAGAATGTTTATTAAATTGTAAATTTAAATAAGATATACAATGGACTTTTCCAGTTTATCCATCAATCATATGACGTCATAATCAACCACGTGACATGTAGGCTGATGTCATAATCAATGATGTAGATAAGTTCGTCACGAATGCTTAATTGATGATGGACTAAGCGCTGTTGTACGAATGGTATGTCTTTACTATTTAATAAACATTCTGTTGAATATTTTGAAACTAATTTGACTGGGTGCTGTTGCTGTTGCGATAGGCAGCCATAGGCCATAGCCTATAGCCATAGGCAGACAAATTAGAAACTTGAGAGGATCAATCAATGAAGTAATCCACTTTTAGCTATGACCCGCCATCCTAAGCTCCACCCACACTTCGCCCTGTTGGGATCGATCGATTCCTGAACTGCCTGACTATCAATTTCCCGAAAGCTATACAGGTAAGCTGTTGAATATTTTGAAACTAAGTTGACCTGGTGCTGTTGCTGCAACAACGCACCGTCAAATTAATTTCAAAATATTCACAACACTTAGTCCGTCATAAATTAAGCGTTTGTGACAAACTTATCTACATCAATAATTGACATCATTGATTATGACATCATCATAAATGTCACATAGTTGATTATGTCATCATATGATTGATGGATAAACTGGAAAGGTCCATTGGATTATGATCAATATCCTTTATACCATTATTCATATTATTATTCTTCATATTCATATTTATATTATTATTATTATTATTATTATTATTATTATTATTATTATTATTATTATTATTATTATTATTCACCTTTCCGAGACCGACTTTTTCTGCCTCTGGTGAAATCATCGCCAGAATATCATTGCTATATTGAATCTCACCTGCTGAAAGAGTCAGACATGAAAACATTGACACTATGCATAACAAGCGCAACAATGTGGATTTGTCAGAAATGGCCACAAACGGTGCATAATACCCCGTCAAGATGATAAGCCACAGAACGAGAGCTGTCAGAAGATAGCACATTGCATGCCATAATATACATATATACATATATACATATATACATATATATATATATATATATATATATATATATATACACCTGTGCAAAAGTTAAGCACCACCCTATTTTTACACACATGCGAGGGTATATTCATGTGCTATGAAGAAAGCAATAGCATAAACATTTATGTACCCATCCATCTTAGTGCAAGAGGTAATAATGCAACTAGAGGAATGCTGATTATGATGGTGGGGAAACACTGTATGTTTTTGTTTGAACTTGAAAACGAGGCCTGAATATGGTTACGTTGACACAACTGACAACTATTGCCCTACAGTTGACACACGTGGCTAGATTGTCATTAATGGTGTCTGAAAACGAAGTTTAACATCTGTGCACGAGTTTGAGACTGTCATTATTAATACCGGGTATATCCACCTTGTGCCTGGATGACGGCCTGGACACGACGTCTCATGCTGGTCACCAACCGACTGATACGCCATTGTGGTATTCGTTGCCATTCAAGATGGAGTGCGTCTGTTAATTCCTGTAGGTTCTGCACATGAGGATCCCTCCTTCTCACCATGTTTCCCAGAATGTCCCAGATATGCTCAATAGGGTTCATGTTAGGGCTCCTTGTTGGCCATGGTAGGGTTTCGATGGCATTCTGGCGGAGGTATTCATGCACAGCTCTAGCACGATGTGGTCGGGCGTTGTCATCCATGAATATAGGGTGGGTTCCAGGTGCATGATTTACAAAATGAGGGACCACAACTCTATCCAGTATGGAATCTTGATATCTTTGTCCATTTAGTGTTCCAGGTACAGTCAACAGATCCAGCTTACAATCAAATGAGATGCACCCCCATATCATAACGGAACCTCCACCAAATGGAACTTCTTCCATGATGTTACGTTGGTCGTACGCCGTGCGTCTGGACCTCCATACACGAGTTCGACCATCTGTGGCATGAAGCAGGAACCGACTTTCATCGGACCAGTGTACCCGTCTCCAGGATCTCATGTTCCAGTGTCTTCTTTCGTTGCACCACCTCAGACGCTCCTCTTTGTGGTGTGCAGTGAGGAGAGGACGTCTGACAGGTCTCCTAGCTTTCATGCCAGCAGCATACAGTCTCCTTTTGACGGTAGACATTGACACTCTATTGCGCGTTTCCCATTGCTGGCTGAGCACTCTGCTGTTGGTGAATGGAGATCTCCTAACAAGGCGTACTAGGGCTCGATCATCACGGGCAGTAGTCTTCTTCGGTCTTCCAGATCTAGGCCTGTCCTTCACCTCGTTAGTTTGCCCATGTTTTGCAATCAAACGACTGATTACAGTATGGTTAATGTTCAGCTGTCTGCCAATCTCTCTGCATGACATACCAGTGGTATGCATGCCTATGATTTGCCATTTCACACGATCACTTAACCTTCGTCTTGCCATAGCGGTTCACAATCAAGAGCTAATTCTCTCTGTACAAATAAACCACGGTCATGAACACAAAATTCCTAATCTTGTCGCCTAAATCTGTATGTAATGTTCTACACCTCAAACTGGACTTTTACATAACTGAACACGTGTGCTGTTTCCCGCCACGCACGGACATCAAGCGGCATGAAGTCATGCATGCATGTGCTTTTCGTACTTGGAATTATGTCAGCTAACGCGGGGACAAAAAGTATGGCAGCCTAGTTGTACCATCATGTTTCTACGTTCTATTGTTTTTGCTGGTGCTTAACTTTTGCACAGGTGTATATATATATATATATATTTAATGTCACAAGAAACCATTCAGACACAGCATAGCAACCCAGGCCAAAAAAATCTTGGATATTCATGAATATCTAAGTTCTGTGGAGCTTGAATAAACCAGCTAATCCCAGCTTAAAGCCATCATTCAGAAACTGATTTTCAAGATGGTGGTTAGTGGCTGGTGGCTGGTGGCCATCATGGAATTTGGATCATTGCCCATTTCAATGGGTTTATTCCCCAGACCTAGTGCATCCAAACAACCTATAAAGTTTCAAACTAAGATAGTAATTTGAGCGGTAAATTTTCAAAAATAGTTTCCTCTTGGCTTGTAAATGTACATTCAATAACAAAATATTTTGACATTAAAGGGTTAAACAGAATATGATTTAACCATAGCTGAACAACAAGTGCCTGAGACATGTACAGTACCAGCCAGAAATAAGTTACCATGACTACTACACATTCAAATTTTTATTCCAGAGATACGGTTCATACAACAGCTTGACTGGCTTATTCAAACCCTTTTCAAGGGATCAGGACTTTAGATTACCCCTCATCTATGACTTTACGAGTCATGTTCAAATGAAATCCACGCTCATGCAGCAACAGCGTTGTCAAATTTTTCTCGGAATAATCAGCGGACTTCCTGTTTTGTTTGCGAGCAAGTGCATACACAATTGGTTAGGCCTATAGAGGCCGATTTCAGAGTGAAATATGTTCATAAAGATCAAGCAGTCCACCAGCACATGCACGATCGCCTCTGACATGCCAAACGTGAATAGAATAATACGCTTACCTTATGATTGACAATGAAATGAACAAAATTTTCGAGCATATCTGAGACTGGGTCTTGATTCCGTATACCATATAGGCCTAACTTATTGTGTAGGCATTTGCTAGCTAACAAAATAGAAACCTCGCTAATTATTCTGATTAAAATTTGACAATGCTGTTGCTGCATGAGTAAGAAATGATTGTCAATAAAGTTGCGCGAAATATCTTCAGCTTGTCTTGCAACATCGACTGCCCTGCTGATTATTTTGAGAACAATTTGATTGAAAGTTGTTTCATCAACGATTTTCAGCCAAATTGTTATCAAAACATTGCCTAGTGATAATTGTATTATCAGCTGATTATTTTGAAAACAATTTGACAGAAAGCTGTTGCTACTATAGGCAGCAACAGCATTTAGTAACTTGTTATAGATATATTTGTTATTATTTGCACCATAGGAAATATAGAACTAGTATTGTACTATGCTATGCTTAGTACACGCTCACCTTGAAAGCCAGCAAATGAATGACCAGCATTAGCGTTACGAGAATGGTTTTATATGAACAATAGCTCACTGGCGAAGATAATAGAGTCTGAAATAATGGCGCCAGCAAATATCTATCCAACATGGCGGCTACACTCCAAGTTAGTTAACGTGCCCATCAAGTAACAAATAGTCCTAAATTTAGCTAGGATATGTATCTTTTAAGAATAGATGAGAACTTTAAGGACTATGTCTAGCATTTTCAAGCAATCTAAAACTGGACTATATGCTGGGAGGGACTGTACCCTTTCCATATTTAGGGGGAGCCTATTCGGCCCATCAGTCAATCCAAATATATCTCATAAGGCTGTTGAGGGTCACAACAGACTCAGACTACCTTATGTTGTATCAAAATTTTGCTTTAAAAACAAATTTGTAAGTAGTTTTCAGTACCTTACTGCCATTTTCAAGTACTTTTCAAGCCAACAATCAAATTCAAGCACTTTCAACGACTGATATCTAAATTCGAGTACTTTTCAAATTTTAATGACACATCAGAGTCCCACTGTATTGATCACATGGGTAGAAAAAGTTGCAAAACAAAGATTCTTTACAAACATATACATACCAGTTTCTCCGCCATCTTGAATGCCAAACTCTAGCTTAGCAATAGCATCAAAACATTTCCGCAGGTGAGGCTGTACAGCAAGCGGATTTCTTGTCTGAGCCAATATTTCTAATAACTCATCATTGGATAAGAAGTAAAATCTGTGAATAATAAGTGACATAGGAGCATGATAATAGAGAAATCGATTTCTAGCTAGGCTTCACACTCTTCTAGCTAAGCTCCACCCTCTTCTAGCTAAGTTCCACCCTCTTCCAGCTAAGCTCCACCCTCTTCTAGCTAAGCTACACCCTCTTCTAGCTAAGCTCGACCCTCTTCTAGCTAAGCTCCACCCTCAATCCACCTTTTCATGTGTGTTGGGAGTGATTTATATGCTTCTAACCATGGCTTGCCAGATTCCCAATTTCAAGGTAACAATCCTACCCTAGGCCATTTAAAAATTGAAATACTCTATCAATTTTCTCTACAATCTGATAAAATTTGAAATATCTGTGATAGCCGATTTTAACCCCTGGTAACTTATGATAGAGGGTACCTTTTCATCGATAAAGTCTCTATACATGTATTTATATGTTAATTCCAAGGGCATTCATGCAGGAAGGCTGTTGAATATTTTGAAATTAATTTTACTGGAAGCAATTGGCACAAATTATTGTCAAAATATTCAGCATAATAGATATTATGTTTCGGACAAATGTGGGTTAGTTGCTCATGATGCATATACCTCCGTCATGAACTCTGAAAAGTCTGTCATGTGTACGTATTGTATGTGTTTAATGGATTTACTATTTAATAAAGTCTGTTGAATATTTTGTAACTATTTTAACTGAGAATAAGTAAATTTATCAAATTTCTTTTTCACGAGTGAGATGACATACTTACCTCCCTAACACTCTTGATATACTAGTATATCGGCTCTAAATTCAATAATATTCAGAATTATAAAAAGTTAGGTGCCCCTAATGGGCAGGTGGAAGTACACAGTCATGCACATGACAAACACCACCCTCTGCGCATGCGCACACCGGTACTTCCGTTACTAAATATTGGCTGACATAGAAGCAACTATTCAATAGCCAAAGGACCAGGCCTCCGTGGGGTGGCGAGGCCGGGATCCTGTTAGGGAGGTAAGTTGTCATCTCACTCGTGAAAAAGAAATTTGATAAATTTACTTATTTCACATCATGAGAACATACTTACCTCCCTAACACTCTTGATAAAAACCAGAATTTGAAAGTAAATTTTGGTGGGAGGGAGGCAAGGTCCTGAAAACCCGCACACCCTCGAAGAGGCTAGGCTCTTTGAATTCTCAAGAGATTTAAAACATCTGAAATTGTGACTGAAACCACAACCAGGAATAGAATTTTGCATCGGATAATCGACCGATGAAGAGAGATTGATCAAAAGGCAAATGCGCTCCCCCCCCCCCTCCCCCCCTCTTTCTGAGGAAGGTATAGGAAAAAAACAAAAAAACGCTGCTCTAAATGACTAGCACGTTCTCTAATACTTAATGAAAGTATTACTAGACATTGGAAAAAGAAGAATTGCTTCTATTTCAAAAACTCTCTGAAAACCACAATTAAGAGACATCAACCATCACCATATTAAAAAATAAAATGACACCATCACCAAGACAGAAAATCAAAAAAATGGTCATAACCACTGACCTTTGATGTCTTGGACGCGGCACTCATCTCTTCCCCCACCGGAAGAGGAGAAGTGTACCAGCTAATCGTAGGAATACCCTACCAACAAATGTGATATTTGAAAATAGCAGAGGAGGCAAACTATTTACAAACATAAACCTCTGCATAACTATTTTATTTCCTGAGGACTGAGACGGCGAGTGGGTTAGAAGTGTCACGAAGGTAATGGTCGGTAAAACTTGACTCACAGTGCCACTGGGCTACTGACATAATGTCTTCAATCGAAACACCATTAAATAATGCCGTGGAAGTTACCACACCACGGACACTATGAGCCTTGGCTCTATCTACCTGGATTCCAGTGGCTGTCTTATGACAGAATTGGATACATTCCACTATCCATCTGGAAATAGTGTCTCTTGACGCCCTACCATGGGGTACAATATATGACAACCATAGGGAACATGGGTCCGTCCGCCAAACCTGAGTTCTTTTCTTGTACTTATTCAAAGCACGGACTGGACACCATACTTTAGCACCAGGATCATATCTGGTTACGGCAGGTAAAATAATAGGTTTACCCAGATACTTTAAAGATTGATTCTTAGCCAAGAAATTCAATCTAGGTAGAAGCTTAAGGCCTTCACCTGTAACTATATAACGGTCAGGCTCAGCAGACAAGGCATGAATTTCACTCCTGCGTCTGGCTGAAGCCGCCGCCACTAAAAATACAGTTTTAAGTGTCAATAATTTTACAGATATAGCACTAAGTGGTTCAAAAGGCTTACCACTCAAAACCTGCAGAACCAGAGAAAGACTCCATGACGGTGTCAGTGGAGGATTTCTAGGTCTGAGATTGCCCATACCTTTAATAAGAGTATTTAAAACACTTACTTCATCACTTCCCCTCTTTGCCAAGCAAGGGATAACAGTCATCAATGCTGATTTGTATCCAGCAACAGAATTAGGTTGAAGACTATAGGTATCATACAGGTGACATAGAAAATCAGCTACTACCCGAATAGATGCTTCCATCGGATTGATACATCTCTTTGAGCACCATTCTGCAAATCTGTTGATTTTATAATTATAAGCTCTGGAGGTTGACCCCCTCCTGGCTCTGGCCATGAAATTGGCTGCTTGCTCAGAAAATCCCTCCTTAATTGCGGATTGTTTGACAACATCCATGCAGTCAATCGAAACATTGACGGATTGTTGTGAAGGGTCTTGCCCTGGAAGATAATATCGTCCATCAGCGGCAGAGGAACCGGATTGCAAACCAGAAGGTCCAGCAGATCCGTAAACCATGATCGGCTTGGCCAATTCGGGGCGATCAGAAGCACTTGGCATTCCTCTTGTCTGATCTTCTGAAGGACTCTTGGAATCAGGATTGTTGGAGGGTATGCGTATGCATACATTCTCTTCCAACTGATAGCTAGCGCATCTATTGCGATAGCGCTTGGATCTGGAATCGGAGAAACGTACGTCGTCATCTTCGCATTCTTCTTCATTGCGAACAAATCTATGTTGGGCTTTCCCCAATGATTGAACAGGTGATCCGCCACACATTGATTTAGTTGCCATTCCGTAGGCAGAATACTCATCCTTCGGCTCAATGAGTCTGCTAACAGATTCAGCCTTCCCGGAATATGAACTGCTTTCAAGGTGATCATATGATCCATGCACCAGCAAAGCAGCTTCCATGTCATCATACAGAGACTGGGCGACTTCGTTCCGCCCTGGCGGTTTATGTAACTCACTACTGTAGAGTTGTCTGAACGTATCATCACAAATTTTCCCTTCACCTCCCCTAGGAAGTGTTCCAGGCCTAGAACTACAGCCCGCAGTTCTAGCATGTTGATATGCTCCTTTGACTGTTCCAGATTCCAAAGCCCTGATATAGTGGCTTCTTCCAGGCAAGCTCCCCAACCCTCCATCGATGCATCCGTAAACATCGTTACTTGAGGGTGGGGAGGGGTCAGCATGACCCCCGCCAGGAGATTTCCTCTCTCCATCCACCAATGAAGGTGCTGAATGAGAGGGTCCAACACTTGAATGCGCGAGTCCAGTGATCCTGAACTCTGTGTCCACTGGGTCATGAGAAACAACTGAATCGGCCGCCTGCGTAAGGCCGCCTGAGGAATGACTGGTTCCATTGAAACCATCAGACCCAACATTCTCAGATAGACCCGTGCTAGAATATAATGACTGTTGCACACCAACTGAATACACGAGAGGAGATTTTCCACTCTCTCCTGGGACGGATAAACATATCCTATCTCCAGATCGAAGAACATACCCAGGTAAACAAACTTCTGGGATGGAGTCAGCTCTGATTTCGGAAAGTTGATCATCCAGCCTAAATCTGTGAGAGTTTCCAAGACTATCTCCAGATTTGCTGTCAAACTTTCTGGGTTGTGTGCTTTTAGCAACCAGTCGTCTATGTAAGTGTGAACAGGTATATTTCTCCTGCGGAGGTATGCCGTGATAGCAAGTACCACTCGAGTGAAGACCCTTGGAGCCGTCGAGATGCCGAATGGAAGAACCTTGAATTCCCATTGGCGTCCCTGAAAAGCAAATCTCAGGAACCGACGAAACCTCCTTGCAATTGGAATGTGGAAGTAAGCATCCTTGAGATCTATAGATGCTGTCCACATCCCCTTCTCTAACCCCAACAACACCGATCTCACTGTTTCCATTTTGAAAGTCGGAGTGTCTAAAAACTTGTTTAGAGGCTTGAGGTTGAGAATTGGTCTCCACCCCCCGGTGTTCTTTGCCACAAGAAACACGGTTGAATAGAAGCCCGGGCAATCCTGCGCCGGTTGAATTGCTTCTTTTAGAACGAGAGAATCTATCTCCTCTTCTATGCACAACCGCTTGTCTGGATCTCGTGGAACTTGAGTCCAGACCGGTACCAGAGACAAATGCAACGGCGCACCTCTTATCCAATCTGGACTGTATCCCTGCGAAAGCCATTGCAAGACTAAGCGGTCCTGAATTAACCGCGCCCACTTCTGAATGTGACAAGTCAAATGACCTCCCACTGGTGCACCTAGGGTTGATGGGGTGCCCATAAACTTCAGAAGTGGGTGTGTCTCTGATACGAGTGGCAACACCCCAGTGGTACTTGTGATAACTGGAAAAAATTTTCTTGCATCAGGCCCGGTTACCACGCGCCGCTCCCCGCGCGCCGCGACCAGCGCCACACGCACCACGGTGCGCGGGCTGCTGTCTGGTAGGCTGCGCTTGAGGCGGCGGCTGTCGCTCAACAGCACGCTGCTGCTGGCATAGCCGACGCGGTCTCTGAAACCGGCCGGCCTGCTGGCCTCTGACACTGCCAGCCCCGCCACGAGCGTACGGCTGTCGAGCAGCCGAGGGCTGAACACACACGTGTTCCCTGCGCAGCACTTCAAACTGTGCCTGCAGCGCCCTCTGGTTGTTCACCAAAGTCACCGTCTCCTGGAGGTGCCGACAACCTTCACCTCCAAAGAGTCCAGGGCCCGCCATCGGCGCTTGCATCAAGCGCGACTTGAGCTCCTGAGACGGGCACAAATTGTCCAGTGCAAAAGTGCGCCTCGTCCTCAGCGACTTCGTGACCGACCTAGTCAGACAGTCCAACGCCAGGTTGATGCCATCCTGGATGGCTCGTTGGACTGTCACGGGACTAGGATGTTGCTGCACCGACGCTGCCACCACCCCCGACAGCAGCTGAGAGACATGCGACAGCGCACTGATCGCGAGCTCTCCTCGGTGTCGCGCAAGGCGGCATTCGCCGAGCGCATAACGCCCGAGCACAACGCTCCCGTGTCAGCCCGGGAACCCGGCCACGTATCTTCGCCCAGAGCGGCGCGGTCATCCGCGCTCGGTCTGGGCGCCAGGCCATACCGAGCATACTGACTGGCAGTAACCCGACATCGCCTAGCTACCTCGTGGGGGGGCCTTCGCGAGGCGACCTTTCGGCCTGATCGACTCCTCTGCCGCCGTGAACATATCTAAGATATGTTCAGCATACGGCAGAGACAGAGCCGTGCTGGCCAACGGCTTCGCCTGTAACCACGCCCGCGGGTTACCGGCGACCGTCTCGTCCACGGTGAGCTCTGGTCTTACAGCGAGGAGCCACGCACACGCCTCCGACCAGTCTTCATCCGTAGCTACCTGCGAACTGCCGACGAGCAACGGGCCCTCGTCATCCTCAATGGCATTCGCAGGTATGGCCGAGGAGGAGGCTATAGACGAACCTGGCTGCCCAGGGAACGTATACGGGCCCGCGAGGGCTGGCATAGCATTCTCCATAGGCAAACCAAGCTCCAAGGCCGCGCTTGTGCGAGGGGGGTTACACACACCAGCGCGGCCTGGAACGTCCGTGTGAGATTCCACGTCCAACCGTGGAATCTTATACGGCCGGCCGTCTGCTCCAAAGCGGGCCACAGGCTGAACCATGAAACCTGCTCCCGAGGGAACAGTGCCATAGGTGCGAGCGTTCACGCTCCCCAACAGAGGAGTGTAGGCGCTCACATCCATGTCTTCATGATCCACCTGTGGACCGAGCAGGTAGTCCTCATCATCTTCCTGGTCAGGAAAGTTAGACTCTGGATTAGTAAGGAAAACTAACCCAGACTGACCAGGAGACTGCTCAAAGGCAGATGACGAGTGTACTCCGCGAGTGATCGTGGTCAGGCCCGTTGGTCGGGTCCCGCCTGATGCTTCTCGCGCCGCTGGCACCCCAGGCGATGCGAACATCAAGCCTGGGTCCAAGACGGCCGCCCCTGGATCACTAAACGCATTGTCCGAGCTAATAGGCCATGATCCAGGGACGGGGGCTACCTGCACCGAGGTCGACGTGCAGGAAGTTGAAACACCTGTGCCAGGCAACATGCCGCGAAGCATGTCAGGCATCAGGTCTTTCAAAGTCCTGCGCATCTCACTCACCAACTCACTCTTGAAGGCCTCGAGACCACTCTTCTCCGAGGCCTTCTTCTTACCGTCCTTCTTTGGTTTCTTCCCCTCCTCTGCCATCATCCTCGCCTGTAAAGAGAAGAATTCAGAGGTTAGATCCCCCCCCACTTTTCACAAATAACACATTTGTTGGACAGCCTACAAGCTGAACACAGATGGCAAGGGTGGGGGAAGAATCTAGCCTTCATAGACGTGAGGCAGGACGGACACTTCTGAAAAGACGGATACGAAGACAATGAGTATGACAGTCTCAAAGCCTTGATAATGGATCTTTTAAGAAGAAACCAAAACAACCACGAGAGAAGACATCCACTAATACGACCACCCTGACGGGACAGGCGACTTCTCTAGTTAATAACTCCAAATACAACCAGAACCCCACTCTTTATAGATTAAGAGAGAGAGAGAGAGAAAGAACCTGACTATCTAGATCTCTCTACACTTCTTAATAAACAGGGGATGAACACATCACCGACTTCTCCAAACTAAGATTATGACATCAAGGAAAGAGAAACTCTGGTTGATTATGACATCAAACCTCACTATGCAAAAGCTCCTACCAGGAGAGGGGACGTCAGATTTATGTAAGAAATATCTAGATCTCCAGACATTCTCAGCTCTCGACTAATATAATATTAAATTATATATACTCGAGAACCCATGCACACGCAAGAGAGAAAATAGTGCAATAGCAAACGGCAGCAGAAAATGTAATTATTTTCAAATAATCATGCGCCATAATTAATAACTCCCTTAGCCTGGGCACAGGCAACCATCCTCTTGTGCAGGAAACACGTCCATCCATCCGCCGAGACTCCTCTTCCAGAAGAACTGATGAGGGGGGATGGGACAAAAGGAAGGAGATATTTTATTTATTAATATATTATATCTCCAACCCTTAGACATATCACGATGATAAGTCATCCTGGGACGTGAACACCTTCCAGAGAAGACCAGGCAACCTTGTATAGACACAAGACTGACCTGTAAGCATAAAACACAAGAGTTTATTAGCCCTAGGCGCTGGGAAAAAATTTACAAGGATTCCCAGCGCCTGAAAACGCGGTACCGCCGAAAACGGCCGCTACGAAAACCGGTAACACACGAAAGTTACAAGTCTCAAATAAAAGCCAGGAACAATGTCACCTTGGATGATGACGAGGAGGGCTCCTCTGACATTTTCGCATCAGCCATGATAGATTTGGATGTATTGTTCTCTTATGAATTCAGAAAAGCGCCTGTGAGGAATTTCCACCAGTTGCTTCCAGCCAATATATTAGAAAACGGAAGTACCGGTGTGCGCATGCGCAGAGGGTGGTGTTTGTCATGTGCATGACTGTGTACTTCCACCTGCCCATTAGGGGCACCTAACTTTTTATAATTCTGAATATTATTGAATTTAGAGCCGATATACTAGTATATCAAGAGTGTTAGGGAGGTAAGTATGTTCTCATGATGTGAAATTGTGATTCTATGAATTCAGGATTGATAGTATACAAATCGATTCCAATACTCGTAAAAGTGGGCTGGAAATAGGAAGAGCATAGCTAGAAATGGAATCTCTATTCGTACGATGAACAGAAAATCATTCCTGAAGGGACAAAGAGAATTGAATCGTGAAAGGATACAAAAGCTACCCTATTGATACCAGACAATATTATATCACCTAAAACGAGAGGATACAAGGGTCATAGTCTTTGGTATAAACAATAGTTAACAGAAATGCAGTCCCTATTAATTCGTATTATTATTCAGATGCACACAAAATGAGGACAACAGTTTGGCAACATTGGTGAAGATGTTGATATCACATGAACCACTGGATGGGTCGAGTTGATTTTAATGTCTGTATCAAGCTAGCGATACAGGGTTAAGATCACATTAAAAGCAAACCGATCCACCGTGGTACAATTACAGTGGACCTTTTCGGTTTTAGATATGCCCCGCCCATCTCTAGCTAAGTTCCACCCACACCTCGCCCGTGTTGGGATCGATCAATCTTTGAACACCCTGACTATCAATTTCAAAAAAAATAGACGTAAGCTGTTGAATATTTTGAAACTAATTTGACTGGCAGCAACAGCGGCCAGTTAATTTAGTTTCAAAATATTCAACAGCATGTTTATTAAATAGCAATGTATTACACAGACATACAATTAATACAATGTGTCAGACTTTTTGAGATTTTATGACGGTCTATATGGAACCCTTTGTGATGTACTGATTGTGATGTCATCATACACGCCCTGGGATGATTATGATGTCATACGAGGTCAGATGATGGATGGATACTCTGGAAAGGTGAGTTCCACTATGGAGATAGACAAGGTACCCACATGCTCTCCTAAGTTGACTCTGTGTATCAGTCTAATCATTGTAATGATGTAATAAGATGGCCGGTTATTACATTAAAAGATTATTCTCGGCACAAAGCCATGCCTCTATTTTCAGATTGAGATGCTCAGTCAAGATTAATCTCCCTTGGTGAATGTGGCTAGAGAATGGTTATTTATATTTTACCTGGGGAAGATAACTCTCTTTGACTCAAGGTACGCCTCGAGACATTTCTGTATTTGATCCAACAAGGTATTATTGTTCTGGAATATCTCAAGCCAACCTAGAATTCGAGAGACAAAGCATTAAAAACATGATGATGATGGCTAGGTATTTACCGAAAAAGATCATCTAAGTAGATCTTAAACCATTAATGAGCCAGATGAATACAAATGGCCTTTACAGGTGTCTCGAGAAATGTCAATTTTGGGGTAAAGAGAAAGATATTTTAAAGAGTCAGAACTGGAATGACTGGCTCTGTTAGAGTTTACTAAAATAGATTTCTCTTTAGCCCAAAATTGGCATTTCTCGAGTGAATGGACATTTTTCAAAACAAGCTCAAATCCGTTTACACATTACAAGAGAAAATTTGGCTGACAATACAACACCCACCCATCCATCCACACACCCACCCACCCCACCCCAACATGTGTACATTCCCGTCTTTTGGTCGTGTACAATCATCTTGCCAAGTTTCATCCAGTTCCCCTGGAAACTGTAGGAGTTGCAGCAACAAGATTTTCTGGATGTACAAACAGACGATGTATGGCGCCCAAAATCAGTCACGCATAACCGCAGAAAATTTTTTAACATTAGGCACACGTGTGGGTGGTGTACAATCATTCTACAAAGTTTCAACCAATTCTCTCTGTAACTGCATGAGTTGCAGCGACAAGATTTTTGGGACATATGGTCATACGTACGGATGTATGTATGGATGGGATGAAAGCATAATACCCCGGCTACGCGCTACTAAAGCCTGACTATCTTTCTTTAGCGGCATGATGAAAAGATTAACTTTACCTGCATAGTTTATGACTGACATATTAGATCACCTGAATAGCTATCAAGAGTTCAGATTAGTTATCCTTTACGGGTTAAAAGGTTAAGAAAACATGCTCTGCTAACATGCATGCTCCGCTACTAGACTCAGCATGCGTAGATGACAAAGAAATGGTTACATAGTTACCTGGTTGTGTCGCAGCTCTGATAGCTAGAGGCACTTTGTTCACTGTGCGCATGATGTCCTTGTATGACTTGTCCACCTGCATGAACATCTTAGCCTCGGCGGGAAGCTGCCGCGGGATGTCCGGTGCACTGAAGATACTCTCCAGGTACAGCCAGTTTCTCTGGCACTCAAGCCATTCATCCTGTAGTCAAGAAAGGTAATGGGTGCATGTGATGTGCGTCTATGGAGGGATTACATCTGTCACTCTAATATATAACATAATCAAATAAGTTACTTGTTAGCTTACATCACAATCAAAATAGCATTAGTCCGCCATGAAGGTTGCAACAGTCCGTGACTGAAGTGTATAAATTGCATGCCTTTAAATAATTTACAATTTATTAAACATTCTGTTGAAAATTTTGAAACTAATTTGACTGGGAGCTGTTGCCATTGGCAGTAATAGAATATTCAACAGTTTACGTGTATTTTTACCTTGAAATTCAGATTCTGGGAATTTGGATTTTAAATTTTCAAATAGAGCCCATGTGTGTGTGCATGCATACATGCGCATGTGCATTAAACGAAATCTAGGATTTCTTTTTTCACGAGAGAGTTGATACTTACCTCCCTAATACTTTTGATATTGCTAAATATTGGCTTTCACTCAATAAACACTCAGATTTAAAACAGTTAGGTGCCCCTACTGGGCAGGGAGTCAGAGCGTAGTCCGGCGGATGCCAGCCCCACCTCCGCGCATGCGTAGACTAGCACTTCCTCTGACTAGATTATTGGCTGACACACATGCAACTATTAAGAGCCTGAAGACCGAGCCTCTGTGGGGTGGAGAGGCCGGGTCCGTATCTAGGGAGGTAAGTATCAACTCTCTCGTGAAAAAAGAAATCCTAGATTTCGTTTATTTCACTTCAAGAGTATACTTACCTCCCTAATACTTTTGATATTGCCAGAATTCGAAAGTGAATCTGGCGGGAGGGAGGCGAGGTCAAAAGACCAGCTCATCCCTATACGCTTTTCTGCGTTTAAGGCAACTAAACTTCTGAAACTGTAAGAAAAAACAGTCAGGATTTGACTAACCATCGGATAACACCACCGATGTATGAGAGATGACCGAATGTCATATGCGCTCCCCCCCCCTCCTTCCTGGGAGGAAGAGTCGACTGACCTCAATGTCCTATACGCTCTCTACGTACAAGTGCCATGTACTACAGGACAGAGACGAAAAAGCTCCATTTTCGTAACTCTCAACAATGAACCACACAAATACACAAACCATCACCATATTAATAACGGGTAATCGTGACAATACAATCAACAACGGACAACACATGAACAAGACTGACCTTGTTGAAAATGGCTGCTGACATCATCTTCCCATCGGTAAAGACTGATGCAGGCCCAAAAAAGTGGGTGTTTCCATAAATTAATTGTGATATATATAAGTAATGAGGAAATCACCTCAAAAAATATAAACCGATTTATTTTTTCAAAACCGACAAGGCGAGAGGATTAGAGGTGTCACGGAGATAATGGTCTGTAAAACTTGACTCACAGTGCCACTGAGCCACCGACATAATATCATCCACAGGGACCCCATTAAATAGGGCCGTGGATGTCACTACGCCGCGGACACTGTGAGCCTTGGCCACGTCAACCTGCTTCCCGGTGGCGGATTTATGGCAAAACTGAATGCATTCCACAATCCACCTGGAAATGGTGTCCTTAGAAGCCCTCCCATGGGGTTCAATATATGACAACCATAACGCTGACTGGTCGGTGCGCCATGCCGCCGTACGTTGTTTGTACCGGCGCAGCGCCCGGACGGGACACCATGCTTTAGAATTAGGATCATATCTAGTTAAAGCAGGCAAAATAATAGGTTGACCTGGATATTTCAACGACTGATTTTTAGCCAAGAAATTAATCCTAGGTAGCAGCTTAAGGCCTTCCCCTGAAACCACAAAACGGTCATCCTCGGCTGATAAGGCATGAATCTCACTCCTACGCCTAGCCGAGGCCGCAGCAATTAAAAACACAGTCTTCAGTGTTAATAGTTTCATAGAAATGGAACTAAGTGGTTCAAAAGGCTTATCACCTAGTACTTGAAGCACTAGCGATAAACTCCAAGACGGAATCACAGGAGGATTCCTTGGTCTTAGATTGCCCATGCCTTTAATTAATACATTCAATGTATTTACTTCATCACTTCCCCTCTTAGCCAAGCAAGGAATAACAGACATTAATGCTGACTTATAACCAGCAATAGAGTTAGGCTTGAGGCTATAGGCATCATAGAGGTGACAGAGGAAATCAGCTACTACTTGAATAGATGAATCCATTGGATCAATACATCTTTTTGAGCACCATTCTGCAAATCTGTTGATTTTATAATTATATGCTCTGGAGGTTGACCCCCTCCTGGCTTTGGCCATAAACATGGCTGCTTGCTCAGAAAAGCCCTCCTTAATTCTAGATTCCTTGACAACATCCACGCAGTCAATCTGAACATTGACGGATTGTTGTGAAGGGCCTTGCCCTGGAAGATAATATCGTCCATCAGAGGCAGAGGAACCGGATTGCAGACCAGAAGGTCCAGCAGATCCGTATACCATGATCGGCTTGGCCAATCCGGGGCGATCAGAAGCACTTGGCATTCCTCTTGTCTGATTTTCTGAAGAATTTTTGGAATCAGGATTGCTGGAGGGAATGCGTATGCATACATTCTCCCCCAGCTGATAGCTAACGCATCTGTTGCGAAAGCGCTTGGATCCGGAATCGGAGAGACGTACGTCGTCATCTTCGCATTCTTCTTCGTTGCGAACAAATCGATGTTGGGTTTCCCCCAATGGTCGAACAGACGATCCGCCACACATTGATTTAGTTGCCATTCCGTGGGTAAAACACTCATCCTTCGGCTCAATGAGTCTGCTAGCAGGTTTAACCTTCCCGGAATATGAACTGCTCTCAAGGTAATCTGGTGATCCAGACACCAACAAAGCAGTTTCCATGTCATCATACAGAGACTGGGCGACTTCGTTCCGCCCTGGCGGTTTATGTAAGTCACAACTGTTGAGTTGTCTGAACGAATAAGAACAATCTTGCCCTGAACTTTCTGTAAGAAATGTTCCAGGCCCAGGACTACTGCTCTTAGCTCCAGTAGATTTATATGTTCCTGTGACTGTTCCAGATTCCAAAGCCCTGATATCGTGGATTCTTCCAGGCAAGCTCCCCAGCCCTCCATCGATGCATCTGTATACACAGTCACCTGAGGGTGGGGAGGGGTTAGCAAAACCCCCGGCAAGAGATTCTCTGTATTCAACCACCATTGCAGGTGGTGAATCAGAGGCGCCAACACTGACACATTCGAGTCCAGCGAACCTGTACTCTGGGTCCATTGTGTCATGAGAAACAACTGGATCGGCCGCCTGCGTAAGGCGGCCTGAGGAATGACTGGTTCCAACGAAACCATCAACCCCAGCATTCTCAAGTAAACCCGTGCCAGGACATGACGACTGTCGCACACTGACTGAATCAACGAGATGAGTATTTGAACTCTCTCCTGAGTAGGATAAACATATCCTGTCTCTAGATCGAAGAACATCCCCAGGTAAACAAACTTCTGGGATGGAGTCAGCTCTGATTTTGGGAAATTGATCATCCAGCCCAAGTCTGTGAGAATTTTCAAAACAATCTCCAGATTGGCGGACAAACTTTCCCGGGTGTGCGCTTTCAACAGCCAGTCGTCTATGTACGTGTGGACTGCTATGCTTCTCCTGCGGAGGTATGCTGTGATTGCAAGAACCACACGGGTGAAAACCCGAGGAGCCGTGGAAATTCCGAAGGGCAACACCCTGAATTCCCACTGTCTGCCCTGGAATGCAAATCTCAGGAAGCGACAGAAACTCCCGTGGATGGGGATGTGGAAATAAGCGTCCTTCAAATCTATCGACGCCGTCCACATCCCCCTCTCCAACCCCGCCAACACCGAGCGCACCGTTTCCATCTTGAAACTGGGCGTCTCGATGAACTTGTTCAATGGCTTGAGGTTGAGAATCGGTCTCCACCCACCGGTGCGTTTTGTTACCAAGAACAGGGTTGAATAGAAGCCCGGACACCTTTGTGCCGGCTGAATAGCTCCTTTTTGTACGAGGGAATTTATCTCCTCCTCGAGACACAACCTTTGATCTGGATCTCTCGGAATGGGAGTCCAGACTGGCACCAGAGACAGTCGCGACGGCGGGCCTGTCATCCACTCTGGATGATACCCCACGGAAAGCCATCGCAAGACTAAACGGTCCTGAGTTAACCGTTCCCACTCTTGCATGTGGTCGGCTAGCCGGCCTCCCACCGGTCCACCTAGGGACCGCGGTGGACACAAGGCATGCAAGAGCGGCACTGTCTCCGTCACCATACACACCGGCGTGGTCCTTACCGCGGTAAGCGCCCTGTCAGGAACGATAACCACGCCCAGATCCTCGCGCGACCCGCCCCGCCCCGCGCGCACCTCGGTGCACGGGCGGCTGCCTGGCTGACGGCGGCTGAGGAGCCTGCGCCCCCCTCACTGCTGGCCGAATCGCACGCGGCCGAGGCCGGCGCTGCGACGGCGGCTGGCCTCTGACTTGGCCAGCACCACCTCGAGCCTGCAGGGGACGATACGCAGGGGCCGCGGCGCGAACGTTAGCACGACGCAGCACCTCAAACTGCTCGCGCAGCGCCCTCTGGTTATTCACCAGGGTGACCGTCTCCTGGAGGTGGCGACATCCCTCACCTCCAAAAAGACCAGGACCCGTCATAGGCGTACGGAGTAGCCTATTATACAGGTCCTGAGACGGGCACAGATTGTCCAGGGCAAATGTGCGTCTTGCCCGGACACTCCTGGTCACCGCCCGCGTCATACAGTCCAGCGCCAGGTTAATACCATCCTGGATGGTTCGCTGGACCGCGAGCGGGCCTGGCTGGCGCGATGCGGATGCCGTTACTACCCCCTGTAACAGCTGGGAGACGTGGGACAGAGCGGCAATCGAAGCCCTCCCACTCTCCTCCGCATCACGCAACGCGGTATTCGCCGAACGCAACGCGTTCGCGCACAAGACCCCCGCGTCAGAACGGGAGCCTGGCCGCGTATCCTCACCCAAAGCCGCGCGGTCATCCACGCTGGGCTTGGGTACCACACCGTACCGCTGGTAGTCCAGGGGCACGATGCGACAACGCCTGGCCACCTCGCGAGGGGCCTTCGCGAGACGTCCACTCGTGTTAATGGACGACTCCGCCGCCTTGAACATGTCAACGACATGCTCCGCCAGCGGCAGAGAAGGCATAGCGTTAGCAGTTGGTTTCCCAGCTAACCACGGCGTGTGAACACGGTGGCTAGCCGACTGCTCCACGGGCAGATCAGGCCTAACGCTCACCAACCACTGGCAAGCGTCATACCAATCCTCCTCCGTGGCTAACTGCGAGCGCTCTACAAGACGGGGTCCTTCGTCTTCCTCCTGAGCGCAAGCAGTAGAGCTTGACGGCGGGTACGCTGATACACCTGGCAAGCCAGGGAAAACATGCGGGCCTGACAGCACCGGCATGAGAATATCACTGGTTTGACCAGGAGCAGGCACCGCGGTAGAGCGCGGGGTATATATAGCCCCACCACGGGCCCGGCCAGCACCAGCTACACGCTCGGCAAGCCGAGGTATGCGGTACCGCTGGCCATCAGCAGCGCCCTGGGCCACCACCTGAACCGCGGACCGTACTCCAGGGTGAGTAATACCGTGGAAAAAAGCGCCTGTATTCCCCGCGAGGGGTGCACAAACGTCTTCATCCATGTCCACGTCGTCAGACGGCGACCCTAGCAGGTAATCCTCATCACCCTGGTCAGAAAGATTAGACCCCGGGTCAGCAAAGAGAGCTAACCCGGGCTGACCAGGAACGGTGCCATAGGAGGTACTGGCCACCGCGGCGTGCGGATACCCCTGGACTGATAAGCAGCCAGCGGGTTCCAGCGACAACCGTCCACGGTCCCCTATCGGCGCGGCAATAAGCCTGCTGCCAGGGTCGTGGAACGCCCCCTCTAATGGGGCCACCTCTGAATCGTCGGACAACGGAAGCGGACTAAGGAAAATCGATCCAGAGGCAGGGATTACCTGCTCCGAAGCCCATGACGAGGACAATAAAGGATCTGGTCCAGGAAGCATGCCACGAAGCAACCCTGGAACCAAATCTTTTATTGTCCTCTTCATCTCTCCCAACATCTCGGTCCGGAAGGTCTCCATATCCACCGCGGACGAGACCTTCCCCTTACCCTTCCTACTTACAACCTCTCGTTTCCGCTTCTTCTTCTTCTCCTCCTCTACCACCTTGTCCGTCGCCTGTAAGCAGCACAAGAATTCGGACATTAACTCGCCCCCCCAGTGCTTACATATGTCACAATTAATCAAGGGACCACAAGGGCTACATCGATAACACAGATGCGGCCAGAACTTTACATGCATAAAACGTCCACAGGACGCGCAACCCGGTCCCTGAAAACAGGCCAAAGGACAAGGAGTATGAGCAACTAGTTAAGCTTAGAAACTCAATCCCACTCAAAGAGAAGGAAAACGATCATAAAGATCAATATACATCAGAAACCAGCATAGCGCTTGAATTGCTGATAAATACATAGCCAGGCTGATTATGACGTCATTAATCCCGTGACAGGAAAAAATCGATCCCAACAAAACATCCAAGTGCAAGGACGAATTGTATGCTGAATGGATAAGTTGACTACACAACCATCAGATACATATAGATAACTCTTTTCTGGCAAAAATGTTAATTATCTCCCTTTGTTTGTTTACAATAATTAACATCACCACATTATCAATAACTAGATACCTGACACTTTGTATAGACAAACCATCCAACGTGACGAACCGGAAACTCCACCATCTGCACGCCTCTTAACTCTCTCCACCTCATGGGGAAGGAATTGGATCAAGAGGGCAAAGTGAGAAGACCTTTATACCAGGCCTCCAACTCACTGGACATAATTTTTCATTTGGTTAGATAACCTAACAGTGTTAGTAGGAAATGGAACCATGGTGGAGAGAAAACTAATTCTCTGGTACTGTGACGTCACCACCTAGCGTCATACAGACCTGTGGACATAAACAGAAAGAGAAATTAGTCCTAGGTAGCACCGAGTTGATATAACCCAACCAACCAAGGCGCTTATCACGGTAAACGCGAGTCCCGGAAACACAATACACCGGGAAGAAAACTCGCTAATTTTACTAGAAGTCACCTGATTTAAAGGTCCTCCGTCCTCCTGTGGCGAAGTATTCCTTTCCGCCATCCAAAAAAGTGACTAACACTCCAAACAAACACCACTAAAACAGTTTAAGAGTACGAAAAAACTATTGCACAAAAAAACATGTGTGATCTCTCTGCCAATAATCTAGCAAAGAGGAAGTGCTAGTCTGCGCATGCGCGGAGGTGGGGCTGGCATCCGCCGGACTACGCTCTGACTCCCTGCCCAGTAGGGGCACCTAACTGTTTTAAATCTGAGTGTTTATTGAGTGAAAGCCAATATTTAGCAATATCAAAAGTATTAGGGAGGTAAGTATACTCTTGAAGTGAAACTGCGTGTGCATGTGTGTGTGCATGCATACATGCGCATGTGCATCTGCGTGTGCATGTGTGTGTTTGTCTATGGATGTCTTGTCTATTATGAACGTTACTCTCTGAATGTGAACAGAGAGAATTCAAAGATGTTGTTTTTAAAATTAACTTTATTACTTATGCACATGTTCTAGGGTTCTGCTCTGAAAAATATCTGATCAAATATGTCATGCATTAGGTGACATCACAATCAAAATGGTGCAGCTCCATCTCAAAGAATGAAGTCTGTCTCTTTCGTAACGCGATTGCCACATTAACTTGTTCAACATTAAACCTAAATCTGCCAAGGCACCATATAGGATACACAAATTCACAATGATCCAATAGAAATATCACTACAGTTTAATGCCACACATTCACCCATCCCAACCCACGCACACTCCACTCCACCTGTGCCCTCCCCACCCCACCCCGCCACACACACACCCAAAGCAAAGCCATATTCAGTTTGTCGAGTCATTTTGATACTAAACTTTTATAAAAATGGCCAACATTTTTCTGCGGACATGTGTCAGTTGTCCTGACATATTAGCTCACGTGAGAGAACCTCGCATACAGGCTAACCAAGATATTGGTTAAAACTTTAAAAAGTTACTGACATGATGTACCAAATTTGTGAATAAGTAAGGAATCCTCTCTCGAATATTTTGATAGTAATTTGACACGTGGCTGTCACTATTTCAGAATATTCGGGGAGGGGGTAATAACAATGTACTGGGTCTGTCCGTGTATGGTGCGCGTGTCGGCCCAGGGAAGACGGTGACCCTTACCCTGCTAGGTTTATGCCTATGGGCTCCATCATGTGGAGCTGGCGAATCCAGTGGCACTCTTTTTGTTTTCTCCATTTAGTGGAGATGTTGTCATCAGGGTCTGATGACAAAACCTGTATTATTCTGAATTCAATGTTCATTCTAGAATGTCCAGGTTTATTAAAGTGTCTAGAGTTTTTTGTTGTGCAAGGCATTAGAGGGTTTCTGTGGGGTGGCTGATTGTTGGATGTTGGAAGTTTAGCTCTGACTATGGAGTCTTTGATAGTTTTGTTCCTTCTGTAGCCGAATAGCGGCGGTTCGGGGAAGGCTATCCTGCATCTATTGCTAGCTTCCAAAATTGGCCAATATTTTTTGATGGTGTTCTTGAGGAAGATGTCTGTCCTGTTGAAATCACATACGAAGACCTGTTTTGATGCTTTGTGGTGTTTTTGCGTGTTGGGTGCTGCTTAAATTAGAACTTTGGCACGTAAACCGCCACAACCGGAAAAAATTACAATTTTTTCGCCTAAAAATCACCAAAAAATCTAAGCCAAACCGCCGACCTCTCAGAGCCGGTTAAAATCCTGCTCAACCAGCAAAAACATTGAACCGGTAAAAAAAACACAACCAGCAAAAATTCTGAACCGCCATGACAGTCGCAAACGGTGAAAATCCACAACCGGTAAAAATCACCTGAGCCGCCATGACAGTGGAACCGGCAAAGTCCACAAAACGGTAAGAAATGGCGACAACCGCCGAAAATCGGCGACCACACAAACCGGCAAAAAAAACCTCCCCAACCCTTATATGGGTATTTGCGGGCCAATCCACACGCTCGCACCAGAAAGGTACAAAAAGGGCTGAAAAAACAGCGTCAGACCATTCATACTTCTGGATACACAAATTGTATCCAAGCATCAGGCTATAGCTAGTCCACAGATTGTATATCAACCGTCTACATTGTTATTATGATTTCAGAATATTCAACCTGTTTACTCAAAATTTGATTTTAATTTCTGATAACAAGTCATATATATAAAATATGATTACAAAATAAAACAGGTGCGAAGTGTTATATAG
Source organism: Chaetoderma sp. LZ-2023a (assembly GCA_034401795.1). Classification (NCBI taxonomy): domain Eukaryota; kingdom Metazoa; phylum Mollusca; class Caudofoveata; order Chaetodermatida; family Chaetodermatidae; genus Chaetoderma; species Chaetoderma sp. LZ-2023a. Next base: position 72,541,483 of record CM067363.1, on the reverse strand, counting down.
TTTCAAGCTAGAAGACTTTGTCAGAAATATAAAAGGTTGTGTGAGTTGCAATTAAACTTTTAAGCTTCCTTTAACCCAAGAAAGTTATTCAAGAAAGTTAAAATTTTCTCAGAGAAAATTCCTATTTGCAGACAAAAAGATTATTTATTTTAATTTACCCCTGGAATGTTACCAAGGTAACCGCAGAAGTGGGTTTATTTGGGCCGGACAGTTAACCCTCTCGTGCCTACACAGGCCAAAGCCAGCCATTTCACTCAGGACTCCACCGGTCGAGAACGACCTACACAATAAATATATCATTACTAGCAAAGTTTTGACATAAACAGTTGTCTCCCTTTAGCTGTTAGACGCACACAATAACGAGCCTAATTTGTGCCATGTATCACGTCATCAGTATATGCATAGCTGTTACTTTAAGAAAGTACACCCCTACCCAACCTCCAAAGGGGCCAATTGTGCAGAATTCCAGTGACCCCCGCCCCACCCACATAACGGCGACGCTATAGTGTATAGCGTTATCAGAAATCCTATTACGAATGCATGGGCCATCTACGGCTGGAGTAGTCCTGAGTGAACAGGTTGTTTTAAAGTACAAATAGGCATTTGAAAGTAGCTATTTATTCTGTTGAAATGTTAAATTTATGAAAATTATTTTTTAAAACCTTAGTCCCCAGGGAACATATACATGAAAAAACGTGGTCACAAAAGGGTTAAAGAGTTCAGACATTATAACAATGGACCATTCCAGTTTTAGCTATGCCCTGCCCATCTCTAGCTTCACCCACACCTCACTCGTGTTGGGATCGATTGATCTCTGAACACCCCGACTATCATTTTCCAAAAAACTACACATTTAAGCTGTTGAATATTTTGAAACCAATTTGACTGGGTGCTGTTGCTGACTAAGGCAGCAACAGCACCCAGTCAAATTAGTTTCAAAATATTCAAAAGCATGTTTATTAAATAGCAAAGAATTACAAAGACATACAATTCATACAATGTGTTGGAGTATTTGAGATTTGGCGACGGTCAATATGGAACCCTTTGTGACGTAATGAGTGTGACGTCATCATACACATGCTGAGCTGATTATGACGTCATACGAGGTCAGATGATAGATGGATACTCTGGAAAGGTGAAGTCATCATTCACTTAAAAACTCACCAGAGTCTTGCCAAACAGATCCAGTTGTTTGACCCAATCATCAACGCGTGATTTAATCGGGCCGACATGACGAGAGCTAGCTATTGTCGCTACGTTGATATTGCTGTCATCAAGCAGCTGTTGAATGTCATCCGTACCACCAAGAATGAACACGTCTTTGGAATCTTTGTGCTGCAGGACGGTAAACTCGGTTGACTTCCATGAATCTTCAACCTAAGAATTCATAATCATTATGATAATATTCTTCAGCAATACCCAATAGAGATATCACTAAGGTTTAATGCCACACACCCGCAAAACTGTGGATGATACAACTCAGCAATAGACATCCAGCAATAGGATAGTTTTCATGGCAACGTAAACCCATATGACGTCGTCTCACAACATAGCCACACACTGGATTTCAAGTGAATTCCTGCATCATTCATAGAATTTTGCTCCAGAAGCCCTTTTTTGACAAATTAAAAAGCTTCATAGTGTAGATAACTCAAGCGAATATGGACAAGTTTCATAGCTCAGCGCAGTCTCAACTGATGTCTTCCCACAAAATCACCACCATGGTTGGAAGCGAATGCATACAAGCCAGATCGGGACAAATTCATGCAACCATTTTAAAGTTATGCTTTGAAAATGAATGTAGATGAACGGATATGCATTGACGGATTGTGTGCCTGCTTATGTGTGTGTATGCAAGCATGGTTGGGTAATTCTTATTTTCCCAATCGCCAACATTACAGAACAATAATTCATAACTATTATTTTATGCTGTGTAAAGCCACAACGGACACTAACCTTTTTAAGAATTGCCTCCAAGCTCGCCTCAGAACTCGCTTGCCCCGATATCTCCTGTATTCTCTCAGAATTTCGGAATGCTCCGATATCGATCAACTTTCCGAGCGTCATTGGGTCTTCACCGGTAAACTGATACTCCAGAACCTGCTCAATGACCTCCCAGTGACGAGCTTTTAGTGATGGATTACGCAGATCTGTCACAGTGGGTAGCTGAGTAGACATGCAGAAAGTTAGATGCTAATTCTGATTTACTTATCGTAAGAGAATGACTTGCATGGAAGTCAGGAGCTTTCATAACTCTTCCAGTGGCCACTAAGTTAATCACTTAACCCTTTACCACTAGAAATTGTTTTAAAAATTTCAATTTTTTCATAGAAAATGTCCATTTGCAGACCAACAAAGACTTTTTTTGAAAATTAATTGATCCAGTCATTCCAGTGGTAAATTTTCAAAAACAGTCTCTTGGTCTGCAAATGGACATTTCGCAAGCCGTTTTTGGCTGATATGAGTGTTAAATGGTTAGGTCATGAGTGTTGAAGGGTTAGGTCAATACACTACACCACTACAGACAGTCACCTGCATGCTTGCACACTCCAGATACACACACACACACACACACACACCACACACCACACACCACACACCACACACACACACACACACACACACACACACACACACACACTCACACACACACACAGTCATGCATGCACATACACACATGCATGAACTGATTCATCCATGCATGCAGGCAAGCACTCATACCCATGTATGCACACACTCATGCACAAGCACGCATGCATGCATGCATGCACGCGTGCATGCACGTATGCGCACATGAACATAAATTGACTCATTCAAATACAAACACTGACCTTGTCACGCATGCTTTCCACTTTCTCCTTGAGCTTTGGCACGACGCTGTTTGGTGGTAGACCCTTCTCAAGCTGATGTACAGACTTGCCATATCTTGTTGTAGTATTACTCATTGCCTCTGGATCCAGACCCTCAAATGGTGCCTATATAAAAACATACATGATGGATTATTCACAATAACTATGATCAAAAGCAATGTTACATGTAGTCATGTTCCAAATTGTGCCAACACGTTTCTGATTTTGTTGTCATGGAAACATGTTAACTTATTTATTAATTGTACCATAGACATGTTAGTGTGGTTATACTAATGATAAGGTTAATTTGCAGGACAAGAGACCATTTTGGAGAATTTACCACTGGAATGACTGACTCGATAAACGAGCCAGTCAATCCAGCCAGTCATTCCAAGGGTAAATTCTCAAAAATAGTCTTCTTTTGGTGCTTGACCAATCTTGACCAGGATCTTATTAAGCACATTTGTGCTAAAACTTTAAAAAATAATAAAGTGTGCGCTTATACCCAATCACCGACAAATCCCTGAAAAAGTCAATTCTATAGGATGCATAGCATATTCTGCAGAATATTTTGACAAATTCATAACAGATTAACATTGACCTCATCGCAGTCATGATTATACCGACTTTATCAAAATCATGGTACTAGGGAGACGACTCTGTCATAAGAAAACCTCTATGCAGATGCTATCTTGTGCGTTTATTTTCTGCTACTAGCAATCTTATTTAAGTGACATATATGGGTGTAGAACCATGTGTGCTTTGATAAGTGCTCTCTTTATCATTCTAGATCCATCACCCATTTTGTCACAAAATGTATATCTTCTAGAATGTAAAAAACAACAAATTCTTTATGATGTAAGGAATACGCTGTCGAATATTTGGAAACTAATTGGACTCACACAGCTCGAGTCAAATTCAACATCTTTCATGTATAGAAACCATACATCTTTAAGTGGCCACTGCTTGATTTCAAGAAGTGTACGATAAACATAGAAGTAAATATGGATCTTACCTCCATCCAGTCAACCAGCATGCTGTCCCATTCATCTATAGCATTCCATAGAAGCTCCTTCAACTTCAGCTCAGCGTGCGCCTCTTCTAATGCATCAAACTTAGTCATCTCAACCTGAGACACAGAAAACATTATCATCATCAGCACTTCATCATATCATGATTAGCACATCATCATCATCATCATCATCACCATCATCACAATCAACTTCATCATCACCATCATCATCATCATCATCATCATCACTATCAATCATCACCATCACCACAATCATCCTCATCATCATCATCATCATCATCACAATCATCATCATCACCATCATCACTATCAATCATCACCATCACCACAATCATCACCATCACCACAATCATCATCATCATCACAATCATCATCATCATCATCACAATCATCATTATTATTATTATTATTATTATTATTATTATTATTATTATTATTATTATTATTTATTATTATTATTATTATAGCAGAAATAGTTACCCTCCACTGTTCTCTTTCTGTAATAAATCTATTTAGCTATCTATCTAGATCGATATATATGTGTTCTAACTTCCATTATTGCATCAAGGGAGACAACTCATATATGCGTGTAATACTGCAATATGAAAATACAGTTATCTACCTTGTTTTTTCTCAAGAAAATGTCCATTTGCAGACAATGAGAAAATCTGTTTTGAAAATTTATCACTGGAATGACTGGCTCGATTATCGAGCCAGTCATTCCAGTGGTAAATTTTTAAACACAATCTTCTCTTGGTCTGCCGATGTATATTTCTCAAGACAACTGGAGCATCCATTTTGACTGGCTTGAACGTGCGACATGTCAATTTACCTTAAAGTTCTTCTGATAGCTTTTGTATGTAAACGCTCTCTTCTGAAGTGATTCCATCTGATTAAGCAGCTTCTTCAGAATATTCTTCACCTTTTCCTTGTCAGCTGTGTTGTCCAGGATTAGAGGATTCTGGAAGAGAAAAAAGGAGGACCGGCTAGAGGATTAAACTAATCAAAACTCTGCATTCAGGTGAGTTAGAAGAGCTGATTTTTGTTAGATTATGTAAACAGTTAAAGGTAAAAATTAAGAAAATTTAGATTTGTCATTATTCAATTTCCATTTACAACTCAAGAGAGTATTCTTTTGAAAATTTACCACTGGAATGACTGGCGCCGTTATTTATTCATATAACCAAGCAATTCATTCCTGTGAGAAAGTTTTGAAAATAATCTTCCATTGGCCTGTATACGGACATTCATCAACACTACTGTAAAGGCCAGTTTGGCCCGGCTTAGCCAGTAAAAATATTAAAACCTGTATTACGTCTATAATATTGCTGTAGAAATTATATTTTTAATTAGGAGCGAACAGATGTTCATTTTGAAAGCCATCTTACTGTAAGCTATTGGTGGATTAGACAGCAACAACTTACAGCAACATTTCTAAAATGTACAATGTATATATAAACTACATATTAATACAGATATGGGCTTGTCCACACTAAACTGTATTTGATGAACGATTTCGGGTCTACATTTGAATTGTTAATTTCGATGATAAAGACCCAATTAATTTTCTTGTTCTTATCATTTCCAAGTTGAAGGTATCTCAGAGAGATAATTACAGATAAAAAAAGTTAAATGAGTGCAGAATAAAATTATTTTCATTCAACTAACAGCCACAAATATGAGTGAAATTAGAGCGGGTAAGTGTGACATGAGAATGAGCCAATTTTCAGAGTACTAAAGAAGCATTTTAAATGAGTTATTTTGGATTTCAGCCTAAACATTTTAAAGAAAAAGACATTGCTTTCTATGAATATGCTCATTTTTGTCATGATTTACAGGAGAAAAACTTTTTATTTCACTTCAAAGTTGTGCGTTATGGTCGTTATGCATTCCGTCAAAAATTAGTATAAATCTCACTTTAGCTTAGTTGCTATTCCTTACCTGTATGGCTGTGCTTTTCTATCCAAATACTATCTCTTATATCTTTTGTTCATTCACTGCCACTTGGATAGATTTGATTATTGCTAGATTATGCTTAAATTATGATAAAAAAATTAAGTGGTCAACTTTCTGTCAATAAATCACAAACGTAACAGCGGACAAGAAATCCATAAATTTATAGCACGGCTCCAGGAAATAAGAAGCAAGCATAATGTGATGGTGTAAAACCGGTCATGTGACATGCCGAGCCTTTTGTTTTTACGGTGATGAGAAAACAATGGCGCCAAAGCTAAGGTAAATGTTCTGTCAACTTTCTGTCAATAAATCACAACCGTAACAGCGGACAAGAAATCCATAAATTTATAGCACGGCTCCAGGAAATAAGAAGCAAGCATCACGTGATGGTGTAAAACCGGTCATGTGACACGCCAAGCCTTTTGTTTTTACGGTGATGAGAAAACAATGGCGCCAAAGCTAAGGTAAGAAATGTTCTGTCAACATTTTTTACTCCATGTGACGACCAAAACAATCGTCACGACCACGCAAACTATGCTTCCTTTAATGGATAGTTCCTATATATTTTTTAAATCCACAGTAGAAATCGATAACCTCACGATTTTATGTCCATATTTAACTCTTGAGCATAGGTCACCGAGTTCGAGACATCAACTACCGTCGCAAATGTAACCTTGACCTTGGTGGTCGTGACGCTTGACGCGCAGTTTTCTCAATCAAAAATCATGACCACAACTCAGAATTGTGTCATGAATAACGGCCATACCGTCGGATGATATATTTCTTTATTTCTCAGAATTTATTGTGTTTATCGCCCTCAAAGCTATATGAAATGAGGATACTAGTTAAAGTTTGCATTATTCAAATCTGCACAGGTTTTATTAGGTTGTTATAGTTTCATCCATAATGTTATTGGGCCCATGCAGTCTGTTTTGGACTCATCAGCACATTAACAGACCACCTGAACTTGGACCAACAGGAACAGTTGTTAACAGTTCAAGATATGGTTTGAAAGTTCATTGTACATCTAATCGGTTTAAAAAAATAGAAAATGTCCTCTTCTTTATATCGTAAAAAACTTAGGCGGCAAACTATTTCTAAAATCAAAGAGCTGTATTTAGAATGACAAACAAAATGTGTTGCTTCATTCAGCTTAACCCCTTCAGTGATGAATTTCCTTTACCATCATCTTTACATGAAAGGTGCTGTTAGGAATATAATTTGACTGGAAGCCATTGCTGTACATGTACAACTTCATGCATGATATATTGTGACAGTCAATGGCGATATTGTGCAACCCTAGTGGAAGGGATGCTTCCTTGGAAAACCATTCTGCCAATTGTTTCACCTTGTAGAATAAATTACTCTTTGTATGAATTCCAAACCACATAATCACGTATAATATGTTAGTACAAAACAGCAATGTTAAAAACAACTGCAAATTTGAACAAAAGGCAGTAAAGAACAGTATTAAAATTCAAGCAAAGCAAGCTGATAACATACTGAAGTCGCAACGGGAACATTCTTCCATACTGTTTTTTATAATTTTGATCATGTTGCTTGCCATTTATTTATATTAGCATGGCTTCTGTTGTTAGTTCTTTCAAAAGAATGATTTACTGATTCATAGATGCGCCAACTTTACTCTATATTCTTATCCTGTTAACGAAATCATTCTGTCAGTGTCAAACATCGCAACCGTAACGACCTTCTTTCGTCAAATGTCAACATCGCAACCGTAACAAAAATTATCAATTCCTGTATTAATTCCTTCTTGTTGTGTTTGCAATCGATTCCCTGCATAATAAGAAGCTATTCAGTTTTCTCGAAGAGACTTTTCTTGTGTGCAAGATTGATAATTGAATAAAAGAATAGAAGTTTGTCAAAAATATGAACATCACAACCGTAACCCCCCCTCAATTTGTCCTGCAAAGCTTTGCAAAATTACTCAAAAGTTAAATTTAATGCCTTAATCTTATTCCATGGTATGTAACTTTTGTTTTGTAGCAAAAAGGGTTACTTTGGTCGCTTTTCAAAAGATAGTCTCTCATTTTTCATTGTCAAAATCACAACCGTAACTTTCTGACAGCATCTGATATTCTGTTGATTTTTACGCTTAATCCACAAATTACTATCTTCTTTTGATTTTTTTCAGTAGATAGTCATTTTCCTTAACAGAAAACATGTTTAACTTTATTCATACCCATTTCTAAAATCTGACTTTCATGTCACACTTTTGGTCACTTTAGTGTGGACAAGCCCATATATAGAAATCGCGCGCTACGCAACTACACAGACAAGAAAGATGATAGCTCATCACCAGGCATCTATCCGCAGGGATTGTGAATGTTACAGGATCCACCACAATAGAGGAATCCTACCCCTTTCTAGCTGGACTACACCCGCTTTTTATGCATGCTGGAATCGATTTGAAACTTCCAAACTTGATTTCTCAGAACATAAATTTCAAGGTAACTATACAATTAAGTTGTTGAATATTTTGAAACTAATTTAACTGTGGGCTGTTGCTGCCTATGCTGCCTATTGCATCAACAGCTCCCAGTTAAATTAGTTTTAAAATATTCAACAAAATATTTGTTAAATGTTAAATTGGTATACAAATATACAATTCGCACACTTTAGTGAGAGACTTTTCGATTTTCATGACAGAACTGTGTCACTTTGATTGGTAATGATAACTACGTAATCAGATTGGTAAACCAATATAGCAAGTATTTTAGCCTGATGCTTTGTCGTAATGTGAGACCAAAAGTTTGAATGATCTGGACTGGAATTTTCGTCCCTTTTATACCCTTCCTGGGCGAGCCTGTGGATTGAGTCGATCTTGACCATATATGGGCAGAAAGAAACCAGATTGCCGGTTCCGCCATTTGAGATTTTTGGAGGTTTAGCAGTATGATCAAACATTTTTACCAGTTGAGCTGTATTTTACCGGTTGGGGTCAAGTTTACAGGTAGTGACTTCTTTACCGGTTGTACCTTTTTTGGAGGTTGTGATATTTTTTGCCGGTTGTAAGTTTTTTGCCGGTTCTGCCATTTTTGACTGTTGTGGTCATTTTTACCAGTTGTGAATTTTTTACCGGTTGTGTCCAGTTTGGCGGTTGGAAAAACTTTTTGGCGGTTTAGGTTTTTTACCGGTTGTAGGTCATTTTGGGGATAAATTTCTAAGGGTTTCTGTAGGTCAAGTTTGTAGGGTATTGCTCCTTTAGTGGAGGTTTTTTGGCTGTTTGCATGGGTAATGATCATGTGTAGTAATCACTGTTTTTGATTCAGACTTCACAGCTTTTCGTTCCTTGAGCGGAACTCATCAGAGGCGAAGTTTTGTCAACTGGGAGTGGGAATTTTTAAGCTCCACTTTTTTCTGATATGGCATCTATTTTGTGGGTGTTTGATATCTAAATAGGAGTTATGTTGGTTGTCCTCTATTGGTCTTTGGAGGTCTGGGAGATCCTAAGATAAATATCAAGTTTCCACAGAATCGATATATAATTATGTATTATTTTGTATAATTTGTATTTCTAACGATGCATGAAAAAATAAAGTAAATGAAAAAGGAGGATGACACGAAACCTGGTGAGTATCTATCTTTGTTGTTATTTCATATAATTAGAGGGAGACAAAGCATTTGCGCTTGTGTCCATACAGGGATGCCGGGTTTTTTAAGGCATCTTTAAAAGATGCTTAGTGATGACAATGGGTATGACATCATGGGTTGATGTTAGCGGCGAAAGTGACGACGTCGCTATAAATTGTGTGGTTTAGACATTTCGACGCACGAGGCTACCTCACAGGCATCCTGAACAAATCCAGGGCCAAAGCAGATCACAAGACACACAACAAATCCTCCACCCACCACCAAAAGCAACCGCCAAAACCCATACACAAAGGCCAATCTTTGTATGTGAGTTCACAAGGGCAGGCATTTTTCTGCAGAAAACCATAAAAAAGTACTGGCCAATTCTGGAAGCCAGCAACAAATGCAGGATAGCATTTTCAGAAACACCACTATTTGGATACAGGAAGAACAAAACAATCAAAGACATGATTGTCAGGGCCAAACTCCCAACAGAGCACGCCCCTGTAATGCACAGAAACCCCGTCATCGCATGCAGAACAAAAAACTATATCATCTGCCAAAGGATGCAGAAAAACAGATTCTTCTCAAGCTCCCACACGTGCCTATCCTACAAGGCCAAAATCATAGGTAACTGTCAGACAAGAACCATTGTCTACCTATTAACATATAGCAAATGCAACAATATGGGAAAATCTCTGCGCACCTTTAAGATCCGAATTCAAGAACACTTGAGATCTATATCAAATCGCCACAAAAGTGACAGATACGACACCCCAGTTGCCAGGCATTTCAACAAATCTGGACACTCACAAACGGACATGCAGTTCAGAATCATACAGGTTCTCTCATCAGACCTTGATGATGAAAACTCCACACTGTGGAGAAGACAAAAGGAATGCCATTGGATACACCATCTCCACACAATGGAGCCCATAGGTATCAATCTAGCGGGTTAGGGAACACCCTTCACCTGGACCAACATGCCCACCATAGGCGGACATGCCCAGTACATTGTGATTAAACCTCATTTTGATTTGGACATCAGCTAACATATGAGTTTGACATCAAATATTTGAGTGACAGATCAGATCCCTCCGTTGTTACATTTGTCATTATTCATGCCAACTGGCACACTTTTGCTCTAGATTGTCATACATAAAATGCCTTATGTACAACTTACCTGTGCCTCTTGTTTAACTTCCTTCACCTCCTTCGCTAACTCTGCTATATCTTTGTCAACATGAGTGCAGAATTTATCAATGTTTGCGTCACGCTCTGTTAAGGATTTGTCAATAGCATTGCGTACATTCGTGATAGATGGGCTGAGAGTCTATGGGAGAAACAGAAAATATTATTATTATTATTATTATTATTATTATTATTATTATTATTATTATTATGAATTAAATGTTCATTAAAAAAGTTTAACATTTACCTAATTCTGAATGCAAAATAAACCACAGAAAAGTACGAAAAAAGTTTGAAAATAATTTTAATTATGATGGAGAATGGATGTAATAGTGCCATAGAACAAATCCCTGTATAGTTTCATTGAGATTGAATAAGGCATTGATGAATTAAATGTCCATCGAATAATTTAACATTTACGTAATTCTTGCTGCACACATGCCACTCGGATCACTATGTCGAGCCATACCCCACTTTGCATAGGGCTAAAAAAATTGATTTTATGATTCCAGTGATAAAATTTCAAAAATAGTTTTTTCTTGGTCTGCAATTGGACATTTGTTCATGACCACTGCTAAGGCTGGATGTGGCCTGCTTGACCAATAAAAGCTTAAACTGACATGCATATTTGGGGGTGGGGTGGAAAATCACGTTGAAAAGATGGTCAAAAGACGACATCTACAAATGACCACCTCTACACAAAGGTCACCTCTAAATAAATGCCACCGCTACACAAGGGTCCTCTCTATATAATTAAGTCATCTCTACACAAAGGTCACCTCTATATAAAGGTCACCTCTATGCAAAGGTCAACTCTCCACAAAGGTTACCGCTACACAAAGGTCACCTCTATACAAAGGTCACCTCTATATAATGGTCACCTTCACACAAAAATCACTTTCTATATAAAGGTCACCTCCACACAAAGGTCACATCTACATAAAGGGTACCTCTGTATAAGTCGCTAAACATACCCAGCTATAGGCTTGCATGATTACGCGATTAAATCAAAAATCGTGATTATGTTTTAAATCGTGAATTTATATGATTAAATATTAAATAATCTAATAATCGTGAATATCTTCTGTTGCATAAAATATTTCAAAACCTAACTTTTAATTACTTTTTAATGCGATCGTTCATGAAAAATGACATTATTCATGAAAAATTACATTTTTCTTAATGAATGTATGTCCATTTGCAAGGCAAGAGAAGCCTATTTTTGAAAATGTTCGACTGGAATGGCTGGCTCGAGAATCGAGCCAGCTATTCCAGTCATACATTTTCAAAAATAGACTTCTCTTGCCTTGCAAATGAACTTTTCTCAACACCATTGCAGCTTTCGTTATTGATATTCGTTTGTTGTTATGTCTTGGTAATTTTTACCCAAACTGATTAATCGAGTAATCACGATTATTTTTAAATAATCGATCGCGATTACTCAACGCAATAATCGCGCAAACCTACCTAGCTATTATTCACTGCGTGGTTTCATGACCTACCTGGTACACAGCAAAGTCCTCTGGTGGTGTGGGTACGTCATGATCCTCGATCAGGTCGTACATCTCTTTGACAATCATGGCTTCATGTTCCATTGGATCAACCTACAATGGCAACAACACGAAAATAAACATTTAGAAATCAGTCAATAGAGGGATACTTTTCTACCTATACACACACACACAACCCCACCACCACTACCTCACCCCCACCATTTTTTGGGAAATTCAAGATGGGTGCCGGAAAAATTGATCAATCAAAATTCTGTAGTTCTTCCTGCCAAATTAGTTTGAAATCTGCCAGTTTTTTAAGCAAAAGTTGATGAACGGATGGCAAGACAGATGGACGACGGACAGTCGGCATGGCATAAGCTCACATGGCCATTCTGGCCAGATGAGCTAAAAATGGAAAGGTCCATTATTTTAAATGTGTAAAATTTTCAAAATGATAATTTTCCATTGTATGCATGTTTTACTGCGCTTATCGTTCTGCTATGTATTGTTTCTCCAGCTTCCATCTATGTACACTAGCAGTGAAGCAACTGTTGCATGCTGGACTATCAACCCCATTGGGGTATCAACTCCATGGTGAATTACGAAGATCAGAGTTATCGTAAGAGATGTACGGATCTATCTATCAAAGGTAGATTGTTTATAACTGTACAAAGCAGTCCAGCGTGGGCTGCTCACTATGTTAGCTAGTACTTGTTACTAGGAACTTATTATGGCCGAATTTTCCTGTTCCAATGTAAATAGATTTGTTTAAGCTTTACAATGGGTTCACATTTTAGCTGGTAAACCATGTTCAATTGTATATAAAATTAACTTTTTCAAATCACTAGAGGCTCTTCTAGGACATCCGAGCTAGAGGCTGTTTTACATGGTGCGAGCTAGAGGCTCCTCAAACGGCGTGAGCTAGAGGCTCTTTTTGCAGTTTAATTAAAATCGATATCAATATCAATATCAATATCAATGCCAATGGAACGTATTAACATAAGAGTAAATTGCTAAAGGAAAAAATTACGGGAGAGTAGGAAAAGTAAAGCTAGTATAAAACCTGAAAATATTTTTTTAAATGTCTTTACCCTTTCATGGTGAAGCCGGCTAAAAAAAAAAAAACCTCAGCAGTGGGCTTGACAAATGTTGATTTGCAGACTAAGAGAAGACTATATTTGAAAATTTAACACTGGAATGACAGACTTGATTACTAAACCAGTCATTCCAGTGGTAAATTTTCAAAAATAGGCTTCTCTTGGCCTGCAAATTGACATTCAAAAACCACATATTTAGATTTTCTTGACCAAATTTTGCCATTAAAAGGTTAAATGCTAATTAATTTGTTGTCTTTACCATTGAAAGGGTTAACTCTATATTATCTATAACATACACAATGTATCGTATACAACATTTCTCACCCTGATTTGTACTTCATCCAGGAAGCTGAGACTCTGAACATATTCTATGGTGGTCGTAGGTGCAAACTCCAGCTTGAACTGAGCATCACGCAACTCAGCGATTAGACGATCTACCTCTTTCCTGGCGAGCACAGGCAACATGTCATTTATAACCTACAAGAGATGGAGAAAAATATATTTGTAATTTATACATGCAGTCTGTGAAAATGGATGGGAGGGAGGGAGGGAGGGAGGGAGGGAGGGAGGGAGCGAATAGTGAGCGATGGAAGGTGGGAGAGAGAGAGAGGGAGGTGGAAGAAGGAGTGAGGGAGGAAGAGGGAGGGAGGGAATGAGACGGGGAGAGAAATCTCGGTTTTAAACACTTTAAGCACTTTCAAGATTTACCAATGAACAAATAACATCTCGTGTATGGATGACGAAATCTATTCCTACCTATGCCACACACATTTCTACCTATGCCACACACATTTCTACCTATGCCACACCCATTTCTACCTATGCCACACCCATTTCTACCTATGCCACACCCATTTCTACCTATGCCACACCCACTTCTACCTATGCCACACCCACTTCTACCTATGCCACACACATTTCTACCTATGCCACACACATTTTTACCTATGCCACACACATTTCTACCTATGCCACACACATTTCTACCTATGCCACACCCATTTATACCTATGCCACACCCATTTATACCTATGCCACACCCATTTATATCTATGCCACACCCATTTCAAGCTAATCTCCACCAACTTTTCATGGATGTTGGAATCAATTTGAAACTTTGAAATCTAATTCCTAGAATCGAAATTTGAGGTAAGTATACAGGTAAGACATTGAATATTTTTAGCTAATTTGATAGAGGGCTGTTTGCAGTCAATGACATCTCCCAGTCAAAGTAGGTTCAAAATATTCAACAAAATGTTGATACTTATCTTCTTCTTCTTCTTTTCGATCGCTGGTATCACACTTGGAGAGCATTGATACTTATTAAATGGTAAATTTATCAAAGACATACATTTTGTACACTAATGATGCATTTTTTGATTTTTAGGACAGAGCTATACGTCATTCAGATTGTGATATCAGCTAACTAGTGATGTATTTGATTATGATATCGGATACTTAAGTGACATGAAAACATGAACATCAGATTCCCTCCATTACTATAAAATATAGATATTGTACCTCTAGACAGCGCTGTGGAGATGGGATCAGCAAATTCTTCATCTTGACACCGTCAACAAGCAACATGCCGAGTGGTCGCTTTTCGCGAATGCTCTCCGCCATATTTTGCTGCTTATGGTAACGCTCTAATGATTCACGGAAAAACTGAACATCTAGGAAAAGGATGGCAGAAACATATTCAACAGAACATTGCGGATGTTCTAAAGAATTTGTCAATAACTGGTCTGTTGAGAGTAACCCCTCTTGTGTAAACTTAACCTGTTTATGGCCAAACCGGCCAAACTGCCCTCTGCAGTGGTTTTGAGGAGTGTCCATTTGAGGCCAAGAGATGACTATTTTTGAAAATTTACAACTGATATGACTGGTTCGGTAACCGATCCAGTCATTCCAGTGGTAATTTTTCAAAATAGTCTTCTCTTCTATTGAAAAACTTAATCTTTCGAGCATCACTCTTCTTTTTGATCTGGCTGTATAAAAACACCATCTGCAGCGGTCTTGAGGAATGTCCATTTGCGCGACAACACAAACCTATACTTCTAAATGTCAGTGGTAAATTTACAAAGGTAAATATATTATGGCCTGAAAAATGTAAAATTCTCTTGAAAAATCTTGCCATTAAAGGGTTAATTGATATGAGTAGCATTTTTAGTGCTTTGAAGCACCGTTGACACGAGAGGGTTTAAAGTCTAACACGGTTACCACAATGGACATTTCCATTTTTAGCTATGCCCCACCCATCACTAGCTAAGCTCCACCCACACCTCGCCGTGTTGGGATTGATCGATCCCTGAATGCCCTAGCTATCAATTTCATGAAAACTATACAGGGAAGCTGTTGAATATTTTATAACTAATTTGACCGGGTGCTGTTGCGTCCAGTCAAATTAGTTTCAAAATATTTAACAGAATATTTATTAAATAGTAAAAGCAAACAATTTGGTCAACAACGCATAGACCGTCTTTAAATATGCGTTCGTGACGTACTTATCAACATCATTCATGACATCATTCACTATGATGTTATTCTACACATCGCGCAGTTCATTATGACATCATATGATGGGTGGGTACTCTGGAAAGGTGAATTATTAACAAGAGAAATCTGAGATTGCAGATGCTCACTCTCCCATTTTTATCACAGTGTAAAAAGTCTTCAGATTTTTCGGATTTATTTTTTTTTTCTGGATTTCTTCAGATCATGTCAAAAGTTGTGAATCCTAGGGTGTGGTCGAACACTTTTTTATGTTAAAATCTGAGCAAAATCGCATCAGTAGTATCTCTGATATCGATAGATCCAGAATTTTTGGATTTTTTTATTGCAGCCTAAGTCTGGAGATCATCTTGCATAGCAAGTTCATTACTTGTCTGAAAATTTCAGGCAAATATGATCAGTAGATTAGAGATAAACAGGAAATTATTACATCACGATCTGACCACAATGATGCTATATTGAAGTAGAAACAAATGAAATAATTACCCTCGCCTCGTAAGGGGAAGACGGTATTGCACTCGGCTCTGTCTGTATATCTGTCTGTCCATCCATCCATCCATAAACACCTGTATCTCAAAACCTACTGATCCTATTTACCTCAAATTTTCAGACAGGGAATGAACTTAAGCTGCGATAAAAGATTCCAGAAATTCTTGATCTATCGAGATCAGAGACACTACTGATGTGATTTTGTTAAAATTTTAACATAAGAAAGGGTGCGACTGCACACTAGGATTCACAACAATTTGGCATGATCTGAAGAAATCCAAAAAGAATTTTTAAAAATCCGAAAAATCTTAAAACCTTTTACAATGTGACAAAAATGGAAGAGTGAGCGTCTGCAATCTCAAATTCCTCTTGTTAATAATTGTGGTAACCGTGTTAGTCTGTTAATAATAAGAGCACGATTCAAAGGTAGTACCTTAACGACTAACTTTATTTATTTTGAAGAGCTCCCGCACATAAATGTGCTTCATCACGACCTGATGACTCACTTTTCTGTGCGAAAGAAAGCTTGTTGAAGGTTAAAAAGTACATTTCATTTTAGTTAGAGTGAATAATTCTAACTTTAATTTAGAACTATATTATATTATCTGTTTTGTTTTACTTACCATGATCTTGTTCTCTCATGGCCTCCAAATCCAGGCTTTCATTCTCCTTATAGAACTCACGATGTGGCTCAAAAGTATCTGCATACTGATTGGCTGCATTGAATGCTGCAGATATAGCTTCCTATAAAATAAAACATGCTGTTCAAACAGATTGTGCTTAGAGGGTATAAAATTAATGTACATATTCACTCCACAAAATTAGGAACAATTTTATGGCTGTCAACCAACTACAGAGCATGCATGTACATACACACATGTATTTGCACATGTTCACACATGCACGCACATACGCACGCATGCATTCATCCACGCACACATGCAAGCACACATGCACACACACACACACACACACACACACACACGCACGCACGCACGCACGCAAGCATGCACGCACGCACGCACGCACGCACACACGCAAACACATGTATGTATACACACGCACGTACACACACTAACCCTGATATTGTAGATGATGCTCTGTAGGTGCTTGTCATCTTCAAACATGGTCGACAATGAAGGTCCCTCTCCACACGTCTTTTCTTCAAATTTACTATTGATGATTGGTCTAAAATTCAGAGAATGAAAAACATGACATTATTATAACTTTCCAGATAACAACAGATAATAATATCCAGATAATAATAGATTAATCCAATCTGTCAGTGAAATATATGACATTATATTGACAGGCCATGAAAATTACATGTTCCTGTGGTCTGGGGAAACCACTTTTAACAGCAGGGCAAGCAAATTTTAGCACACTGGTTGCCCTGGGGACAACTTAGATAATTAGTTATTTTCAAGGCCTGTATGTGTACTCATACTCATTAACTATTGTATTTTAGTCTTGATTCTTTAACACTCAATCTTTTCAAGAAAATTTCAGTTTTCTCATAGAAAATGTCCATTTGTAGACCAAGAGAAGAGTTTTTGAAAATTTTGCACTGGAATGACTGTGGTAAATTCTCAAAAATCATCTTCCCTTGGTCTTCAAATGGACATTTATCAAGACCACTGCAGAAGCCGCTTTTGGTTGATATTAGGTAGAAAGGGTTAATATAATGGTTGAGTGGGTATTTACAAGGATTCTGTAGTCTGTATAGCTTATAACAATACATATTTTCAACAGAATTTACAGAAATGGGGCAACCTATGAGTACAATCGGACATCCTAATTTAAATGGTGTACTTGCCCGTGGGGGCAGCACAATACTGCTCTAATTTTCGAGCCCTGAATGAATTACGCCACATGTAGTCTGACGTCACAATCATAATTGACAGAAATACTCTGTCATAAATGTGGAATAGGCCGTCAGTTGTGCATCTTTACAATTCAATAAACATTTAGTTGAATATTTTGAAACTAAGTTGACTGGGCGCTGTTGCTGCCATAGAGTCATTGAGTAATTTGAAACTAATTTGTCTGAGAGCTTCCTTCAAGTCAAATTAGTACCTAAGCTCTGCTCACCTTTTACCCACGGTGGAATCTATTTAAAACATTAAAACATGAATTCACAGAATCCCAATTTCAAGATAACTATACAGGTAAGCTTTTAAATATTTTGAAACTAATTTGCCTGGGGAAGCTACAAGTTAAATCAGTTTCAAAATATTTGAAATGGCAGGTATAAAGAAATTTAGATTTCCTGCTTCTAAATACCAGTATAATATTATATGACGGCATAATGCAAGCAGATTTCATTGGCAGCAACAGCTTCAAGTCAAATTGTTTTCAAAAATCTTTAACAGAATAATTCTGTTCTGTAAAGATGAAATGAGTTAAATCCTTTAACCCTTTAAAGGGGAACACAAGAAGGGTCACCATCGTTTGCATAAAATACGCAGTTCTATTGTAGAGCCCACATTTAAGCTACTGTGTAAAGCTTTCCCCCGACATTTGTATATAAATCCGAGTAAAATGGTGTTAAAAAACGCTATGTTACTATAATTTTCTGCGAGTTAATTAAACCTATGACGTCATAGGTTGAATCCCATCCGACAAGAACCATAATAACGGCACTCTGAAGACAGGAGTGCATGCATTTGGATGGTGATATCTCTATCGGTGATAATGCTATCGACATCATTTATATATATACAGATTGAAGAGATTAAGACGTGTATCACACTATCGCAAATTTATGGAATGTATCTGTTATTTTCACACATTAATTGCCGAACCTTAAGATGGCCATTTTCTATGAAGATACCTGCCAATTACATTAACATTACAAAATCTCAGGAAGTTTTGAGGCTAATATGAAAACATAAGTACCTAAAGATGGACTGGATGTATGCACAAACTATTTAAACTCTCATATTAATAGATGAAACTTTAATAACATTATCTGCCGTAGCCCCAGTGAGAGTGCTGATTCAATAGTGGCAATTATATTGAATTGCCTATACTATCGCGTCATTCATTTATCTCAAGATCAAAACTTCATGTCAAAATTGGCACCATCAGAGAAATCAGACAAAGGACTGTTAGTATATATTCCTCAACATTTCCGCAAATATAGTTTATATATTCCTAAAACCGCTGAAGAAAATCCCCCTTTATTTTATTGCGATAGCGTTGGATGACAGCGAGAAAAACGTTCAACTTATGACGTCATACGCCTCAACCGGGAATAGAAATTTAACCCATGTACCACATATTTAAATAACGAAGATATATATTTCTAATTTGAGCACAGATCTTACAATTATATTTTTGAAAACGTTACGGTCTGTAGATTCATTTTATACACAGTAGTATAGAGGGTCTGGTGATTCCCTTTAATGGCTGAATGTTTAAAAAATCAAAATATTTACTTATTAAATGTCCATTTGCAGGCCAAGAGAAGACAATTTTTGAAGATTTACCACTGGAATGACTGATTCAATAATAATCTTCTCTTAGCTTGCAAATGGACATTCGTCAAGACCCCTACAGAAGCCGGTTTTGGTTATGAAAGGATTAGACGTTCTGTCTATAATGTTCCAATGGAAGATACTCACTTTTCAATAACTAACAGCGTTCCATGATACCCATCCGAGGCCTGACAAATGCCTGACCTAGTAAACGCATCAAAGAGTGTGTCTGGTAGGAGTATCTGGCTACACTTACCTAGTGAACGCTTCAAAGTATGTGACTGATACAATGTTCTGACTATACTTACCTAGTGAACACATCAAAGTATGTGTCTGATACAAGGTTCTGACTATACTTACCTTGCGAATGCATCAAAGTATGTGTCTGATACAAGGTTCTGACTATACTTACCTAGCGAATGCATCAAAGTATGTGTCTGATACAAGGTTCTGACTAAACTTAACTAGTGACGCATCAAAGTATGTGTCTGATACAAGGTTCTGACTAAACTTACCTAGTGAACACATCAAAGTATGTGTCTGATGCAAGGTTCTGACCATACTTACCTAGCAAACGCATCAAAGCATGTCTCTGATACAAACTCCTGATTATACTTACCTAGTGAACACATCAAAGTATGTGTCTGATACAAGGTTCTGACCATACTTACCTAGCGAACGCATCAAAGCATGTCTCTGATACAAGGTCCTGATTATACTTACCTAGTGAACGCATCAAAGTATGTGTCTGATACAAGGTTCTGACTAAACTGACCTAGTGAACGCATCAAAGTAGGTGTCTGGTACGAGATTCTGAACACTGAGAACACATTCCTGGAACTTCTTGATAACGTCTGAATGATTGTCCTGAAAGTCATCAAGGTCTGGCTGAAACAACAGCTGCTGCGGCTCCACCACGAACTCTGTGATGTACAAGGGAGGTAACTGTTTGGTTCCTTCTTCCTCTTCATCATCACTCTGAAAGCAAAGAATACAATATATATTTTATACAATTCATACACTTGACAGACTTGTAAAAGTTCATGACAGAGTTAGATATGCCATTTATTACGTACTTTGATTGTGATGTCCTCGTACATGTGACGTAATTGATTATGACATTAATAGTTGAATGACAGATTGAATTCATCCATTATGTATGCTTGAATTTAATATACTAATCATGTGGCTGATTTGTGATTGAATGTAACGATTACCACTTGCTATGACCCTTATTACGGAGTCATGGCCAATTATGCAATATCCAGATTCACTGGTGTTCATGGTGTATCAAAAAAGCATCCGCTTTTGTTTCTACGAGAATTCTTAATACTTACCAGATGTACTATTATGATAATGTCTTATCTAGTCTAGCTCAAAATAAACAATTAAAACTCCGCACTCTCCTGGTCCTGCCCCTACTGTGTCCGGGAATACCATAGCCGCAGGTACCGAGTCAATTCCCAATCACAGTCAGATTCGTCTTATGTTTGCCTTGGCAAACTGCGAAAGCAGCTCAGGCTCACCTCAGCGGGGCGGCTGAGGCAGGGCCATAGTACATCTGGTAAGTATTAAGAATTCTCGTAGAAACAAAAGCGGATGCTTTTTTGATTCTACTTCGAATAATACTTACCAGATGTACTATTATGATAAACTCCGGATTTCGACAGCCAGAAAATGCCGGTGGGAGGAGGTGAGGCTCGAACCAGCACTCAACTACCATCCAACAGAGAAGGTTGTGAAGAGACTAGAACCCTGGCATACGCTTGGGTTCTGCTATCTGACTCATAGAGTGCTAAACTTCCATGGTCTAGACCGTGCTCCCCCCCTCTTTTGTCCGCACAAAATTCAGAGGGCTGTCACTGGGGATGCAACACCCACCAGACCCGTGTCAGCCCCAAGTCTCAGCTAGGGCAGTCCAGTAGAGTGCAAAGAAGCTACTACAACTTCTAACTTTGAAAAAATATCAGTATATCGACTAGATTTTCAAATTGGAATGAGTCTAATGTCTGGTTGATAGGATAAGAATACTCTTGTACCAGACTATTTACCTAAGCAGTCTAGTATTTCGACTGTAAGTAAATATATTTATAGTCACTTAATTAATGTAAACACTCACCAGTTTGAGTGCTTGATCTTTTCTTGATCATCACAGGAGCTCGGCCCAATCCACGGTCGTACTCAGTCATGTGCATAGCATTTGTTCAGTGTAGGTGGAAGACTTTAGTGATGTGTGCGAAGTAGTGGTCGGACGTGGCTTAGTTTAGGTTTGACAGATTGGCGACGGCTACCGGATTAAGTGAGCTGGAGATGTCGCGAAGGTAGAAATCAGTGAATGACGACTCGGCATGCCATTGTGCTACAGACATCACCTCCTCTAATGAGACACCCTTATAAAGGGCCGATGATGCTGCTAGTGCTCGGACCTGATGGGCATTCGCATGATCAATTTGCTTTCCTGTAGCGATTTTGTGTGACATCTTAATAGCGTCAACTATCCAACGAGAAATAGTATCTTTCGAGGCACGTAAATGGGGAGCTTTGAGACATAACCACAGAGATTTCGGGTCGTCTCTCCACTCATTAGTACGTTTCTTATACATTTAAAGACATCTGACAGGACACCAAACAGAAGAGTTTGGGTCATGTCTAGTTAAACTTGGCAAATTGATCGGCTGTCCTGGATATTTAAGTGACTGATTCTTTGACAGGAAACAAAGACGTGGAAGTAGTCGTAAACCTTCACCCGTGACGACAAAACGGTCTTGTTCGGCAGAAAGCGCATGAATTTCGTTTCTCCTTCTCGCCGACGCTGCTGCAACCAAGAAAACTGATTTAATAGTTAACAGTTTAATATCAATAGATCTAATCGGTTCAAAAGGAGCCTGTCCTAAAACCTGTAGAACAAGATATAGATTCCATGATGGGATAGGAATTGGCTGTCTAGGTCGCAGATTGCTCATTCCTTTGATAACTTCATTCAAGGTGTCATTCTCCACTCCTTCAACAGTGAGACTGGGAATGACTGAAGCTAATGCAGACTTATATGCTGCTAGGGTAGAAGGTACAAGTTTGTCAACTTCGTATAAATGACAGATAAAATCTGCTACGTGTTGAACAGATGCAGAAAAGGGATTAATATCTCCTCTCTCACACCACTGTGCAAATTTGTTGATTCTATAATTATATGTCTTTGTGGTTGAAACTCTTCTGGCTGAAGCAACAAACTTTGCTGCTTGCTCAGAAAAGCCACCCTCAATTGCACGCTGCTTGACAACATCCATGCAGTCAATTTGAACATTTCCGGTCTGTCGTGGAGGTACAGACCCTTGTTCTGAGAGATTAAATCTCTTGCGTCTGGCAGAGACTGGATTGCAGACCAGAAGGTCCAGCAGATCCGTAAACCATGATCGGCCTGGCCAATACGGGGCGATCAGTAGTACATGGCACTCCCCCTCTCTTATCTTTGCCAGAACTTTCGGGATGAGAATTGTTGGAGGGTACGCATACGCGTACATTCCCTCCCAACTTATTGCCAGTGCGTCTACTGCTAAGGCTAGCGGGTCCGGGATCGGTGACACGTAAGTGACCATCTTTGCGTTTTGATTCATCGCAAACAGGTCGACATTTGGCTTGCCCCATTGTTTGAATAGAACCTCCGCTACCGATTGGTTGAGCTGCCATTCCATCGGACGACAAACCGTCCTTCGACTGAGAGCATCCGCTAGGATGTTAAATCTTCCTGGAATGTGTGCTGCCCGAAGAATAATATTCTTCTCTTGGCACCACAGCAGAAGGTTCCAAACCATCATACACAACTCTGGTGATCTCGTCCCACCCTGGCGGTTCAAATAAGACACCACTGTCGAGTTGTCTGTCCTTATTAGGACCACTTTGCCTTGAATTAGGCTCTCGAACTTTCGAAGTGCAAATACCACCGCTAATAGTTCGAGCACATTGATATGTTTCTGCGCATTGGTCCGATCCCATTCCCCTGACACTGACTGATTGTCCAATACCGCTCCCCAACCCGTCAACGATGCATCCGTAAAGATGGACATCTGAGGTTGAGGAGGTTGTAGAGGAACACCTCGCAGGAGATTCTGTTCGGATAACCACCACCGAAGGTGGAATATCAATGGTTCTTTGACTGGAATCCTCAGAGATAACGGATCAGTTTTCTGAGACCAGAATGACATTAGATACATCTGAATTGGCCTGCGCCTGAGTGCCGCATATGGAACCACCCTCTCCAGAGATACTAGTAACCCCAGTATCCTGAGAAACTGGCGCGCCGTCAGATAGGCTCCTAGAGAAACCGACTCCAGAACTGCAATCAGGCTTTTGACTCTGCTCTCCGCCGGAAAAGCTACGCCGTCCCTGAGATTGAAAAAGATTCCCAGATAGACAAACTCCTGGGATGGAGTCAGTTCTGATTTCTCTAGATTTACAATCCACCCTTGATCCTTTAATAAGGCTAGGACTACCTGCAGATTGCTGCGCAGAGTGACTGGATGCCCCGCCTTCAGCAGCCAGTCGTCTATGTACGTATGAACAGCTATGTTTCTCCTGCGAAGTAAAGAAGTCATGGCGAGAACCACCTTGGTGAAGACCCTCGGAGCTGTGGTCAGGCCGAACGGGAGAGCATTGAATTCCCAATACATTGTCTTGGAATGCAAAGCAAAGGTACTTCTGAAAAGGAATTGACATTGGAATATGAAAATATGCATCCTTCAGATCTATCGACACTCCCCACATGCCTTTCCTCAGCCCTGTCATTACTGCTGCAACCGTCTCCATCTGAAATTTGGGAGAAAGAATAAACTTGTTCAACGGTTTGAGATTGAGAATTGGTCTCCATCCTCCGGTACGCTTCGGAACGAGGAACATGATCGAATAGAAGCCCGGAGAAGACTGATCCTTGACTAAATGAATGGCCTTCTTCTGATGAAGAGATTGTATTTCTGACCGAATGGCGTCTAGACGATCTGATTCCCTTGGAACAGGAGTCCATATTGGAGTCGAGGTTAACGCAACTAACGATTGATGGATGAGCCAGTCCGGATCGTAGCCGTTTCTTATCCACTGACAAACTAAACAGTCGCGCACGACCTGTTCCCATTGGTTTAGGAATAGCTGAAGTCTGCCTCCGACGGAAGGAATCTGCACACAATTGTCG
The DNA here is from genome assembly GCA_034401795.1 of Chaetoderma sp. LZ-2023a. Classification (NCBI taxonomy): domain Eukaryota; kingdom Metazoa; phylum Mollusca; class Caudofoveata; order Chaetodermatida; family Chaetodermatidae; genus Chaetoderma; species Chaetoderma sp. LZ-2023a. Next base: position 72,516,612 of record CM067363.1, on the reverse strand, counting down.
GTCAAGATTAGCCGATAAGACGCTAAATCGCTTGGGTGAAGATTCTCGACTCCATCTGTCTCCGAAGCCATCGGTAGTGGTTCCGCCGGAAACCTGTCAGGAACGAGCCCCACGGCCGCCCCGCGGCTTCTTGTGGTACGACGGTCCGGAACCGCCGCCATGGCTATCCTTACGGTAGCCGCCTCGGCCCGAACCGCCACCCTTCCTGTCTTCCTCATACGGCCACTTACTAGAGGACTTGTATGAGGACGAACGGCCAGGTCCTTGCGATCCGGATGACCTATGGGCATCACGGCCAGAAGGACGGAAGGGCGATCTAGGACGCTGCCTCTGCTGCTCCTGTCTATGCTGATGGTAGGACTGTTGCGGCTGAGTCCTCTTAGTCGACTTCCACGACTTGCCGACCACTTCTTGCTCCGCCACCATTGACGCAACCTTGGAGAGCGCTTGTCGTGCCGAGCCACCGAACAAGCCTGGACCAATGAAGGGCGCAGAAGATAATGCAGCCCTCATCTCCGGTCCTGGTTCTACACAATCGAGAACCATTCTCCGTCGCTCTGCCAACGTTCTAGTGATTACCCTGGCCAGGCAATCCTGAGACAGGCGCATGGTGTCCCGAATAACTCCGGGAGCAGCCTCTGGCACCTGTCCGCCTTCCGCCGTGCAGTCCAGCATACCCTGCAAGACGGTACACCCGTGCGACAGCGCAGCCATGGCATAAGCTCATTGAACGGGTCTTTGTTGGTCTGCGAAACCAAAGGACATGACCGCCCCTTAGCCTTCCCAGCCAACGGCCTATTCAGCGCCTCTTGTTCCGCAACGGAAAGCCGTGGAACCCGGGCGTACTGATGATAGGCTAGCTCCGGAAAACGGACCCTACTCCTTATCCCCTTCAGGGCCTTTGGTAATGCATAGTCTGGCTGAACCAGATGGTATGCCGCAACTTCCAACATGTCAGAAGTCTGCGTATCCAATGGGAGTATCAGCATGGCAGAAGAGCCACTTGACAGAGCGCTAGCCGCACGCTCTGACATCCGTTCCATCGCCGGATCGCGCTGAGATCCTAGATCAGATGCCAACCCGAGACAATTGGTCATCCATCCAAGGACCTGCACCCATTCAGCTTCGGTGCAGAAAACGGACTCGTCCATCAAAGAACTGCCATTCTCATCCTCCCTCTCTCCCTTAGATGAGAGGGCCACCGACGATCCATGCTGGGCGTTACGATACGCGTCTATGCCAGGACAGAGCGCATCCATAACGCGACTACCGGCGGCACCGGTGTCTAGCGAATCGCCAGACACGGATTCCCCGCAATCCATCGGCTCCCACACGGGATCCGGGACTACGACAGACTTAACTACGGCTGGTACCGTCACTCCGATAGGAGCCGCACCTAACGCCGCCGGGATACCAACAGGAACCGCAAAACATGGCTCCGCCGGCATTTCCGGTTGCACAAATAGCGGATGGAATATGCCCAACGGAACGTCGACATCACCATCCGCCTGGCAAACCCGTACAAATCCTGAGGGCGACCCCTGGGACGTACTAGGCCTTGCCGTCATCGAAAAATCTGGCATGCCAGAATCCTCCATTAGCAGCAGATCTTCCTCCTCTACCGTCGGCTCTTGAGCCAAGGACAGAGAAGGGGCAGGTGCATGACCCTCAGCAGAACTAGCCGGACCACCTAATGGTTGTCCTGCACCAGCTTGCCTCACCGGGACCGTGGACTGCAACGAGTCAAACATCGCCTTGAACTGGGCTGCCCATACGCCCAGCGCTGAATCCATTCATTCATTCAGACGACCTTCAAGACCCATAAGAGACGCCTGCTGCAACTTCGCTGCCTTGTCCTTTGCGATCCTCTCCAGCCTCGCACGTCGATCCCTGTCAAACTCTGCCACCATTGCCGACGACCACTTCACGCACACATCACAAGGGCTGCCGACCTTACACTGAGCGCACGCCACACAGTGATGTCCCAAGTACTTCCGCTTCATGAACCTGTTGCACTTCTGGCACAACGTGTCCGGATTCTTAGGTTTCTGCGAATACAGAGAAAAATTAAAATGCTGCACATGACAAATGATGACGAGCAACACGCACAATCGACTTGATAGTTAAAATTTCTTAAACACATTAACTTTCTCTTAAATTAATGATAATCAAGTTCTTAGGCAGGAAATATTTGAAACTTTTTTGAGTGAAAATTTTTTAAAACACACAACTCAGCCTTTAACTAGCGTTAAATAACCAAGGCTACATCGCCGATCACTACAAACACCCTCGACAACGAAGCGAAAGCTAAAAATCGGCGATAAACAGAGTGCATAGACACACCAAGCCAAGAACGACATAATACATGGGCGCCGCCATCTTGGCCAAGGGCGCATCCATCTTTAGAGGAACCGAGTCGCAAGAGAAAATTAACCGAGTACCCGAATTAAATTAAAAGTTAACGGGTACAGAAGCGACTCCAACAATGGCTAACATTTTAAAACAATGTGCCAATTTAAGGAAATTTCAAACAGTATTTATGGCACGAATGTATAAATTCTAGATTGATACAACCTGCCCCTGTGATGATTTCCCTAGTTCCTCCATGAAGCCACCGATGTAAATCCTTTCAACAACCGATAACCGCTTAAATTAACTAAAATTTGAGCACACTAAAATTGCGACTTGACAAAAACGCAAAATAGACGAATCTGACTGTGATTGGGAATTGACTCGGTACCTGCGGCTATGGTATTCCCGGACACAGTAGGGGCAGGACCAGGAGAGTGCGGAGTTTTAATTGTTTATTTTGAGCTAGACTAGATAATAGACATTATCATAATAGTACATCTGGTAAGTATTATTCGAAGTAGAAAATGTATTTCTAAAAGCTGCTGCTACTTAACTTTCAAACTGCTGCAAATGGCCAAAGAATAATTTCAATGGCCAATATCTCTAGACATGCTGAATATTTTGAAAACAATTTGACTGAAAGTTGTTGGTGATTTAGCCACCAACAACTTTCAGTCAAATTGTTTTCAAAATATTCAGCATATCCAGAGTTAAATCCCATGGAAAATGTAGTCTGCAGAAATTCAGCAGTCAGACAGCTAAGACACCCACGTGTTACAGCAACATTATCATTATGACAAACAGCAGTTGCAATTCATAAAATAAATCCACTTTTCTGATTTAAAACCTGACAACTTAAACTTTGAATGGTCACACTGTTTGTCGAAATCATGTTCAGTAAACCATGCACCGTAGGTCATATAGACCTACTTTTCATATGGAACACACCTTCAGAGTTTAATGCATCCATAGACCAAGTTTAGATATTGTATACTCATAACAAACTTTATAGAAACTATAGCCCAAACAAGTTTTCGGTGATGTTCAGTGAACCATACAAATTAAGTCACGCTAACCTACTTTTCATCTGCAATATACCTTCAGCTTATAATGCATCCATACACCAAGTTTAGCTCCCATATAACAAATACTCTTGAAACTACAGCCCTGACAAAAATATTCTGTAATCACTAATGTTCAGTGAACCAATGTTGTGAAAAGTAGGTCAACAGTAGGTCATGCTGACCCACTTTTCATGCCTGTACACTTTCTCCCTAAGATGCGTCCACCAAAATATGCAACAGCTTTCCTGTATGGTTGTCACGAAATTTACATACAAGGAATTCATCTGTGAAAGTGTGAAAGTGTTAATGCAGTGGCGATAGTAATCTGCACATTGTACAGGAATCGTGGAATATCTGTATCACAAACCCAATAACAGTGAAGCATAAGAACACATACATACAGGCAACAGGTCATAACATCACAGCCCAACAGTAGGATCCATTTCTAACTATGCCCTGTCCATTTCTAGCTAAGCTCTGCCCACTATTTTACACATGTTAACTATACTGGTAACCTGTTGAAAATTTTGAAACTAATTTGACTGGGGGCTGTTAATTAATTTCAACATATTTCAACAGTTTACCTAGAAATTGAGGTGCGGGGCATTCGGGGTTCAAAATCAAACGTGTGTGCAAAATGGGCGGAGCTTAGCTCAAAATGGTCAAAGCATAGCAAGGAATGTATCACTATTGAAGTAAGAACACTGAAAATGTACCCGGCTGTCTGCTGAAGTTAATATAGGTGGGTGAAAAGCTCTCTCTCTCTCTCTCTCTCTCTCTCCCTCTCTCTCCCTCTCTCTCCCTCCCTCCCTCCCTCCCTCCCTCCCTCCCTCTCTCTCTCTCTCTCTCTCCTCACCTCACCTCACCACCCACCCCCACCCACATCACACCCCAGTAGAATACATATATTACATATATGTACTTACTTTTTGGAGTAAGGTTGAAAACCACAATATATAATCAGAGATTATCTCACCTGTTCGTCCTTCTCGACGTGCACAGTTTCCTCCTCTAGACCCTGTATCTGTGCCAATGTGGGCGTGCTTTGTAGCTGCTCTGTCAGATAGTTCAATAGCGTGGAGACGGAGTTCACGGCCAATACATGCATAGTGTTCACGATCAGATAGTCAGCGAGACGAATAAAACTGAAATATATATCAGTGTTACATTGCATAAAATATAAATATATATCAGTGTTACATTGCATAAAATATAAATATATATCAGTGTTACATTGCATAAAATATAAATATATATCAGTGTTACATTGCATAAAATATAAATATATATCAGTGTTACATTGCATAAAATATAAATATATATCAGTGTTACATTGCATAAAATATAAATATATATCAGTGTTACATTGCATAAAATATAAATATATATCAGTGTTACATTGCATAAAATATACATTTATAAATACCCTTTAACACTCAAATTTGTTCAAGACAATTTCAATTTTCTCATAGTAAGTGTCCATTTGCAGACCAAGAAGACTATTTTTGAAAATTTACCACTGGAATGACTGGCTCGATTATCAAGCGAGTCATCCCAGTGGTGGATTTCCAAAAATAGTCTTCTCTTGGTCTGCAAATGGACATTTCTCAAGACGTCTACAGACAGCATGCAAATTAGTTCAAGCAGTGGAGATATGCCTCGCTATCGTGCACACTGCAGCATAGTAAACACCAGTAATAACTTATCTTGATTGTGATGTAAAACAAAACAATTTTCAACATGATGTCAGAAATGTTCTGTTGAGTGTTTTGAACATAATGGATCTTTCCAGTTTTAGCTATGCCCCGCCCAAAGTTGTTGAATATTTTGTAACTAATTTGACTGGGTACTGTTGCTTGATTATGACATCATATGATGGATTGATAGAGTGGAACGGTACATTGGATTGGAAGACATTGCAAGGGTTAAGGAGCAGGTTATGGCTGACTTTATCTGTACCATGTGAGTCTCTTGCAATGCGAGCGTTTGTTCGCTTGTTCCGTGTATGTCATCTTTTCTGGCGGCTCTCCGTAAACATCAATGTCATAGTTACTCTGCATCATATAGCTGGACTCCGTGCCAGTCATTCCAGCTTCACCTGTGAACAGCAATAGATAGTGTCTTGATCCGAGTCCCCCATTTACAACTTTAAGAGTTAACCCAGCCATTTCAGTGGTAAATTCTCAAAAATAGGTATCTCATGGCATACGGATGCACACTGATGATATCCCGATAATATTCAATCAAGTTTATTAAATATAATTATATCACATAGATCTGTGTGTAGCATCACATATATAGAGGATCTTAAACAAAGTCCCATTTAATATCACTATTATCAACCAAGTTGAAAAATACCACTTTGCACCACCTTTAGCGAGTGAAAACTGATAATTCTTGATGAGGTTAATAATAGTGATATTAAATGGGACCTCGTTTAAGATCCGCAATATATATATATATATATATGATGCTACACACAGATCTATCTGATATAATTACATTTGAAAATCTATTTATCATATAAACTGTAATTTTGACATATTTTCCAATAACGTTGATCCGTGAAACCCCAATTTTGATCTTCCATTAGCATATGATCGTCAAGAGATAACTAGCATAATGGACGTCTTATTCCAAAGAATATAGTAGTACTAAGTCTTGTAATTTGGACTATGAGAAAACTTTGCACTAATCATTTTTTTAATTTTATATAGCTAACAATATACATTGACAAAATATTAAAATATGGGATGTCACAACCGATGTGCATCACTAGAACTCGACTTCCACGTAATAATATTGAATGTCTTGAGGACAACCATATTCTGATTGGTCAATGTAAAATTACATTCCACACTAACAACCAAGGAAACTACTTCACTCCATTATTAACCCTTTATCACTTATATCAGCCAAAAACGGCTTCTGTAACGGTCTTGAGAAATGTCCATTTGCAGACCAAGACTATTTTTGAAAATTTACCACTAGAATGACTGGCTCGATAACCGAGCCAGTCATCCATGGTAAATTTTCAAAAATAGTCATCTGGTCTGCAAATGGACATTTTCTATGAAAAAATTTAAATTTATTAAAACAAATTCGAGGGTTTAAAAAAAATGGGTTAATATTGTTAATTGGATGAAAGCATTTGTTTACATGCTAAACTAAGATAATCACATGGAAAACATACCTCCTGGACTTTCTGCATCTTCATAGAAATAATCATCAGGTGTGAACTCAGCCTCGAGCAGCGCCGTGCGACATGCACTTCTCACAACCTCCTTCACAAGCTCACGGAACTCCTTCAGGTGACCTGCCACCTAAGTAAATATTATGAGTAAATGTCAATCAAGGGGGATCCAACCTGTCACTCATATATCTGACATCATAGCCAAATACATCACAATCAAGATAACGTCAGAGCTGCCAACCCCCAGGTCAAGCAATCAGTAGTTTCAGGTGAAAAAACATGATTTTCAGTAGTTTCACACACTCTTTCAGTAGTGGATTTTCAGTAGTTTGAGGAACCTTTCAGTAGTTCAGTAGTGATTAAAAAAGCAGCAAAACACATGATTTTAAACAAGGCGAGAGAAGAATATCTATGAAATTTTACCACTGACTGTTATCGAGGCAGTCATTCAGGTTATAAAATTTAAATATAGGCATGTAGTATTGAATTATTGTGTGAGTTAATTTACCATTACATTTTGGATAGAATCAGAACCAGAATGTGCATGTACATGTATGTATCACATTTCTCTGTTAAAACCGGTCATCTTTCTATATATACTCGCTTATACACATGTCTTTTGAACAGATTTTTTATTGGTATTGCAGCATGACAAGATTGCGCTGAGTGCTTCCACGAAGTTTGGTGATTATTTTCCATATGTAGACACCAAAATTGGAAAATAAAGACTGAAACCACTGTGCACAAAATCTTATACCGCGGTCACGGAAATATATATATATATATATATATGAAATTCATGTCACATTTCGGTAACGACTTATTATATTATTTTGATTTTCTCACGCTTTGAACGGATGATTATCGATTTACATAGGTATATTTATATAGTTGAATTGCATATCTGTAGCTATCATAAACTAACAAACTTCCGTTATTCTCGTATAGTACTAACATTCATATTCTATTAACCTAATGCTGTAATAAGGTGAAAGATGCCGATTAACAAGATTAGAGAATCTTGGCAGGTTGTTTCGTACATATAGAATAGCCATAGAGTGTGTATGCTAATTCTATTACGTAGTTGAATAGTGTCAGATTAATAGAGCCAATACAATTTCATTTCTCATAAAAATATATAAATTTGCCTCTATTCAAATTCTCTTCCAATTATCAAACGAGAATTGAGTCCCTTTTGGTGGCTACATGTATACAATATGCTGAAATAAAGACATGAGTATAAGCACTCTACTGCCATTTTAACTCTATGGGCTGTTCTCAAATGTCAGCTAGATTGAGCAATTATCACATCTTGACATAATGCAAGCTGACTTGTTTTGATAAGCGGTCGCCGTTTTTATAGACTCACAAACGGAAATTCGTAATTTTACCACCTTGTCCGTATTACCGTAATTGCACAATTTTTTATTTCCATATTTTCACTCGCTGCCCATACATGCGTAGTTTGGATGCTATTTCCGTACAAACTATGGACAATCCATAGGGGTTGGCAGGTCTGTAACGTAGATCTATCCTGAAAATGGTAAGTCTGTCACGAAAGTGTCTGAATTTTATATCTTTCTTGAATTTGCAACTTAATAAATATTCTGTTGAATATTTAAAAATAATTTGACTGGGAGCTGTTAGTTTCAAAATATTAAACAGCTTACCTGTATAGTTACAGTAGCTAGAAATATCACTAGAAATGGGCTGGGCATAGCTAAAAACACATCACTCCATTGAATGTCAATTGACACAAACCTTCTTGAAAGACCACATATCTTGTGGAGTCAAAGATAAGGACAGGGACAGATTTTGATGGTGAAACACAGTTAATTACCGTTGAGTAGTTCATAGCCAAAAGCTGGTTATGTCACTAGCTGGTTAACTTTGTCAGCCAGACACCAGAGCTTGCTCACAAATGGGCAATACAAAATCTATGTTAACTTAACAAATGTTAATATCTCACTAACTAATAAGTCTGATAAAAATGTATGTCAATCTTCCCAAGACCCATTCCCTCTCAATTACATTTTAAATGGACATAGTCTGACATCTTAATGAAAAAGAAGATTAACAAAGATAAAGGGATCTTTAACATAAATTGTTTGTACCTCTTTGAGTTGGTTGAACTGTACATCACGGAACTCGATCAGTGTGTATGTGTATCCTTTCTCGACACGACACAAGCCCATGTCACTGATACGATGGCACATCTCACGCACATTCAACAGTGCTGGCCGTAGCGACTGAACAAGCAAAATCATAGGTCTTTAACTGTCTGACTGCTGCAAGCCACCAGACAATAATTTCAATGGGCTATAACTGTAAACCTGCTATATATTCTGAAAATAATTTGATTGAAGGTTGTTGGTGGCTTAATCACCAATAACTTTGTGTCAAATTGTTTTCAAAATATTCAGCATGGAAAATGTAGTCTGCAGAAATTCAGCAGGCAGGCAGTTAAAATACATTTTTATGTCTCATTCACACGCCATGAAAATTACACGTTTCTGTGGTCCGTGGCAACCACTTCTGCATGGCAACCACATTTTAACACACTGGTTGCCCTGGGAGACAACCTAGATAATTTGTTATTTTCAGGACCTGCATAAGTACTCAAGGTGAGTATTTATTTAGTCTGTTAATATAATGTCTGAGTTGCTCCTTACAAAGATGCTGTAGTCTGTATAGTTTACAACAATACATTTTTTCAACATAATCAAATGTACAGAAATGGAGCACCCTAGAAATACAGTCAGGCAACCTAATTTAAACAATGTACTTGCCCTTGGGGGCAACACAATATTTTTCCATTTTTCGCGCCCAAATTCACATCAAACAATGTAAATGTCATATATCCGAATGTCATACTGTTTCATAGTCAAGAGAAACATTCACGAGGTAATTTAATAGTTTGATAGAGGATATGAATTTTGCAAATTAACCATCGACCTGTTTTATTCAAACATCGAAGAATTTAAACACAATCTTGTCAGCCGTGCTACAGTTTGAGAATAGTGCTTCTGAATGTCTTGCTACGCTTTCAGCGATGATTCCTCAGAATTTCCTAATATCACTTTTAAAGATCAATCATGAAAATGACTCCAAAGTTGTTGGGTAACTATTAGTAACAGAGATAACATCAACTCTCTGCCAATCATCATATAATTATCACTGCTTGCATGGCCTTTAACCCTTTAACACTTAAATTTGTGCAAGAAAATATAAATATTTTCATTCAAAATGTCCATTTGCAGACCAAGAGAAGACTGTTTTTGTAAATTTATCACTGGAATGACTGGCTCGATCTGTTATCGAGCCAGTCGTTCCAATAGTAGATTTTCAAAAACAGTCTTCTCTTGGTCCGCAAATGGACATTTCACAGGATGACTGCCGAAACTGTTATGGGGGTTAAAGGGTTAACATCCATCACTCGATGTCAAGATTCTATATTTAACTGCATCAATCGCAAAAAACTGGTGTGCATTTTAAAAAAATTTGGTGGACGATGTTGCTGTTATCCGTTACCAAATTTGTTGAAAAATTAACACCAGTTCACCTTTAAATTTCATTTGAAATTTTGACATCAGAGTGTTAAGGATATAATTAGTATATAATGCTTGAAACTACATACAGATTTTGAAAATATACCAGTGGAATAACTGCTTACTTATCAATCCAGTCATTCCAGTTTTATAATTTCCAAAATACTTTTATCTTGGCCTGCAAATGCAAATTTCTTAAGTGCGATGCAGACATTGATTTTGGCTGGCATGGCCATTAAAGAGTTAACCACGTGTAGATGTGTACATCATACAATATTTGTGTATACATACCGGATTCACAATGAATAAATTTTCATTCAGAGCTTTACGACAGTCAGATATCTTTCTGGTACGAACATTCTTTCTCCAGACATTGAATGCCTTCCATTTCCTGAACATAGCAAAGGTGCGGATCTGGTATAGAGAAACGCGACAAGACAAGATGTAAATATTTATTGGTAAGGTGACAAGGTAGATAACTGTGATCATTTATAATATAGACAATAAAATTGGTACATGTATCCATCAATCATGAATTTGTATAGTATTATGATTTTTAGAGTGATAAGCTCACAAGCCCGTAACTTCTTTTTTTAACGTTAACGGTGATTTTCTACAATCAATTTGACATCATAGTAACACTGTTTCAGTGGGCCAGACTTACATCGGAAAACGTTATCTACGACTTTACTTCCACGACTGTACACAAATTAGAAAATTTAAGTCATTGAGAACTAGTCTGTGTTAATTCACCTTTCTAGAGTATCTATCTACCAATCTGACCTCATATGATGTCATACTCGGCTAAGCGGCGTGTAGGATGACGTTATAATCATTACGTCATGAATGACTCTATTATTCCCGTCTTTAACTCTTCATAGTCCGGCACATAACAATTGCATGTCTCTACTATTTAATAAACATGCTGTTGAATATTTTGCAACTAATTTGACTCTCAGTCAAATGAGTTTCAAAATATTCAACAGCTTACCTGTATAGTTTTCTGGAAATTGATAGTCGGGGAGTTCAGAGATTGATCGATCCCAGCACGAGTGAAGTGTGTGTGGAGCTTTCGTCAAGAGAGCTTGACCATAAAATGTTTAACGATTTTCACAAACTAATTAAATTGCTGATTATAATTTATATTATCCTTACTTTAATAAGCTTCTGAAAATAATGATATTCTTGTTGCCAGCGTTCCAGCGTGATAAACTCTGTCTCATCATCGGAGCGCATGCGAGTGACGCCCTTTCTGCTGATTGTACAATAATCATTTTTGTGGATGTTAGCGTGTGTCACGACCCTATCAACAATAAATAACAGAAATCATTGAGAATGTGGTGTCAATGGAGAAACATTTGAAACCAATAAAATGTACATTTTCTTCTTGGGTTGAACAACAGGGCTTTATATTACCCCTTATCTATGGCTTTTTAAGTCATGTTCAAATGAAATCCACCCATATTAGTGAGCTCAAATTAAAATACTACTAGCTGCTATGAACAGGAGATAACTTATTTACAGTCAATTAAATACTCCGAGGTGGATTCTGTGGCATTTTATGGTCATTCAGAGATCTTATGGCGCTATTAAAACTAAAATGGCTCAAAATCCATCTATCAGATTTTAAGACTGTCTAGTTTCTAGGAGCACTGACTGAGTCCGGGTCAGATAGGTGGTGAGCCTACATAATGTCTAAAGCACTGAACAGGTTAACCAGTGCTGGTTGATTGTAAACACAGTAAATCATTGACTATTAATAGCTGAGATTTGGCGTAAAAAGTGTATTTGGCTACCGTAAAAATTTGACTACGGGCTGCAGTTTTTTGTCAATTACATGTTCTAGGAAGGGGGGTGCATCCTATAATCGAGAACATTCCTTGAGCACATTTTTGGGTCAAAATTTTTCTTATAAAGTCAAAGAATTTAACAACGGAAATTGAACTAAATGTTACGGTAGAAAATTCGTGCCACCTGACGACCATGTTTAATGTATACTACAAAAACACCAAGCGGAAGTGAAATTATTAAATTGGGGTGCCTAAATATTGCTTATTTTTTAATAAATATCACTTATTAAATCAAAATTAATCCAGTTTGACATAAAATGAAGCCGAGACATGATACATGTATAAATCACGTGATTCGCCTCCAATCGCAAAAGATCTTTATTCTAATTAGAGCGAGTACTCAGATCTAAATATTCTGGACTCGGAAATTGCTATACATCATCATTGCATGATAGGAACTGAATCTTCCCATACCCGTTTGATAACCACCTCCTGATAGCGCATAAGATTACACAGCGCCTCCAATCGCAAAAGAGCCAGATAACCAACTCCTGTTAGCGCATAAAATCACACAGCGCCTCCAATCACAAAAGAGCCAGATAACCAACTCCTGTGGGCCCTGTAGGTGAGGCTTAGAATACACCTTCCGTATCCTCTGCATGTCGTAAGAGGCGACTAAAGGAGGTAGGGGTTAGGTAACCCTGACAGAAACCTCGAGTGCTGAAGACGGAGGTTCCAGGCCGCACGGCGCACTCTAATAAACCATGGATCCACGCACTTAACAATTATGGTCATGTCGATAGTCACTTTAGGACTGGCGGTATGATCAGCGAACGAAAAGAACAAGACCAACTCCTTTTAGCGCATAAGATCACACAGCGCCTCCAATCACAAAAGAGCCAGATAACCAACTCCTGTTAGCGCATAAGATCACACAGCGCCTCCAATCACAAAAGAGCCAGATAATCAACTCCTGTTAGCGCATCCAAATGCAAAAGAGCCAGATAACCAACTCCTGTTAGCCCATAAGATCACACAGCACCTCCAAACGCAAAAGAGACATCACAACTAGTGACCATCTTACCATATTCCTAATGTCACATGATTTCTATATTTTCAAGACGACAATTTAGGCCAAAATTAGATCGATTTTAATGTAATAAACGATCTTTATTGAAGATACGCGACATTTAGGTGGTCATATTTAATAATTCAATAAATCTTCCAACATGATATTTTTTAGGCATACATTAAACATAGTGCTGATTGATGGTAATTTTTTATACCAATTTTCAATTTTTTAAAGGTACGTTTTTCTAAATATATCAGCGTCATATATTTGAACACAAGTGTTTCTTGGGTGGTTTTGGTCAAATTTGGAACAGTGTCCTATATTCGAGGATGGCCTTTAGTCAAGAAATGATGGTAATCTATAGATTACATGTATTTCTAGCTATGCCATGCCAACTTCAACCTAAACTCCACCCCTTTCTATTTGTGTTTAAATTGATTTTATTTAAACATTAACACTTTAAAACACTCACATTAGCCAACAGCTTCTGCAGTGGCCTTGAAAAATGTCCATTTGCAGACCAAGAGAAGACTATTTTTGAAAATTTACCACTGGAATGTTTGGCTCGATAACCGACCCTGTCATTCCAGTGGTAAGTTTTCTAAAATAGTCTTCTCATGGTCTGCAAATGACCATTTTCTTGAAAAATTTTGATTCTTAAAGAATGAAACAGTCAGTCATAATAATGAACACTTGCTTAATTTAATACTTTGTTTATCACGGGAATTACTGCCTACAGCCAGCCATTTCAGTGGTTCATTTTCAAAAATAGTCCTCTCTTGGTCTGCAAATGGGCATTTCCCAGGACCACTGCAGAAGCTTAAGTAGCAAAGGATTAATAAATATTTCTACATTTTCTTTATAAATTAAGAGTTAGCTCCCTTTGTACAGGTGAACATTACAGATGATTACATGTGATCCGTACTTGAGATTATAATAATGGTAGTCGACGGAAGACTTCGGCACAGCTGGGCTCAGATACAGAAATCCCACTTTAGCATTCTCGTAAATTAACTTAATGATTTCCAGACCATTGGACAAACCCTCATATGTTTCTGGCACTGAAATAAATAGCAGAATTAACATGATTAATAATAATATGATAGGAAATATGAATTCTGGCTAATCTGGACCAGCTGAATATTTTGGAAACAATTTGACTAAAAGTTGTTGGTGGTTTAGCTCAAATTCTTTTCAAAATATTCAACATATCCAGAATTAAACCACATGGAAACAGTTACCTGCAAAAATTCAGCAGGCAGAGAGTTAAAATCATATTAGCACTCTCGCCAAATTAGGGGATTGTGAGAGGATATTTCTCTATATTGCCTGTGATCTGATTTGGTTAAAATTTTAACAACAAAGGCTGCTACCAGGTGTTGGCCATGATCCAGAATAAACAAGTATTAAGTGTAATTAAATGTTTGCCTGTACTCCTCATTACTGATATGCATCAGAGGTCATGGACATTGACCTTTGGCAGCATAGCCAAACATGTATCAGGGTTAGTTCAAATAAGGTCAACAAACCCTAAAATATAACCTCTGAAGTTTTGCCATTGAATATAAAGGCTGAACATCGAAAAAACATAGTTTTGAACCATGCATGGTCATAGATACAGTGACAGTAGACCTTTCCAGTTTTAGCTATGCCCTGCCAATATCTAGTTAAGCTCCACCCACACCTCGCTTGTCTTGAGATCGATCGATCCCTAAAAAATTTCAGAAAACTATACAGGTAAGCTATTGAATATTTTGAAACTAATTTGACTGGGTGCTGCTACTGCTGGCAGCATCAGCGCCCAGTCAAGTTAGTTTCAAAATATTAAATATTAAAGACATACAATTCGCACAACATGTTACACCATTTACCATTTAAGATGGACTAAAACGAGTCATTCATGATGCAATTTATTATGATGTCATGATTGTCATCCTACATGTCATGTAGTTGATTATGACGTCCTATTATAGATGGATAAGCTGAAAAGGTCCATTGACATCCATTGACCTCTGACCTGATGGCCGTCATGTCATCCTGTAGATTCCTAACATATATGCAAGTTTACTTCCGAAAGACTTAATCAAGGCTGAAAAAAATATGACAAAGCAATTTGCTAAGCACAGAAAATTGCGTTGACGATGCACCATCATCATCAGAAAAATGATCCCTGTCTCGATTCTTTGCAATGAAGACGAGAACTAAAATCTGGATAGGATCAACTTCTGGATATCTATTGATCCTATGATTCCAGATTTAAGGTGTTGACGCCTTTGCTCAAATTTTAACACAATGGAGGACTCAGTTTATCCATCAATCCCATGACATCATAATCAACTATGTGACGTGTAGTACGATTATAATAAATAATTCTCGAATGACGTAACTAAGTTGTTGCAAATGCTTAATTGGTGACGGACTAAGTGTTATTGTATAAATTGCATGTCTTTACTATTTAATAATCATTCTGTTGAATATTTTGAAACAAATTTGACTGGGCCCTGTTACCGCCATAGGCAGCAACAGCAACAAGTCAAATGAGTTTCAAAATATTCAACGGCTTACCTGTATAGTTTTCTGGAAATTCATAGACAGGGAGCTCAGGGATCGATCGATCACAACAAAGGTGAAATGTGGGTGGAGCTTAGCTAAAGTTAGGTGAGACATAGCTAAAAATTGTGTCGAAGACTCATGATTGCAGGAAATGTCAATTTCCCTTTCTCCGAGATCTAACAATACTCACCATTCTGTTACTTCGGATATACAGCTGGCCTTGACAGCGGCTCTAGGATTATAGACTTAGAAAGCTTTACCGACTCCTGGGAACCGGGTACTCGGCTCCCAACTGCCGAGTACCCGTTTACCATAGAGCTCATATTGTTTGCATAGCCACCAAACAAGAGAAAACTATGGCTTGCCTCCGTGGGGCTGGGAGGCTGGGTCCGTAACAGAATGGTGAGTATTGTTAGATCTCGGAGAAAGGGAAATTGACATTTCCTGCATTCTCCTTCGATCAATACTCACCATTCTGTTACTTCTGATATACACCAGATTTGATCAGTAACCTGGTGGGAAGGGGCAAGTCATACATGCTAATTTTGCCCCTTGGAGAAAGATTTTAGACTTCAAACTTGACTAACGGAGACCTAAAAGGACCGTCAAGTTCACGGAACCGAATCACATTCGCGTCACAGCCCCCCCCCCTTTTTCCTGCTAAGAAAAGGGAGAGAACTAACGAACATGTATCTCGCCTGAAACACCAATATGCCAAGAGGGTTAACTACTCCCTGCATATCGCTTGTATTAGCCTGGGAATGAGCATGAATATATAAGATGAATGAACATGATACATATACATAATACAAAAAACTCTCACTTGTTGAATTACCTTATGCTAACAGGACTTCAGACGTACCGCCTACAACCATTCACCGGTTCGGCCATCAGTGACACAATCTGGTTGACATCGTCTCGCTTGACCATGCCTGCTTTAGGTTCTTATCTTACCAAAGTGAAAAAAAGGGGAAAAGCAGTGTGGTCACTAACTATCGTTTCAAAACAGCTAAAGCGAGTGGATTGGCTGAGTCTGACACATCCCTCATATAGTAATCCGTAAATGAGGACTCACAGTGCCATTGTGCAACGGCCATGATGTCCTCTAACGGAACACCATTGTAAAGGGCGGTCGAGGCGGCTATTCCTCTAACATCGTGTGCCCTTATGCCCTGCACCTGGTGCCCAGTCGCCATCTCATGAGTAGTCTGAATGCATTCGACCACCCAACGAGAGATAGTATCCATGGATGCGGCGCCATAAGGCTTTTTATGGCAGATCCACAGATGTCTATCGTTCGACCGTAACGAGTCAGTCCGTTTCTTGTACTTAGTCAAAGCACGGACCGGGCACCAGACACTGGCATCACGATCAAACCTGGTTAACTTCGGTATAATGATCGGTTTGCCGGGATACCTCAAAGATTGGTTCTTTGACATAAATTCTGCTCTTGGCAGAAGACGCAGACCTTCTCCAGAAACAATAAATCGGTTCCTCTCTGCCGAAAGCGCATGGATCTCACTGCGCCTTCTAGCTGAGGAAGCTGCCAATAGAAAGACCGCCTTTAGAGTCAAATGCTTTAGACTAGCCGAACGCAACGGTTCGAATGGGTGCTTGGCCAGTACATTAAGCACTAAAGATAGACTCCAGGCTGGAATGACTACCGGTTGTCTCAGGCGGAGATTGCTCATTCCCTTCAACATCACGTTTAACTGGGCCACCTCTGGACTATCCCTGTTGGCTAGACAAGGGATAACTGATGCCAAAGCTGACTTGTATCCAGCAATTGTGACGGGAGCTAGTCCTGTAAAGAACAGCTCACAGAGAAAGTCTGCTATTTGCTGAATAGTGGATTGAAAGGTATCAATACCCTTTTCTTCACACCAGTCTGCAAATCTGTTAACCTTGTTGTTATATGACTTGAAGGTTGACCTCCTTCTCGCAGCCGCGATGAAATCAGCAGCCTGTCGAGAAAAGCCTTCCGACGTGGAACGTTGTTTGACAACATCCACGCAGTCAATTTGAACATTTCGGGACGCTCGTGTAGGAAGCGTCCCTTGGCCTGGGAGATTATGTTCGGAATCTCGGGCAACTGCACAGGATTTTCCACCAGCAGATCCAGAAGATCCGTGAACCATGCCCTGCTCGGCCAATACGGCGCTATTAGCAGGACGAGACACGGCTCCTCCCTGACCTTCACCAATACCTTCGGAAGAAGAATGGTGGGTGGGTACGCGTACGCGTGCATCCCTCTCCAGCTTATCGCCAGAGCGTCTGTATCGACGGCATTTGGATCTGGAATCGGCGAGACATATGTCATGATTTGAGCATTTTCCTTTGTGGCGAACAAGTCCACGTTGGGTTTGCCCCAATGCTCGAAGATCCGTCGCAGAACTGGAGGGTTGAGGGACCATTCTGTTGGCAAGATTCTCTGTCTGCGAGACAAAGCATCCGCCAGAATGTTCAATCGGCCAGGAATATGAGCTGCTTTCAAAACAACCGAGTAATTCCTGCACCATTGAATCAAGTGCCACACTTTGATGCACAGGGTAGGCGACCTGGTCCCTCCTTGGCGATTTATATATGATACTACTGTCGAATTGTCCGACCGTATCAATATCACCTTGCCCCTGATCATCGGAAGGAACTCTTCCAACGCCAGTTCCACTGCCATCATTTCCAACAGATTGATATGCAGCTGACTCTCCGGGAGAGTCCATGTGCCCGAGACCTGGTGTTCTCCCAGGCAGGCACCCCACCCTTCCAGCGATGCATCCGTGTAAACGGACAGCTGGGGGTGGGGTAGGTGCAGCGAAATCCCTATTAGGAGATTCTGACGCTGTTTCCACCATAGAAGATGCGATATTATCGGCTCCAAAACTGGCACCAGTTTTGACAGGGGTTCTGTTCTCTGTTTCCACAGAGACATCAGATACAACTGGATAGGTCTTCGCATTAGAGCAGCGTACGGGATAACCTGCTCCATGGAGACCATCATGCCAAGCATCTGAAGGAACCGCCTCGCCTGAATGTGGTTTCCCACTCGAAAACTCCTGAGGATGGCTAACAGAGACACCACTCTGGGCTCTGATGGGTAAACCCTGCCCTCCTCGAGGTCGAATCGCATCCCCGAAATGTTGAGTGGGCGTCAACTCGGATTTCTCCTCGTTGACTATCCAGCCTAGATCTGAAAGTAACTTCAGAGTCAGAGCAGTATCCACGTTCAACCTGGCTGCCGAGTCTGCCTTGATCAGCCAGTCGTCTATGTAGGTGTGTAGCGCCACGTTCTCTTTTCTGAGAAACGCTGTCACCGCAAGGACCACTCTTGTGAAAACCCTCGGAGCTGTCGACAGGCCAAACGGGAGAACTGTAAACTCCCATACTTGATTCTGAAACGCAAATCTCAGAAACCTGTGCCAACTCCGATTTATCGGAATGTGGAAATATGCATCTTTCAGATCGATCGATACACACCACATTCCTTTCCTCAATCCCGCCATTACCGACCTCGGCGTTTCCATCTGGAACCGAGGCGTATGGATAAACCAATTTAATGGCCTGAGATTGAGTATGGGTCTCCATCCCCCTGTGCTCTTGGGGACAAGGAACATGTTTGAATAGAAGCCTGGAGTGTTCCGGTTTGCTGGTTTTATTGCTCCCTTCAGAAGCAAACCCGACACTTCCTTTTGAACGGCTTCTAACTTGTCTGGCTCCCTTGGTACGGGTGTCCAGACAGGTGCCAAAGACAGATTTTGTGGCGGAAAGTCCCACCACTCCGGCATGTAACCCTGGGATAACCATCCCAGGACCAGACTGTCTGACGTCACACCTCGCCAAGCCTCGACGAAACGCATGAGCCCTCCACCTACCATAGACGCCTCGACGTCTAACGGGGTTGTCCGGCTCGCAGTCCGCCCCCCCCCCCTTTCTTAACGAGAGAGAGTGAGAACCATTTCGTTCTAGGCACGACGGGTATAACTGGCACCGCTGTTCCTGTCGCACAGGTGCGGTCCAGGCGGATATGAAGGGAGCTTGCGTACCCTCAGGTACGCTTCGGCCCCTTCTGTCCGCCCTTTGAGGCCTTACCCTTACCCTTCCCCTTCCCACCTCTAGGGCGGTCAGGAGCAACATTGGGGAGGGTAGGCGCCTCTACAACCTTCCTGGGTTTCTTCGCCGGCGGCGGCTCCGAGAACACAGCCGAAACAGACGTCGCAATAGGCCTGGCTTTCGCCTTGCTCTTATGCTTTTTCTGTTTCTTTGAAGGCTGTCCCGTTAGCGGCTTGCCCACAGCCCCTAGTGCGTGCGCTTGCCGCACTAGCTCTAGCTGTAGATTTACCGCTAACCGATTCTGCGCAATACTGGCGGTGTCCTCTAAGATGGCCCGCGCTTGGCCACCAAAGATGCTAGGCCCTGTCAGGGGCGTTCCAAGAAGACGTTCCCTGACTGCCGTAGCCGGACGCATATGGTCAATGACCATTTGCCTCCTGGACTTCGTCACATGCGCTTGCACCCTTGCCAATGCGTCCATTGACAGCACCAAGCCGTCATTAACGCACGATAGCGCCACAGGTGGCACAGGGTGGCCTGCCCCCGCTTCAGCCCACACCGACTGAAGTAGACGATAGGAGTGATTGACAGCGCTCATCGCTGCCCTCACACCCTCATCGCATAGGGCCAGGACTTCTTCCTGGTGTACCTGGGCCTTATCCACTAGTGCCGGACCGGGACCACCCGACCCAGCACTCTGGATGCCCAGTACCCATCGGTCATCCTCCGTGACCGACGGGACTACACCATACCTGTCGTATTCACCCCGCGGAATACGACATCTTGCCCGCACCTCCTTGGAGGCCACAGGGAGCTGACCCTTGGTCATTAGTTGTTTACTATAAATAGCATCCAACAAATCAATGAACCGTGGATCCAGTCCCACTGACTGGATCCGGGCCGCGGGCAAAATCCCCGTCCTAATCGACGCAACCGACGGACGGGGCGCATCTTCATCGGCCGTGGCCGAAACCACAGACGGGTCCACTCTGGCTAGCCACGCCAGAGCATCAGACCAATCTACCTCCGAAGAAGATACACCCGCAAACACGTCACCCGTTGACGTGCTCACGGGTCTGCCAGCCATGGCCTCCCGGCAAGGAGCCACGGCTGACACGCCAGGCACTCCGCTACCACACGGTTCCGCCGCCACCCCATGAAACACTCCGGTCCATGGGGTAGGTCCGCACGGAAAACCGTACGGACCCGTAACCGTCGAGGAACCATAGCCAGACACGGGCGCCAACGGCACCCCATGTCCGGCTGCCGGACCAGGCGAGATAGGTGAGTACCACGCCTGGCCCGGCACACCCATTCCCCTGACGGCTGGTGACAAACCAAGCCGCGCGGAACCGGTGCACGGTAACGGATTGGCCTCAGCCGCAGGTGGAGCCGCTGACCTGGCTTGCGCCAAACCAGACAAATGGAGGCCGGTTCCGTCCAGGATGGAATCAACCTCCATATTCTCCACCTGCGGCTTCACGGGCCGCAGCAACCTCTCCTCCTCGGCCTCATCGTCTTCAGACTCCGAAGAGCCGTCACTAGACGAATAAACCGTGGAGCCATCCTGGCGGACGGCTCCCACACCTGACGGACCGGCCACTGCTACTGGACCACCCGGAGGTGGCCGCAGAGAGAAAGAACCCGTCTGGCCGAAGCCAGACGGGCCCGCCAGGGGGCCGTACGAGACAGCCCCCTCGGTAACCAGTCCAGAATCCTGTCCGAGGACAGGATCCGTACCAGGCATGGGGAGAAACTGCCCCCCAACCTTTGGTAGCAGGGACGACACCAGCGTGGGCAGAACGCTATGCAGAAAACCCTGCATAGCCGGACCAAACCACGCCGGCGGTGCCATCTCCGCCACCTCCAGCTGGGGACGTGGAGCACCCCCACCGGCCGAACCGGGCGCTCCACGATTTCCTCTCGGACCGCCTGACCCCGCGTCAGACCCAGCCAAGTCCTTCTGGGCAAGGAACTTAACCATCGTTTCGACGGACCACACTGCACAAACATTACACCTATGATCTATATTACACAGGGCACACCTAAAACAGACATGGTCCTTGAACATTACACGGACAAACTTATGGCAGTCGTCACATGATGGCGGGGCTGGCTTGGCCTATAAAATAAGCACAAACCTACAATAAACAAGCGGAACGAGACACGGATGGAAGGCAGACAATTAATTTTCAAATATTTTGACTCATAAATTAACCGTAACCTCCCCGCACCCCACCCCGCCACGTTACAACAACGATCGCATTGATTATGACGACAAGTACGCGGCGGGCACAACACACCCATAATAGATCCTACAGGATGTGTAACGGCTCCAGGAATCATATCGCATAGCATTCAGGGTAATTTACTAATCAATATAAATTATACTCCTAACGAACGCAGCACGATATGTGAAGAAAACAACAAAATGTATAACAACTGCTGTCTCACACGGTAAAACCGCAGACCACACATCTACTCAAGAATTTTGAAACCACCGATCATTGCAAACCGATCGTGATCGCACGTAAACTTGATCATTCTAAAGTTTCCGGTACCATTTTTAGTACGCACCACCCAGAACAAGATGCGCGAATTAATGAAAAAAAATTTTCTTCACATAAACATCCGAGCGACCGGGTGTGACGTCACCCGCTCGGATTCTACGGAGAACGACGTCAGCCGATATTCGTGTTAGAAATACCGTAGCAAACACCTATTTTCATATCTGCCGATCGCCTGTTGGGGTTTAAAGAAGGCGATCGTCTGGCATATATCGTTGTTAGCACACGTCCCAGATTCTATGGGGTCAGAAATCGGAACATGCGACACAACGAAATTTAGAGACCTAAGTCTTTTAACTATGGATAATAAAGAACAATACAACCTGGTTGTCTTGGGCGGTATTCTCCATAGTCCTTAGTTATCCTTTCAGAACACACAAACTATCACTGATTAAAGACTTAGATTATTTTAAAACACTAAAATCCTTAATGCAAAAAGCATGTATTGCTCTTGTTGCTATGCAAACAAGAATGAGCTCTATGGTAAACGGGTACTCGGCAGTTGGGAGCCGAGTACCCGGTTCCCAGGAGTCGGTAATGGATCATTGAATCTATAAACCATATTCTATCGGTGCAAAACAACATTTGAGATGAGATTAGCATCACTTTAATAGTCCTGTCCTAACACTGGGATTTCCACATAATAAGCATTGCCATTTCTCCTTCGATCAATACTCACCATTCTGTTACTTCGGATATACAGCTGGCCTTGACAGCGGCTCTAGGATTATAGACTTAGTCTATAATCCTAGAGCCGCTGTCAAGGCCAGCTGTATATCCGAAGTAACAGAATGGTGAGTATTGATCGAAGGAGAAATGGCAATGCTTATTATGTGGAAATCCCAGTGTTAGGACAGGACTATTAAAGTGATGCTAATCTCATCTCAAATGTTGTTTTACACCGATAGAATATGGTTTATAGATTCCATAGCATTCATATCCTGTCACATTCCCTGATCTGTATCGCAGTTATCTGTATTGTAATATCGAGTAAATGTTGAAAAGCGATCGACAGCATTTTGTCTCCTCAAGCTATTGTGTGATGTCATGTAAGCTCCAATGCATCACATTCTTTAGTATGTAATGCTCATCCCATTGAATATTCTGAAACTAATTTGATTGCCTATGGCAGCAACAACTTCCAATCAAATTGGTCTCAAAATATTCAACAGCTTACCTGTAGGATTGCTTTTATACCACAATGCCAAACTATAGCCGGCGCCTCTATGATTGAGCGTATATACCCAGGCAGACACACTAGGGTTTTTCTGATTAGTTGAAAAGTAAATCATTACAGCCAATAGGGTGTAGAAATGTACCAACATTTAACTACTAAATCCTGAATATCGTTCCTTAGTGGCGTGATAAAAAGCTAAAAATTATCTGGATAGTTTATGACCGGCGTGTTAGATCACCTGAATAGCTATCAAGAGATGGCATTAGTTATCCTTTAACACAAGTGTGTGTTGAGCCCATACAATGTCTGTGCAGCTGCATCCACGTTTAAAGCCACTTTGACATGATCCAGTGAAGTCCTCGACCTTGTCTCAAATGCGGCATAGAGTAACCCTGGATAGGGTTTTCTGCATCCTGTTGCGGCGGAACACAATGGGCTGTAGATTGGCTGGAGGATGGGGGGGTTCTTGGGCTTGGGTAGCGCGACAAGGGTGACTTGGCCTACAGCATTGATGGGAAAGTGGTGCATAAAAGCTGAATTTATTAGGTGCATACCACTGTACATACTGCCCTCCATATAAAGCCTGCTTTATTGTACATCTAAAACATTTTCACTCTAATTCCACCTGCCCATGAAGTGATATGATTACTTACATTTAGGTCTTGATGAGGCCGATACAGAGGCGCATTCAGCATGAGCGCGACTTGGATGTACTGCGATCGATTCAGCTGTCTTGGCCGGAGTAGCAGCAACTCGGACCCCTAAAAATTCCTGTGTACAAGGTATCAATAAAGCATATTTCTAATGATTAACATATAAGATCATAATATATTAACATTATACATTGGCTATTCGAGACTACCTCAAATCAGCATAAACATGATTAGTTATGTCACATGTTTTGCTTACACGACCCGAGTATTTCCTGAATGCAGCAAGCGAAATACTACTTGCATTTCCACGAGTCCAGCAAGAGAAATACAGTGTCTATGTAAGGTTGTACGAACCTGTACACACTGCAAAAAACTGTATAACAAATATCTTACCCAATATACAAAGAGCAAATTAAGCTCTATATCTAGCTATGATCCATTTCTAGCTATGATCCATTTCTAGCTATGCCTGTCATCTTTATTTAACCCCTGCATAATTTATACTCATGTTAGAATCGATTTAAAACTTTGAAAGTTGAATTCTGAATAGCTATATTTCAAAGTACATATACGGGTAAGCTGTTGAATATTTTGAAACTAATTTGACTGGTGACATATGGCAGCACTTACAGCTAAAAGACAAATTAGTTTAAAACTATTCAACAGAATTTTTATTAAATTGCAAATCCAATTCGTATACTTAATCATTTAACCCCAAATATTTTAAAGAAAATTTAAATTTTCTCATTGAAAATGTCCATTTGCAGACCAAGACAATTTTTTTTAATTTACCACTGAAATGACTGGCTCAGTTATCACGCCAGTCATTCAGTGTTAAATTTCCAAAAATTTCACAAGACCACTGCAGAAGCCATTTTTGGCTGATATGAGTGTTAAAGGGTTAAAGGGCTTTTCGCACTTCATGAAGGAGCAGTCACAGACCAGATCAATGGACCTTTCCATTTTTAGCTATGCCCCACCCATCACTAGCTAAGCTCCACCCACACCTCGCCGTGTTTGGATTGATCGATCCCCGAATGCCCTAGCTATCAATTTCCTGAAAACTATACAGGGAAGCTGTTGAATATTTTGTAACTAATTAGACTGGGTGCTGTTGCTGCCATAGGCAGCAACAGCGCCCAATCAAATTAGTTTCAAAATATTCAACAGAATATTTATTAAATAGTAAAAGCAAACAATCTGTACAACAGCCCATAGGCCGTCACCAAATATGCGTTCGTGACGTACTTATCGACGTCATTCATGACGTCATTCATTATGATGTCATTGTACACACCACACAGTTCATTATGATGTAATATAATGGGTGGGTACTCTGGAAATGTGAATTAGCTTTCAAAGCAACATACACTTCATCGGAATGCAATAATATCAATTGATCTGCTATCTTTCAGAGTGGCAATTTTATCAAATGCAGCAATCAACACATCAATTTGAAATGGATTCACTAAATAGCCATGATTATATTAGAAATGCTTACAAGTCAAAGTGACAGAATATATTCAGCCTACATTTATATATCACACACTTAAGGCAGCAATAGCTTCCAATCAAATTAAATCGAAACATTATAAATTATTTCTAAGCTGTAGTGTATTAATTAAATGGTGCCACCCTAGAATAAATACTCCCTAGAAACAAACCTGTCTCCGTTTAAGATCATCTGGCAGAACAGGCAGAGGTGAAGATTTTCGAAGTGGTTCCAGGAGTTCGACAGAACCTCCAACAGACTTCTTTGCTTTTTTAACATCTGGCTCATCCTTGATGAGGCTTTTTCTCTCGAGCTCATCGCGGTTCCTACGATGAATGTACTCTGGCATATTTCTTTCCTGGTACTTCTGCAAGCCAGGCTAGTTAAAATCAAAGTTAGTGAAAATTAAGTTTATCAGACAGTACTCATAGCCAGCATGATTTTTGGATTTGAAAGTTAATATAGTACACCTCATATAAGTTAACATATTTCCAAAACAAAAATATAATATGTTGGTACCATTTTTAACACATTATACATTTTTTGCTGAATATTTTGAGCAATCCCTCCCAATCCACCTTTCCAGAGTATCCATCCATCATCTGACCTCGTATGATGTCATAATCAGCTCAGCATGTGTATGATGATGTCACAATCATTAAGTCACAAAGGGTTCCATATAGACCGTCATCAAATCTCAAATAGTCTGACACGTTGTATGAATTATATGCCTTTGTAATTCTTTGCTATTTAAAACATGCTGTTTCAGAAAATTTCGAAACTAATTTGACTGGGCACTGTTGCTGCCCTAAGCAGCAACAGCACCCAGTCAAAATAGTTTCAAAATAATCAACAGCTTACCTGTGTAGTTTTTTGGGAAATTGATAGTCAGGGGGCTCAGAGATCGATCCCAACACGAGCGAGGTGTGGGTGGAGCTTAGCTAGATATGGGCGGGGCATAGCCAAAACCGGAAAGGTCCGTGACAGTACATCTCAGAAATGACATGTTTCCAAAACATCAACACAAAATAAAAAGTACTGTTGTATATTTTGGCCTTAATTTGACTGGAAGCCATTGCTGCCTAAAATGCCATCAAATGGAATGAAGTCCAAAAATATACAACAGTACTTTTTATTTTGTTTTGGTAGCATGTTATTTATGAGATGTACTGTAACTGGGAGGGATTCTCTCATTTTGATACACTTTAATCCCTCAAATTTTAACCCATTCTTTGGTACAATTACATTGTAAACCCTTTAATTAGACACTGTTACTATTAGATTGACTCTACTGTAAATACAGAGCATAATTTAGAATTTCATATTTTCAGAGGTGCTTTATGCTAACAGATTTCTTTTATTTTACATAATTACTATTTTCTATGACTTTTCCATGACCTGTGATAAAAAAAACAGATTTTCCAGGACTGGAATTTCAATTTTCCAATTACATGACTTTCCAGGATTTCCATGATCAGTACGAATACGAACTCTGTAAGCGATACATGTATTGACATGCAAATTATAAATCGTATAGTTGTTGGCAGAAATGTATAGCAATTAACTCTTTCATGGATAAATTCCCTATATATCAATCTCGGAGCAATCAAACAGGAAAGCTGTTGAATATTTTGAAAATAATATGGTTGAAAGGGTTAATAATAGAATTTAAGAAAATCAATAATAAATTGCAATCACATACAAATTTTGCATAGCGGATATATAGCTATGCACGTTGCAGAATGTATAACAAATGCCCAAATATGTGTAGCAAATTGTGATGCGATACCAGATAAATTATGCCCTGAAACAGTACCAATAACAGCAGGGTTTGTACACCTTTCTGTGTTTTCAAATTCCATGACTTTTCCATGCCTTTTCATGACCAGAATTAACAAATTCCATTACCTCCAAGAATTAATATTTAGGAGATATGTGATTATGACATAGCTCCGAAAAATAAGATCTGAGTTATTCTGTAAAATGTCTGGATATTGCCTCTTGCAACAACCAAGTCGCAGCTTTGATTTGATAAGCTGTTGCCGTAATTGTTATTGCACAGAGGTGCTTTATGCTAACAGATTTCTTTTATTTTACATAATTACTATTTTCTATGACTTTTCCATGACCTGTGATAAAAAAAACAGATTTTCCAGGACTGGAATTTCAATTTTCCAATTACATGACTTTCCAGGATTTCCATGATCAGTACGAATACGAACTCTGTAAGCGATTGCGGACCATTTTCCTTTAAGTTTACTAGACTATAATTCACCTTTCCAGAGTATCCCTCCAACATCAGACCTCGTATGATGTCATAATGAACTCAGCGCGTGTATGATGATGTCATAATCATTAAATCACAAAGGGTTCCATATAGACCGTCACCAAATCTCAAAGAATCTGACACATTGTATGAATTGTATGTCTTTGTAATTCTTTGCTATTTAATGAACATACTGTTGAATATTTTGAAACTAATTTGACTGGGCGCTGTTGCTGTTAGTTTCTAAATATTCAATGGCTTACCTGTGTAGTTTTTTGGAAATTGATAGTCAGGGTGTTCAGAGATCGATCGATCCCATCACGAGTGAGGTGTGGGTGGAGCTTAGCTAGAGATGGGCGGGGGATAGCGAAAACCAGAAAGGTCAATTTTCTGAGATATCAATATATCCGCAATATTTGATCCAATCTGGGGTTTTTAATCTGAATCCTGGCTAAGTACTGCAAATCCTCTTTGATGCTAACCACCCTTGTACGTTTAAAATTTTATAAAAATTGGAGCAGCTCAATTTCTTGAGAAATCTATAGATCCAGATTTGATCTGATGCAGATCCTTTAACTGCCTGCCTGCTGAATTTCTGCAGACTACATTTTCCATGGGGTTTAACTCTGGATATGCTGAATAATTTGAAAACAATTTGACTGAACGTTGTTGGTGACTAAGCCACCTATATAACTTTCAGTAAAAAATTTTTCAAAGTATTCAGCAGGTCCAGAGTTATTACCCATTGAAATTATTGGGCAGCAGTCAAGTGATACTTACCAGAGGTTCCAATCGAGGCATAGTTGGAATGGCTGCTTTGCGCATCTGTGCTCTCGTTATATTGTTAAATTTCAGCGCCATTGGATTCACAGCTGCTTGTTTTGGTGGATACGAATAGAGTCGAGCTTTCAACTTCTCTGGATCAACTGTCCGTAGTCCCATTTTTCGACCATTTGTAACAGACTCATTCATTGCATTACCGCTCATATCCACTGACCCATTCACTGACTGTATTAAGCTGTTTGCATGACTATGCAGACGGCCAGGTGTCATTGGGCCAGAAGCCATTGTGAAAGTGTTACTAATCGCAACCTGTAAAACATATATTTTACAGTGTCATTAAAGTCATACTCCCCTCATCATACATTAACAATTTCTGAATAATCGATGAATTCCTCATTTCTCACTTTCATCACTACCGTACTGTTGAATATTTTGAAATTAATTTCAGATGGACAATATTTTCAAAACAAATTATAGATTTGCAAGTGCAGGTTAAATACTTTTCAAAATTATGTCATGACAAAAAACAATGGATGAATTTTAAGTTTTGCAAGGGAGATAACTATGGTGAATAGATTTTGCTAAAACATGATCATCTCTTACATGATATCCATGGGAGATAACTCTAGCTAGCATAAATGGAGATTTCATCGAAACTATACCTATAAACTGAGTTTCCATATAATATATATAGGGCTATCAAGTAAACTTAATTAGTAAAGTTATGGTAGGTTAAAATGATCTTCAACATTTTGAACTATGATTCAAAATCTGATTTTTTCCTGAATTCGGTCTTCAGCCAACACAGGTTCCGGTTTAACATTAAAACAGTAGTAAGCGCAATGCATTGTGGGATGTTGGCTCGAGACTGACGTGTGGCAAAATCTTTTTAATTTTATCACCAACTTAGCTATATCTTGATTTTAACCCTCCCATGGTTTACTATCGCCTTTTGGTTTGCCATCAAATCTGGTCAAAACACTATAGGGGAGAGGAGGTAGTTTTCAATCACTTAAGGGATGGTGGTATTTCTTCTGATTTCAAGAATATTTTCAGTACACAATTATATGTCAAATGGAAGGTCATAATATTGTCAAACACTGTAAACTGTCTGTGTACACCTCCGCATACTGATATATATAGAATTAATAATCACTGAAATAATGCAACACGATGGAGGCAGTTTTCAATCGGCAGAGGTAGTTTTCAATCACTTGCTTTCTTTCTTTTTTTTAACTTTGCAATTATAAATCGTGTTTTAGTGTTTCATTATTATATGCGGAGTGTGTTATAGTTTAAACTGTTAAGTTTATCTAAATCATTTGCTTTTCTGCCAGTATCCAAATCATTTCTTACTGTAGTGATAAGCAAATAGTGACTATCGTGGGTCTGTGGCTAAGCACAGGTAACAATCATCAAACAATTTGAGTGTTATCTTGGAGAATACAGCACAGATTTTATTTAGAATTTATAAGGGATAGCTTGCTAATATTATTTAATTATGACAAGAATTATAATGCTACTGGAATAATTAGAATTTTGGTATTTCTGATCAGGCGATTGAAAACTGCCTCCATTATTTGATGATTTTAACTGCAGGTTCATTTCACACGAAGTCAGTGTAAAATTCCCTGTACTTTACTGTTTGTCTTCACTGAAGCGTTTATATGACCGCTGCATCTTAAAGACATTATTTAACAAGGCAAATTAGTCACCTAAAATTGTTGTGACTCTACTTAAATAACTTGATATTAATAATAATCAATTGCACAGCAAAAGTGTTTTTGCTGAGCACTCCAAATAAGCAATTAAAATTATATAAATGTAGTGTGATAGTTCTTTTATAATTTTACTGTTAAGTTTGAGTGTCTAAAATAGCCCAATGGAAAACTACCTCTGATTGAAAATACCCCCACCCCCACCTACCCTAAATAAAATTATCTATAATGTTTTCAGTGTCTGCAACATATTAATAAGTAAGCCTACACTGCTATCATCTATGATGGTTTTTTGCCATATGAAGAAAGCAGTAAAACTAAATAACAGAAAGAAAAAGAGTGTTATGTTTCATCCACAACTGAATAGGCGGACATAGACTAGAGGCTGAAAATAGACTAATTATATAGACGTGCCAGGTTGATGTTATCTGCACAATTCTCCACCTGGATATAGTCGCAGTAAACTGATGGTAAACAGATGGTATTCAAGGGAGATAACTACGCTTCGCGTAACGGCATAAGTGTAGCTGACTGATTTAGCTATCAGCCACCCTCTGATAAAAGTCAACATTCTATGATAAAAAATAAAAGCGGAGCATGAGTTGTAATCTATTGACTGTCTACAAATATTTTTTAATAATTGCTGCCTTTTATTATGGTATCAAAGTGAATTTCCGTTAATATGACGATTTTTTGCTGAAAACATGCAGCATCTTCCATACGAAGCGCATTATGCTGTAAGCAGTTTACCGCGACTAATTTCAGATGGCGCTGTTCATAAATTTAGTATTACGTCATACTACAGCATGACGCGTCTATATAATTAGTCTATGGGGGTAATGGGCATGGACTGAATAAGCCCGAGTCCACAGTGCAATCCTATGAAATAAACTCGAGTTACCACAATAAAAAATAAGGATATACTCTATAGCCACGAACTTAAACATGATGACCACGATGACAAAGTGTACATTAAATATCAATATAAATGAATTTTATCTTCATGACTTCAACGATGATGATGATACCACTAAAATAGTTTCCCTATTGTTCATTAACACCGAATCTGTCTGATATCGGTAGTGTATAAATGATGGCAATGAGACCAGGCCAAGAAGGTATTTGCTTCTAACCAAACAGGTCTAACATTCATATTGCAATCATCAATACCACTACTAAAGGGACAGACTAAGTGTAAGCATCACAGCGAACATGAACAAATTTGATTAATGGAATGGCCTCCTCCCATCAGCCTCCTCACCGAGAATGCCACACAAGATCCACTGTAATCCATAACTTAACAATTGATGATGTCCAATGTTGCAATCTCTTACTAATAACAAGAGAGTGGTACATCATCAAGCCCTGCAACAATGAGTCGGTGCGGCTCGCCGATGATACCCTGTGCAGAAGAGGCCATGCACTAATATGCTTTCGAACAGCAGGGGACAGGGAATCCATGTAGATTCAAGATTATTTATTTCATGCTTAATATATAATATATATACATCACAGTTGGGCAGTCCATCAAAAGGCAGGACCTATGAATCGATGAACCCCCTACACACAAATGTAAAATGGATATCACATCTAATTCAAATACTGAGGTGTCAACCATAATGTAAAAAATAACAGTAATAACACACATGACATTGTAATAATTTAATACTATTAATACTTATTAGCTGCAAATTGAAGGTAACAAGGAAATCTATATAATCTGAAAGTTTCATTGAGATATCTCTAATATTAAGTAAGACTGTAAGATATGATAAATTTGGTGTCGAAAAACAGTAAAAATGTGATTAGTCAAATTTTGTTCAATGCCTTAGTAACACACTAACAGAGCAATCAGTTGTTAATATCTATAAGTCTTTTAGCTGCAAATTGAGCACCCCAATGTAATCTATATTTTCTGAAAGTTTCATGAAGATATCTCCGATATTAAATAAAATATGACAAAATTAGTGCCGAAAAATGGTAAAAAAACTGAAAAACGATCACAGATTTTCGCCATTTTCGCCATTTTACTATATAATTGTTAGACGATATTATACCCCGATTCGCGACACATAAATATTCATAACTTTCTTAATAATCAACCTATGTGGATGATGTAAGTATCATTAAAAAGGTCTTTTAATGCTCTTTCCAACAGTATCCAATTTATCTTGATCATTCCAAGTTTGATTTTTTTTTTGTCACGTACCTAATTGTTGGTGCGATTTCGGGTCTAAATATAAAAACACAATAACAGTGGTTGCCTAATGCTTACCTGATATCTAGGAAATGGCGTGAATCACGCAACGGCAAGGGTGCCAAATTTGTACAGCTATTACTTCATTAAAAATTTAACGCAAACAAGTCCAACACACAACAAATTCGCCGCCATTTTAGCTTCCTTTGCCTAGCAACGCCAACCGAAACAATTTTTTCGGAGGTGTTCGGAGCTTCTCGGCTGTTTCCGTAAAAAGGGCGGTGGACATAGAAATGCACTATATTAATTAGAACAAGCATTGTACCCAGTTTTACATTTACTGGACGACCTCTTGGTGCTCCCAAAAAGCAATTTCTTCACTATAGAAACCAATAAGAAAAACCCATATCAACTTAATTTAAACCCATGCTGCATAAGAACTACTTGATAGTTTTAATCAAATCTAGATGAAAGCATCTCGAGACAGCTATGTTACGGTATACATTGCGGAAGGACATACATGCTCGACTCATCATACAGCAGACGTCCAGCGACAAAATAAAATATAGAAAGTTATGAAACATGAAACATGAAATTCTACTGACTGTATGCCTTTATCAAGCCTCTAACGCCAGGTCTACTTCCGTGTCATAAACAGTGGTGAAGTCTGCTACAGATTCAAAATTGAAGCGCAGTGGATGGTCTTTCCATAGTTTATCAAGTCTGTTTTTGAATGTATTGATGGATGATGCAGTGACAATGTTTTCATCTAGACTGTTCCAATGGTCTGTGCACTGTAGGGCGAAAGAAAATTTTCTTAGATTTAATATAGCTCTGATTTTCTTGATTTTCATGCTATGACCCCGCGTAACACTGTTTTCATCATAAAGTTGGATAAATTTGGATGTCGGCATGTCATAATGGTTGTGTAAAATTTTGTATATTTCAAGCATATCCCCACGCAGTCGTCTGAATGCCAAGGTCGGTAGATTCATATTTGTAGGTGTTTACTGTATGGAAGGTTTTGCATGCCATGGATAAGCTCACTCATACATTAGTTACTGCACCTTCATGCGCCCGGACACCACAGCACCTACCAGCAATTCATCATGAAGAACCACCTGTTAACAATACTGATATAACTGCTCTTGCCCTGCCTCTACACTCCGGTTTGACATATTGTCTACATAAAATAAAAGGTACTGGTACTGCTGAATATTCTGGACCTAGTGGAATTTGTGGGAGAATTTTCTGCATAAGGCAGCAATGTCTTCTATTCCAAATGTGTACAGAAGATTACTTACGTCATAACCAAATCAGTTTGTTGCTAGAATCATGCTGGCCATTGTTATCTTTACTGTATCATTAACCATAATCATATTTAATTTAATTTATTTTATTATATTATATTTTATGTGAATGTCTGGCTCCTGGGTCTTACAGACAACACATCCCAAGGGACATAGCTCCTCTTGCTGGGTGTTTTGAAGAGGACTTGACCGGGGGCTGTGGTTGGCTAAGCCACCAACAGCTCTCGGTCGGGTGGCCTTTCTGAATATGCAGCGAGTGTGCAGCTTCTGTGTTAAAACCTGAGTCAAATTGGACCAGCACTCCTCAAGATATACACAGATCCAGAACTTGATCATATCTAAGAGCTCTAAAAAATCCAGCCATGACAAACACACTAAGAAATAGACTCGAACACAGATTCACATAGCCGGTTTACTCTCTTTCCTCTAGGGAAAGAAGGTGATAGACAATAATAATAATAATAATAATAATAATAATAATAATAATAATAATAATAATAATAATAGTAGAAACAGGATGAACTCCAGCCCCCACCCCACCCCTTCATCCCCTAGCCCATTCCAATGAGTGAAATATGTTACCCACAGTATGAAAAACAATCAAAAACAAGTGAACTATGTTTGTCAAATGTCTTGTCTTTTTCTTCTTTTTTTTCTCTTCTTTTTTTATGTCAAATCCTATATTATTTGTCTGTAGTTATGTATAATATATTGTCATAATGCCTTATGTCTACTTATGTCAAATCATGTGTAATTTGTATGTTATTCTATGTCAGGGGTCCACAAGCTAATAGGCACAGCCTCCAGTGGACTCCCTGTTATCATATTGTAATTTGTAATATTTACCAAGAGAATAAAATCAAATCAAATCAAATCAAAAAAGCTTGGTGGCTCGCCTCTGTACATTATCTATTGCATGTATGTATTTTTTCAAATATGGTGTCCATACTACATTGGCATACTCGATATGCGGTCTGACAAGGGATTTGTATAGATGTTTAAAGCTTTCTTTGTCTATGTGGCTAAATGTTCTTCTAATCAGTCCCATAATTTGGTTAGATTTGTTTATTTTTTCATTTATATGATAATCAAAACTTAATCATTCATCAATCACGACCCCAATATCCTTTTCAGTTGATGAAGTCACTATACTATGGTTATTTGGGTCCATTGTGTATTTGTGCGGGATTGTCCTACGGGTAGAAATACGCATACTTTTACACTTGTCAGGATGTTGCTGTAATAATGAGTTTTTTGTCCATGCACACATAGCGTCTATATCAGTTTGCAAGGAAATACAATCTGTTTGATCAAATATTGACTTAAATAGTTTGGTGTCATCTGCAAACAGGAATATATCGGATCCAGTGGTAATTGTGTCCGGGAGGTCATTAATATATATCAAAAAGAGCAGAGGGCCGAGGACTGATCCCTGTGGTACACCACTGGTTACATCAGATGGTTTAGAGTGGGTTCCATTGATAACCACATGTTGTTTTCTACCCGTGAGAAATGATTTTATCCAATTTAGTGGTGTTCCTAGTATGCTGTATGTAGTTAATTTTGCAAGCAGACGTTTGTGGGGAACTTTATCAAACAGCTTCAAGAAGTCAAAATATACAACATCGACCATGCCTTTATTATCGAGTGTCTCCATCCATTTTTCTAGAACCACCAATAGTTGAAGGGTGGTGGACCGACCACTTACGAAGCCAAATTGTTTCTCTGATATCATATTGTTATTTGTAAGATGCTTCATTATTGCATCCTTGATGAACGATTCCATGAGCTTGCAAACAACGGACGTAAGACTAATTGGACGGTAATTATCAGGTTTCTTTCTATCCCCTTTTTGTAAATGGCTGTGATGTTTGCAACTGTCCACGCATCTGGCAGTTTGCACCAAGACTCAAGGATTTATTGAACAGCATGGAAAATGGGAGACTAAGCACATGGCGTAATTCATATAATAATCGAGGATGGATTTTATCAGGACGAGGTGATTTTGAGGTTAGAAAGCTTAGTTTTCACCATTTCCGGAGTAATATGAATATCGAGGTATTTGCAATAATCTCTAGGTGGGATTGATAGAGGTTCGCTTTCAGGTTCTGTAGTAAGTACTGATTTAAAATAATCAGCAAGTACTTCTACCTTCTCTGTGTCATCTTTAGCATATATGACATCATTAGTGCAGCTGCTTGGTAATTGTAGGTCTGGGATGCCTGACTTAACCTTAGTCTTACTTCGGACATAATTCCAGGATTTTTTCGGATTTTGTTTTACACATTTGGCGATATCTTTCTCATACAATTTTACTGATTTTCTGGTGGCCATTCGCACCTGGTTTCTTATCCAAAAGTATTCAATGTACGTCGAGTTACTGCCTGTATTCAGATATTTCTTCCAAATCCTCTTCTTCTTATTTATCTTTGCTCTGGTAATTTTGCTATTTTTTGTTATTAACTTTCGAACAGGTACATATTTTTTTTCTGCTTGTAAACACATTTGGGAGATTCTATTCCACATATCGTTGATATCAACGGATCGGATCCATTCAGATATTGTTCCCAGTTTATGTTCATGAACTCGGTCATGGCTTGATAGTCAGCTTTGTCGTAGCACAATTTACTTTTATGGTTAGAATTTGTATTGTCACTTAGGTGGACTGTGGTTTTTATCATAGAGTGATCACTTTTTCGTAGCGGTGCACTAATGTGTATATCATCCACTAGATCTGGGTTATTTGTTAAGAGTAAATCCAATATTGATGGTGTAGTGGTTCCTCGCCCATGGGTTGGTGTTGTTACTAGTTGATGGAGAAAGCAGTCACGTATTGTTTCAATAAAATTAAATGTGAAATCTAGTGAGTGTGAAACGCTAATGGTTGATGAGGTTAAAGGCCATTTAATATGCGGAAGATTGAAATCGCCTAAAATAATAGTGTGTATATTACTAGAACATATTGTACGTAATACATTGCAGAGTTCAACATTATTCTGATTATTTGAATTTGGACATCTGTATATTACTCCAATTCTTACTGTTTCATTTTTAGATCGTATGTCACACACTTTGTGTTCTTGGAAGGAATTCTGGGTATAGCTTAGTCATCTATGTGACATGGAGGACTTTATATACATGAGGATGTCTCTGCCTTCAGTAGTGGTGACATTTACTTCTTCTATGTTGTATCCATTTAGATTATAATTGGCTAATGCTGGTTGTGTTTTTTAGTTTTTCGGTTTGACTTCTGTGATAATTTTAAAATCAGGTGGTTTGTCTTCAATTATATGAAGTAATTCATTCCGTTTTTCTAGTGTGAAGACATCAGTGTTCGTGTACACAATTGTCATGTCATTAATAGTACCTATGTTTTTATAATTATTTATATTTACATTAATGTCTGTATTTTTAGAATTGTTAATATTTACATATATGTTATCATTAACCCCATTGTCATTGGAATCATCTGTTATTAATCTACCCTTTCCCTGCGTGTGTATGGTGTCAGTACACACATCCAGAGTGCATGCACTTGATTCAGGGTAGTCATACTGATTGTTGGTAGCCACGACAACTGTTTTTGCATCTGTAAATTCATCTGATAATCTTGTGTATCTATTGTACAAGCGAATATTATTTTTCTCAATATTTATACACGTGTCATCTGGTATATTAGATTGGGTGGTTGATCTATTTACAAAATAACAATCTACAGTTAATAGTGGTAGTATGCCTGAGTTGTATTGTAAGTCCTGGCTTGGTTGTACCTGCCCTTGGTGTAAGTGTACGTATGTTGGTTTTGATGTTGTGGTCTCCCCCCAGTCGACCTCCCTTTTTGAAAATTTGAGGCGTAATTGTTGTTTTCATGTTGGTTCCTCTGTTGCACGTAGGATTGATTGTAGTGACTGGATATGCTAAGTGTGCTAAATAGATAGTTTGTGATGTTTTCTGAAAGAATATGGTCCCATTACCATTAGGGTGTACGTGATCCCAGAATAACTCCCTGTGTATTTCCCCATTAGGGTCAGAAAAGAGCTGAGCATTGTCGATGTATGTAGCTGCTAGTGTTTGACAGAGAGAGTAAAGCATGCTGTTGAAATCAAGTGTTTGATTGTGGTCATGTTTGTTAAGTGGACGTGGCAAGCGAGATGAGATAAATATTTGTTTTCGTGGTGAGATGAATCGTATTTTGTGTATGAGTGTGGTGTAGTCATTTATCATCTGCTGTGTATCACTTTTGGAGATGTCGTTACTGCCGACATGCACCACAATGGCATCGTGAGTTGCGGGACCAAAGTATCTGTCAATTTCATTGGTAACATCGTTGATTTTGGCACCGTGTGATGTTCTTATTCTAATATTTGTCCCACTTGTGGACATGCGCTGACCACTTAATCTTCGAAGGATGGAGCTACCTATGATGAGAACATTTTTTCTCTCACCAGCAACATTGTTAGAGTTTCCAGCTCTTGTGTAGTTATGTTCAACAGTGTGCACCACAGCGCCTTGTGGTTGGCACCGTTGGCCAAGATTATTCAACCTATAATAAGTAGTATCAGTTTGATTGGTACCAGGAGCCTTGGAGGATGAGTGTCTGGGTGAATAGTAGCTATCATGATTGTTTACATTAAACTCTGTGTCGTGAGACGATTTTGATGTTGTGTTATAATCCGTGAGCACTGAAATTGGCCTGGCTACATTATTGTTTTGTTGTTGTGTGGTCGTTTTAGTGTTGTGTGGTTGATTTTGTGTTACATCCATATTTTGTTGTTGGATGGTTATTTTATTTATGTGTGATTGTTTTGGTGATAGGTTAGAACGTACTGCATTCGCATATGTGTTTAATTGTGGTTGTGGATTAGTTGTGGGTGTATTTGATCGCATGTCTTGAATTTTTAATGTGACCATTCTATAATCTTGCCTTAATAACTTGACTTCCTTTATAAGGTTATTCAGAGTCATTTGGTCTAACCGATCAGGCGGCAATGGGGTTTGTTCTGATGGAGTTGTTTTATTAAGTTCTGTAAGAACTGTGACATCATCCTGGTTTTCAGAAGAGTTATTATTGCTCATCTTCTGTTGTTCTATTGTGGTCTGGTGTATATCTGTGTCGTTTGATGGTGCAACTGTGTTGTTACCATTTATCAAAGTGGTGCCATGTTTCTCTGGTAATTTCCGCCACTCTAAGTATTCGGCTATATGGAGTGTTATTGGCATACAATTTGCGCAGGAATACGCGATGAGCGAGCCAGTCATTCTATTTGTAAATTCAAAAAAATAGTTTTCTCTTGCATGATTTGACTGGAAGCCGTTTCTGCCTTCCAGTAAAATTAATTTCAAATTTTCAACAGTTTGCTTGTATGGTTGGCTTGAAAATGAGATATGGGGAATTAGTCGGTGAAAGGGTTAATGAATACAACAACTTTCTGGATAGCAACAGCTTTTATGGTCCACTTCATTTTTCAGTACATTTTATTTCAGTGAGTCGGAGTATATTTAGTTCAGTAGGTGTCGTACTAGGCCTGTAGGGGAGACTGGGAACCGATGGTCCATTTTTCACATATTTGAGCAAAATATCTTAGGTCTTGCAACTACAAACCACACATTGTTCATTCTTATTGAGGTACTATCGCTGCTTATTCCAAACATTGATTTATATGTCGGTCTTCAACAATGCTCTCTTGCTTGCAGCTTTTCTGACAGGTTCTGGGTGGCTGGCTCATCGTGTAACTGGTCTAAGAAGAACTCCTAAAGCTCATTCAGACTCAACTGAAATTATCTCTTCATGAAGAGGTTCAACAAAGGCACGTAATGCTGTATGCCTTGTTGAACGTCTGAGAAATTGGATTTCATAGTCGCCATCCTCATCATTTGGTTCTTTTACAATGCCAATGTAATGTACAATGCTATGTTTCCTAGCATACTCAATAAGAATGTAATCGCTAGGCTCAGGGTCTTTTTCCTCAAAAGTAGGCCTAATGTGTCGGTCCTCCATTTCCTCCTCAGAAGTGCTTTCACAAGGTTCCATGTTTTCATTTCTGGCTTTTGTGGAATCTAGGAATAGGCCTCTTGAACATTTTTTCGGTGGTGCAGTCTTCTTTTCCTTTCAGTTGCAATTCGGTTACGTTCTGTGGTGTCCGTGGTAATTGTGCTTTTTGCTCTTTTACTTGAATTTGATTTCTTCTGCTCTGGAGCTTTGGGTAAAGATCGAATCATTTCTGTAGAAAATGCCCCCTGTTGCAGAGTAGTTATGGAAGGCTGTGGCTGAGCACTGGTTGAAGGTTCTGGTTGGGCATTACCGGTAGGAGAGAGGTTTGGCACACTGGAAGCCTGTGATTGAGCACTGGTTAAAGGTTGTTGTTGGAAACTGGTTGAGGGAATTGGATTGTCATTGGACTGTGGTGGATCATCATTCAGTGGCGTGTCTTTTGGTGCAGATGAAAGAAAAACCTTGTCTGGAAATATATCCTTGTTCACTGGGCCAGTCGCTGGTGTATTACCATCAACAAAGGAAAATCATCAGCCATGCTATTCTCACTGTTCACCAAAACCAAGGTTGGTAATCTGACACTGGACGGTACTCCACTCGAGTACGAGGACCAGCAGACATACCTGGGAGTCACCTATGACAGAAGATTAACATGGAAGGAGCACATCCAGAACGCAGAGACAAAGGCCAGAAGAAAGCTAACCATCATGAGGATGCTGGCAGGAACAAAGTGGGGTGCCAATGAAAGGATCCTCAAGACCATCTACCTAGGTGCCGTACGACCACACCTTGAGTATGGATCCAGCTTATAAATGACAGCAGCTAAATCTCATCAACAGAACCTCGACAGAGTACAAAACCAGGCACTGCGCATCATCACTGGTGGAATGAGATCAACACCAATAGAAAAAATCGGAGCAGACAGCAGGCATCCCCCCACTTAGCAAAGGAAGGGAATGCAAAGCACTGATCCAAGCTGCAAAGTTCAAATCGTTCAACAACCACCC
This sequence comes from Chaetoderma sp. LZ-2023a, assembly GCA_034401795.1. Taxonomy (NCBI): domain Eukaryota; kingdom Metazoa; phylum Mollusca; class Caudofoveata; order Chaetodermatida; family Chaetodermatidae; genus Chaetoderma; species Chaetoderma sp. LZ-2023a. The sequence goes on along the minus strand of CM067363.1, from coordinate 72,475,831 downwards.
GATGAAGATCAGGCAAGCACAGCTGTCATCAGGAAGACTTAAAAGATCAAGGTGTGTGAAAGAGACAAAAGCAGTTCAAAGGAAACACCAAATGTTGCCAGCACAAATAGAAGACCCAAACCACACCCTTGATCCTCCACCCTGGGAAAACAAACTAGCGAGCATAGCTATTCGCACCACAGTACCTCATCTCACAAGCAAAGATGAACACAGTGATGTGAGCAAGAAGGCTCTGACCCTAGCCATGCTGGAAGAAATGTACCCTCAGGAGACATGGATAAGGATCTACACAGACTGATCAGCCAAAGATGCAATTAGGAGCGCAGGTGCCGGACTGTACATACAGTATCCAAACGGACAACATGAGTCAGCTGCAATACCGACAAGCATACACTGCACAAACTACAGAGCTGAAGTCGAAGCACTGGTGCATGCAGCTAATACCATCAGCAGAACAGCAGACCCTATTGCACAGATTGTTTTTTTACCAACGGTAAGCTCCCCCAGCTTGAAGAAGCACTACAAACCATCAACTGCTTTCGGATAGCACTGCAGTGGATCCCCTCACACTGTGGAGTCCAAGGAAATGAGGAAGCAGACAAGACGGCAAAGGTGGGTGCAAAAGAGAATCAGACAGAAAACATGGTTACCCATACAGAGATGAAGACTATCATCAAGTCACTCTATAGAACACCTCAATCAGAAGATGCCTACCATCATCTCTCGAGGCCAGAGCAAGTGACTATTTTCTCAGAACTGGACACAACAGACTAAACCAACACATGTACAGGCGGTTCCACCTTACGACATCGCCCGCTTGTCCTTGTGGAGAAGCAGAACAGACCACAGAGCACATACTTCAATGTTGCAGTACGTATCAGCTGCTGAGAGAAGAGATCCGGCCTTTGTCAACCTCTTTTCTTGAAAAGCTGTATGGGCCTATGGAAGAACTGCAGAAAACCGCAGATTTCATCTTGAGAACAGCTCTCCAAGTGTGATACCAGCGATCGAAAAGAAGAAGAAGAAGACTGGATATATTCCAGACCTGTTGAAACCGGATATGATGTTAGATGGAGTGACCGCTTTGCAATAGGCATGGGCACTCAATGAAGCAATCTCATAGATGCTTATGGCTTTGCCATGGTGACTCAACATCCAGTCATTGCATGCCGAGTTATAATAGCGCTTGAATGGTTAAAAAAAACGCTCACATCTAGGGGCTGCAACTTGTGGCTGCAGTGAGGAGGAAAGTCAGGATGATTAGTCTATTCTCCCGTGCAAGGTCATTTGTGTCAACTCCTAGATGGCTCTCATGATTGTCCATCACCAGTAACGCAGGGTTATATTTTGAAACATTCATATCTTTCACGAAATGCCTCAATACGCCAGGAAAAATTCACTATTCATCCACCCTGATGGATTCGCCAAACCAAGACTGCCATTTGGTGCTCCAGTAAGCATGTGATCTCCAAAGTTCACTCATGTCGGTGGAAGAGATGTGCCTGCAGCATTGACACAACAACACATGGTAACCAATACACATCGCTCAGCAGACAATATCTGACCAAACTGCTTCAAGCCTCTCTGAGAAATAACTCTCGTTGCATCAGCAACAGTTTTCACTCCCGTTTCATCGAGATTCCACAGCTGATGTGGCTCTAGTTTAAAGTTTTGCTGAGAGAGGATATCCTCGTACTGCTCAAAGAAGAAATTAACGTTCTGGTGATTGAAAGTAGTTGCCATCGAAATGCTTGTGGCTTCTGGTATTCTCAGGCTCAATTCAGGATTCCTTTTCATTAACCCATAAAACCAGTCCTGGCCTGCTTCTTGGTTCGTATCCCATGGTGCTGGGTAAGTCTTCAGGTTTGCCCGTGCATACTGCTAAGCCAGTTTCCTTGTCTGCTTCACAGAAAGTCCATGAAACATTAATGAACATTTGATGACATAATCTGCTAGGGTACCTTCTTCTTCAGCGGTGAAAGCCTGAAAGGTTAAAATGAAGGGATCGGACATGAACAACGACGACGACGACGACAACGACAAAATTAACAACAACAACAACAACAACAACAACAACAACAACGACGACGACGACGACGACGACGACGACGACGACGACGAAAATCATATCGAAAATAGCACACGAGTTTGGTACTTAAGATCTCATTTGGGACGAGCTTTAGCAAGGTCCAAATGAGATCATACAAAGCTGCTGCTGCTGCTGCTGCTGCTGCTGCTGCTGCTGCTGCTGCTAATACTACTACTACTGCTGCTGCTACTACTACTACTACTACTACTACTACTACTACTACTACTACTACTACTACTACTACTACTACTACTGCTACTACTACTACGTGTTTTTAACCAATCAAAACGCTCCATTTATGGTCGCTATTGTTTGGAGAACAATGATGGCTATAACGCCACTTTTTCTAGATAACAATGGCGACTATATTCACACGTTTTTGAGAATCTGCACCACTGTGGAATGTTCTAGTATTTTGAAGTTGTTAACCATTAAAGGTTGTGTATTTTACGTTTAAACGTAGCGGCGGCGCTCCCCCCTCCGTGGTTATCTATGTTGTACGGTAAAAATAATAAGAGAGTATGATAATGTAAAAGAAAAAGAGTTTAAGAGGTGGTCTGATAAGGGAGGTCGTAGGATGAGGAGGGAGGAGGCTGAGGAGGAATGCTATGGTCGCCAGCCTTCGCCTAGCGCTGTTCTCTGTGCGTATTTAAGCATGCATGTCTAGTTCACTATTGCTATTTGTTCTTTTTTAAAGAAACGTATTGAGATTTTAAAAGAATAATTTTTTAAAATATTAAGTGTGTGTTAAAGACATAACAAAATGGCAGATAATTTAAGCGCCGATATTAAAGAATGTGAAGATGCTGTTAATGTGATTTTGCAGCAGATGCGTGACTCTGATGCGTCAAGATTAAACATGGATCAACCCTATTCACCTGATGAACATGTGGATAATCTTTTTTATCTGGGTTCTACGTTATATGAACCCGACTTTGCAATTCCGCACGTATCTGATGAGCATAACGGCGTTACATTACATGATGTAAACGCAAGCGATGTCAACTCTGTTCCTGATTACTACGAAGTCATTTCTGAACTGTCTATTACCGATGCTGATGTTTTCAATTATTTGGATGATTTATATGATTATGACATAATCATACCTGCACAACCTGCTTCTACCGATGATCTAACCGAACATACTAAAACTGAACTATCTATTCCTGATCTGAGTACCGTACCATCATCATTTTTCAATTATCCTCATAACGATTGTGATTTAATTGATCCTAATTATTCGATCGATGTACATGATGGACACGATCTAAATTTAATTCATGTTGTGCCTTTTGCTAATGACCTATCTCATGATTTAGCATGCCTTCTTAATGATTATGATGTAAATTTATTTGATGACACACCAGTTCCTGTATGTATTGCGCCTTCTGCTAATGACATATCACTGGATTTAGCATGCCTTCCTAACGTTTCTGACCTAAATTTATTTGATGCTGTGCCAGTTCCTGACTATATTGTGTCTTCTGCTAATGACATATCAATGGATTTATCATGTCTTCCTAATGATACTACTGCTGCCGCCGCTACTACTACTACTACTACTACTACTACTACTACTACTACTACTACTACTACTACTACTACTACTACTACTGCTACTACTACCACTACTACTACTACTACTGCTGCTGCTGCTGCTGCAGCTGCTGCTGCTGTTGCTGCTGCTGCTGCTGCTACTACTACTACTACTACTACTACTACTACTATGGATGGGTGGGTGGATGGATGGACGGATGGATGGACACACAGAGGGATGGATGGATGGATGGATGGATGGATGGATGGATGGATGGATGGACAGAAAGATGGATGAATGAACAGACTGAGCGATTGCTTGATTAACTGAAGAATGGAAGGATCAATAATATTTTTTTTATTATTCAATGGATTCGTTGATGTGTTGATAGATAGAGCCTATATGTTTGCTGCATTCAATTATTCATCGCTATGCTTGTTTACCTGTGTTGTTACATGCATTTTCTTGTAATTAACTGTCGTCTCTTGATCCCTGGCAGCATGTGCATCTTTGGGGTATCGAGCTATGGTGGCTCTGCTTAGTCCTAGATCTCTAGCAACGGCCCTTACTGGTAGGCTCTTGTCAAGAACATCATCCACTGACTTCTGCATTGTCTCAACAGTGAAGAGGCCATGATTTGTCTTCCGTTCCTTTTTCCAGGGCATTCTTTGGGTCTATACTGAAAAGCATAAAAATCATCAGTTACTAAAATAACTAACAGCAACTTAATGGTTCTTTTTCAATTATCTGGTTGTTGGGTCCAATGAGCCACTGGCCTATCGGACCCCAATGTGGCTCATTGGACCAACAAGAAATGTCCTATCGGTCTCCAACAACAGGCCGCTGGTACTGCAGAATCAGAAGGCTAATTTATTTAAGCTATGTTAAGCTATGTTTGGATGTTAAGAGATAATAAAACTAAAAACAAAGGATGGGATGGTGTAGCGTGGATCGGCCGGTCGGGTACGAATCGTCCCAACTAGGCTGGGTACAGAAAGCCCGCTCCGGGTACGTTCCAAGCATGCCCCCACCTGGGTAGGATAGCACGCGTGCATAAAGCCATATGAGAGAGATTTTCTATAAGATGGCTAAGTCTGTGAGATCATATAGCGCACATGCGCATGTCAGAGCTTCCCTGACAACACGTGTCAGCGTTGGGAGAGAATGCGTACTTATAGTGTACCGAGTTGGTACCCGTGATTGCTTTAAATCACTCCATTTTCGCCGTCGTAATCGTGTGTATGTATTAAATGAATGGGGGAATGCTCTTATCACGTGATAGCATCGTCACCATTTCTAGCTGCACGCTGATTGGCTACAGATCGCCAGCTGATTGGCTGGGCGTTCTGCATCTGACGTCATGAGTAGTATAAAAGGAGCGAAAAATCAAGAATTGAGATGACACTTCGGCGGGAGACAGCCAGTGGTAGGATGTTGGACCTTTACAGTGCTAGAGGTGGGCAACTTCTTACTGACTGTGGTACCCTACACCGCAGCAATGCCTTTCGGAATTCAGTTCTCCTGTGCTGGTCAGCAATCGACATCCGCAATCACTAGGTTTTTGTACGCCCTCGGACGGCCATCCGGGGGCAAATAAATAAATAGAGGAGACTTCCTCACCACAACACTTCAGGAGGAGCCTTCCTGTGGATGCGCCTCGCGGCCCAGATGTAATCTCTACAGCATGTAGAACAAGTGGTGATTCTTGGTGGATAACTCGTCAGATCTTCTGGACCATGCTGAAAAGTGGAATCAAACTTCCGCGCAACATGTCATGTGATTAATTAACCTTTAGGCCACAGTCTGGTGGGACTCTTCCTGGTACACCGCAAGAGCTATGCGATGTATCATGTACAGTGTACCCAGTTATGTGCATGCAATGTTTAACTACAACTGTAGCCCTCCTTGCTACGGGCAACTTTCAAACTGTTATCACCTAATGGAGACTTTCTAACTTACTGTGTAAATTAACATACTGGTTATTATGACTATTGTAGTGCGGATCAGCCGGACAGGTACGGACCGTGCCAGCTAGTCTGGGTATGGGACGACCGTTCCAGATACGTTCCAAGCATGCCCCCTCCCACCTGTGTAGGATAGTCCGTGGGTATAAAGCTCTATGAGAGATGTGTTGTTGAAACAGCTAAGTCTGTAAGAACGTGTAGCATACATGCACGCACGTCAGAGCTTCCCTGACAACATGTGTTAGTATTGGGAGAGAGTGTATGCTTATAGTGTACGGAGTTGGTACGGTTGATTTCTTTAAATCACTTCATTCTTGTCGTTTTACATTTTTTAAATCGGACCAGAAATGGCCGAGTTATCCACAAATGGCTCACTTAAATTATTTTCAAAATATTGCTTTAACATCCTAATCGCGTGTATGTATTAAGTGAATGGGGAGTGCGCTGATCACGTGATCGCCACGTCACCCTTTCTAGCTGCACGCTGATTGGCTACTGCTCGCCCACTGATTGGCTTGGGGCATTCTGCCTCTGACGTCACGAGTAGTGTAAAAGGAGCCAAAAATCGAGAATCGAGAGCACTTTGGCATGGAAGCCGACACGACAGCAAGGTGGCTGGACCAGCACAGTGCTAAACGTGGGATAACTGCTGACTGTGGTACCTACATCACAGCAATGACTTTCGGAATTGAGATCTTCTGCGCCGGTGAGCAGCCTTCAACATCCGCAATCGAATTTTGTAAGCTTTCGGACGGCCATCCGAGGGCAAATTAATTAAATAGAAAAACTCACTTTTTCGGAACACTCACAGAGGAGCTTCTCTGCGGATGGGTCTCGTGGGCCCGATGTAATTCTATAGGATATAGAGCTGAGGTGATTCTTGGTGGATATCTCGCTGGATCTTCCAGACCATGCTGAAAAGTGGTATCACACCTCCGCACAGCATGTCGCATGTTTTAATTAACTTTTAGACCACAGTCTGGTGGGACTCTGCCTGGTACACTGCAAGAGCTATGCAACGTATCCCGCACAGTGTACCCAATTATGTACATGCATATTTAATTACAATTGTAGCCCTCCTTGTTAATGGGCAACTTTCAAACTACCGTCGACGGACGGACACTTTATAATATACTGTGTAAATTCATGTATTAGTTAATGTGACTGGCTAATGGGCATCCTTCCACAGACGTTCTTTTTCACCGTCTTGAGAGTGAGCCGCATCAACAGTCTGCCTGCAGAAATCTTCCTAGCAACTTCGGAATCATGCCACCTCGCGCTACTCAACTGTAGCATGTCAATTCACATGATTTGTAAACTCTTACTGTACCGATGACCAGTAGGTACTCAAGTAACTATACTATTGTACTATTCATTATTTCTGTAATAGGCGCTGATGACTAATAACTGCCTTCCCGGGCTTAAAGACAACATTTTTATATCTTCTGTTTCATACTGTATATATTATCCTAATTTCCATGTGCTTACAACTAACAAGCACCGTAAAGTCCTGTGACCTGATATATTGTTAGCACTGTAGTAGTTAGTTTTGTATATGGCAAGTAGCCATCCTAGTTATTCTGTTTTGTTTATATAAAAACTCTAGGACGCAGTATGCTAGGCAATACCATACAGCAACATTATATCTGCATTACCATATTTCCCCAACATCAATTTTACACTGAAGTCACTGATCATGCTCATATTGCTCGAACCTGACATGTGGCCGACTAAACCTGGATATTCTAGCTCGATAGGATAGGTTTAAAGTAGTTAGGGACAATCTCTCCATAAGAGACACATTGTGTACACCTCTTTTACAGCTGTGGTGGATATATAACCCCGCACACTGGCTAGATTGTATAAATTGGCCAATTACCTTAGGGCCTCTTGTTAATATTGAGTGATTGTCTCTTTCTGCGCTCCTCCAGCCTTAAGGATTAATAATTATTAATCGACATGTTGGCAGGATCCAACTCTTGGAAACTATTGAAGTATCCAAGAGGTGATAACTAAAATGTCAATTTAGCATACACTCCCCCTGTATCTTCGAATACCAGTTAGTTTAGATACGCCTGCCAATGTAGGAAGCACTGTGAAAACAAATTATATTATGTAACATAACCCTAATGACAGGTGAAATGTTAATTCCGTAACACACGAGTGACGGACGAGACGCATATCTCCATCCAACTCTGTATGGTGACTGGGTGCAGTCTTAGAATCCACCACGCCCTTACGGGAAGGTCACTAGCGATGGATATCTGCCTCTTACCCCCTGCCATAAATACTAATACGCTTTCTAAATTGCTTATGTGAACTGTAAATTATCCTAGTGATGTTATATGTGATAATGGTGCAATGGTGACCGGATCCTCATATGATTCGGGAGCTGTCGCTCCATAACATGTATGCACAATGTCTTTCTGAGGAAGATGCTATGTGGGGCGACCTTCGGGAAGCTGGACATCTTCGCCAGTTAGACCTATGTGTCAAAAGATGGGTAGGAATCACTGCCACTTGCGGCCAAAGATTGGAAGCATATCTAACAACTAAATGGTAGGTTAGAACTTAGCAGAAGGCCCACATAAATAAAGCAGCAACTACCAATGCAGCATCTTTAACCCTACATAAGACCGTGACCTGTTAATTCTTCGGAAATCATCCATCCCACCTTCATGTAAATCAGTGTGCATCACATTAATTATAGGTTCACTAGGATTAACCACTGCACATAGCTTTTTGTTTGAACAAAAGAATGCCCCTTTTTGCCAGCTCTTTTCCTTCACTTCAATGTTGAAGGCATTTTCCTGTGATGGAGGCCCGCGTGAGGCACTTTCCTCTCGCAACAATACTATTTTGTGTGTGTTAGTGGTATAATTGGTTTATATTTAACTATTCAAGTAGCCTCGTTGCGATGCTCCCTTGCGGGGATACCTCTGCTGATTTACGAATCTGTGAGGTACCTTTACCGAGCCCACGTAGAAAGAACACCAGTTGGTTCTATGTACTGTATTATTTTTGCTCATTTACTAGCAAACGAGTACCATTGTTTGTATAGTTGTTATTATTTATAATTATTATCATCATGTCCAGACTTTTAAACTAGTTTATGGACCATCATACCGGTAACACCAACAGTTTGGATGAGACCGTGAGGTTCAATCTCGGCGGAAATGGTCGCATGGCTCCACTGGAACTGAAGCTGGTATTTGTACCTTCCGGAGAGTCATGAAATGGGATCCATAACCCTGAGAACCGTAACTAACCAGCCCTCCCACACATCATGTACATGTAGTGCAATGGAGTGGAGCAATACAATGGACCAGCGCGTACCCCCGCAAGCTACAAGTGGCACCCGATGTGAGGCTCGAACGAGAAGTGAACCCATGCCAACCCTCAACACACATGTATTTCAGTCTCCTTCATCAGACAGTCAGCACTCCCTAGATCTGGAAGTAGCATCATATGATGGGAGAACGGCACATGTTCTAACCGGCTATGCTAGGAATTTCCCCGGTGCGGAAGAACCAGCACCGCCTTTACACGAGTTTTCTCCGATCAACGAGGGTACATTCTGTGATGCCTCGCAGGTGGGAACTCAATATATAACACTGTCGGATATCCACGATAGGCACCCACCATCCATGCCGGACCATGGTCGACCATGACACAGACCCTTAGAAGGGCATAATATTCCTTCACAACCATTATGTTCGCCAGCGTCATCACAGGGTGACCAATGGCCGAAACCTCATATACCATATCCCACATCTTCGCCGGTACATACGTCGTCACCATATTATCCATCAGTACCACGATACGAGCCAAGAGATGCAGTACCTCCCTTCCAGCAATACACCAGAATAACCACATCACACGACACACACCACCCCCATCAGTCACCCGTCGCAACAGCCAGTAGAACGTCTGTGTCATCTCCATAGCACACAACCACTAGCCTATAAACCAACATCTGTATAACGACCCATATCAGGGCGGTATTCAGTGGACTCTACTTATCGTGCACAGCACTATCGACGAGAATCGCCCTCACGGACACGGCATCATCAGGGACATTCGCCCTCCTGAATTTAGTGGGGAGAATGATTGGGCTACTTACAGGGTCCAATTTGAAATCATGTCGTACAAATCGGTGGACAGATCGTCAAATGTGAGAGTATCTGGCCGCAAAGATGCCCGGAAAAGCACTTCAAGTCCTGGCAGATTTAGGCACAGATTATACACCAATGTACACAGAGTTGGAAAGCGCGTTGTCGGAAAGTTTCAGGGACATGGCCCTCGGTGAGACAAGTCGTCTGCAACTCAAGAACTTGCGTCGATGAGCTGGGGAGACACTACCGGAGTTAGCTAGTCATGGTCGGTGACTGGTTACCCATGCCTACATCTGCATGAATCACGAGGACGTCACACATTTGCATCTAGACACTTTCGTCGACACGTTAAGTGGTGAACCTGCCCTCAAAGAGAACCTATTCCTCATGGAACCCTCATGGAACACGGGAGCCTACAATCCATAATGGCAACCGCAGTTCGGAGAGTGGGAGAAAAACAATCACTGACAACTACAACCAATCAATGAAGTAAGCGATGCAAACCTCGTAACCACCACCGAAAACCCAACTGCATCAACACCTCCATCAGTATCAGACCAGCAAGCACAGTCAGAACACCCCACCCGTCAAAATCACGCATCTAGAGGAAGAGGGCGTGGCCAATCCCATCGTGGAGGCCACAACAATGCCCCACGATGCAGGAACCAGCACAACAATAACAATCGACAGAACATGCATGATAGGTTAGAAAAGATAACAAACCAGAACTCCACACTCACCAACTTAGTCACCACACTCAGCACCATGGTCGCAACACAATCGACAACATGCCCAGCAGCAAATTTGATGACATCTGCACAGCCACCGAACACATGTTTTGGATGTTGTCAGCTGGGCCATTGGAAAGAGTGATGTCCTAATCATCCTCCGTCTACAACTCCTACAGCTGACCAACGTACACCACAGCTGGAGACCCCATTAAACTAGAATCGGCACCGATTACAGAGTCACTTTGGTGCCCACTCTCACAACCCGGTTCAACTGCGCCCTCCGGACACCAACATCAGGTGGCCTACACAACAACTCATCCTTCCACGACAGTATGCATTCACACACACCCGGCTTCATATATGTCGATAACAATGATGCACATTCATCCACAGCACTGACATCTCCCCCTACCAGAGGTTGTGACCCTGCAACTTCCGTATCTAACCAACCTTCTTTCCTATTGAAGATTTCCCGATCCTCTTCACTTACTTATTATTAGGCTCCTCCCTCTCCGATACAACCTTGTATGTTTGGCTGCTGCGACAACCGGTTCTATCGATGAGGATGGAGCGCGACACTAGCTCGCCTCGTAGGTAATGAGACCTAACGATATTTCTAATAGTGCCTCTACGATTGATATGTTTTTGATAATAACTTTCGATTGTGCACCTAACACCTACAGGACGCTCCAATGCCCATGTCCTGTCCATTGCCTACTAGCCGAAAACCTGTAGAATGCTAGAGTTAATTGGCACACGAGTTACCATTCATCATAGCCAGATTATATTCAGCTTATCTTGTCACACGCTTCCGTGAGAACACAGACCGCTTACGTAACTAACTAAGTCTGTCTGTCATACCTATTCCCTTGATTTATTCCAACTTGGTGCTAACCACTCTGACTCATACTCGACTCAGTTTCTGCGAAACTGTAACTGCGCACTAGCTGACGTAACCACTGCCAGTCATCCAGTGCTGATAATATATATCCAAATAATAAGATGCTAATAATACACCTACTGGTAATGCATCTAAATATAGACGGTTAGGTAGCGCTGGTAATATATCTAAATATAGATGATCATCAATGCCGGTAACATATCTAAATATAGCCGATGATCAGTGCACCTACACATACACGGTGACATAGTCTATTAGCTCACCTGTTATTCAAACACGAATTTCACTCGGGACTTACTCGTACATATAAGACGTCCCGTGGGGTCATGACTTCCCACAAAGACACTCCCATTTCTACACATGCCCCTCAACCGAAGTTAATTAACTGTCTCTTAAGGCCTAAAGAGTGATAATTAACTCGTTGTGTACCATCAACAACTCTAAACTACGCCATACCAGGATCTACCAGACTACGTCATACACCACAATTACATCATATCCTAATCCAACAGTATTAACTAAACATGTCCGGGTGACGGAATATCATGCGCAAATGACCGTCCCCGGAAACATAGGAAAACAATCATAATTCTATACAAATTACAAACTTGTCCGGGTAATGGAATATCATGCACAAATGACCATCCCTGGAAACACATTAATAGCATCATTAAGGTACAAATACGATATTCATAATACGACAACATCAGTACAATATGAATCCACAGAGCAAGTACCATTACAAATCATGTGCAAGTAATAATCGCAACATTATGAAAGTCAATCTCCTACCACAAAGTGTTCCATATACAACATATAAAGTTTACTCCAAAATGTCATTGGGATGATTCCAAGCGCCCCTCAAGGTCAACGTTAGGTTCACCAATGTCATTGTAAACCTCCACATCTATCCAATTGTCAGCCGTCGGGTCGATCTCGGTCCTGGCAACAGCGTTAGGCAACGACCCGGCCACCACCGCCACCATTACCGGCAGGGCTGCAGTTCCCCGCGGTCGTGGAGAACGAATAGGACGTGGCGCACTTCTATGGGCCACGGGTGGCTTGCATTTAATCCAAATCGACATGCGGTTCAAAATACCACATTTATATAATATATACACCTGTGCAAAAGTTAAGCACCACCCTATTTGTATGCACATGCGAGGGTATATTCATGTGCTATGAAGAAAGCAATAGCATAAACATTTATGTACCCATCCATCTTAGTGCAAGAGGTAATAATGCAACTAGAGGAATGCTGATTATGAAGGTGGGGAAACACTGTATGTTTTTGTTTGAACTTGAAAACGAGGCCTGAATATGGTTACGTTGACACAACTGACAACTATTGCCCTACAGTTGACACACGTGGCTAGATTGTCATTAATGGTGTCTGAAAACGAAGTTTAACATCTGTGCACGAGTTTGAGACTGTCATTATTAATACCGGGTATATCCACCTTGTGCCTGGATGACGGCCTGGACACGACGTCTCATGCTGGTCACCAACCGACTGATACGCCATTGTGGTATTCGTTGCCATTCAAGATGGAGTGCGTCTGTTAATTCCTGTAGGTTCTGCACAGGAGGATCCCTCCTTCTCACCATGTTTCCCAGAATGTCCCAGATATGCTCAATAGGGTTCATGTCAGGGCTCCTTGCTGGCCATGGTAGGGTTTCGATGGCATTCTGGCGGAGGTATTCATGCACAGCTCTAGCACGATGTGGTCGGGCGTTGTCATCCATGAATATAGGGTGGGTTCCAGGTGCATGATTTACAAAATGAGGGACCACAACTCTATCCAGTATGGAATCTTGATATCTTTGTCCATTTAGTGTTCCACGTACAGTCAACAGATCCAGCTTACAATCAAATGAGATGCACCCCCATATCATAACGGAACCTCCACCAGATGGAACTTCTTCCATGATGTTACGTTGGTCGTACGCCGTGCGTCTGGACCTCCATACACGAGTTCGACCATCTGTGGCATGAAGCAGGAATCGACTTTCATCGGACCAGTGTACCCGTCTCCAGGATCTCATGTTCCAGTGTCTTCTTTCGTTGCACCACCTCAGACGCTCCTCTTTGTGGTGTGCAGTGAGGAGAGGACGTCTGACAGGTCTCCTAGCTTTCATGCCAGCAGCATACAGTCTCCTTTTGACGGTAGACATTGACACTCTATTGCGCGTTTCCCATTGCTGGCTGAGCACTCTGCTGTTGGTGAATGGAGATCTCCTAACAAGGCGTACTAGGGCTCGATCATCACGGGCAGTAGTCTTTTTCGGTCTTCCAGATCTCGGCCTGTCCTTCATCTCGTTAGTTTGCCCATGTTTTGCAATCAAACGACTGATTACAGTATGGTTAATGTTCAGCTGTCTGCCAATCTCGCTGCATGATATACCAGTGGTATGCATGCCTATGATTTGCCATTTCACACGATCACTTAACCTTCGTCTTGCCATAGCGGTTCACAATCAAGAGCTAATTCTCTCTGTACAAATAAACCACGGTCATGAACACAAAATTCCTAATCTTGTCGCCTAAATCTGTATGTAATGTTCTACACCTCAAACTGGACTTTTACATAACTGAACACGTGTGCTGTTTCCCGCCACGCACGGACATCAAGTGGCGTGAAGTCATGCATGCATGTGCATTTCATACTTGGAATTATGTCAGCTAACGCGGGGACAAAAAGTATGGCAGCCTAGTTGTACCATCATGTTTCTACGTTCTGTTGTTTTTGCTGGTGCTTAACTTTTGCGCAGGTGTATAAATATCACCACAATTACTACAACAGAGGAGCCCATTGAATACGACACGAACGAGCGTACTCCAATGCCATCGACCATCACTGGGTCGATCGCAGATAACGGTGCTAGCGGCACGTACTTGGACTTTTGTAAATGGTTCCAGGGTTGCATTTTTAAATGATTTACAATCATGGACTAGTTAAGAACTCCGGTCACATCCAAGTGGGGCATCTCAATGACCAGGCTAACCCGAGTGCACATCCGACTGTAAGACACCACAGGCTCGAATTGCCAGCCCTTCCCACTGTACCCACACTCACCAGACATTAGTGCATGCATTCCATTACTCACCACACACCGGTCGGTCAGTCGTCCGTCGCAGTGTATTTCCATTGTTTTACCGAAGGTTTGCAACACCACGCCTATTTTCTTATTGGCAAATAACTTACTCACGGTTATATTGGACTCTGACAGTTGAATATTACATTTACTATCTGTCGTGTTCGTTAATATGCTTACTATGCAGGGCACGTGGGTCTTATCGACCCTTAATTCACCCCCGTGGAACCAAATCCACCCGCTCCTCGTTCTGTTCGATCCAGCACTACACACTCTACTATGTCTGGTATAACTATCATCTCCATTATTAGTTGGGCTATCCGGTGACCCCTCCGTACGCGAAAACTATCCTGACCAAAGTTAAATAGGACCACCCCTATATTCCCGCGGTAATCCTGATCGATCACCCCGGCACCCACATCTATGAAATGCCTAACCACCTACCCCGACCATGGCGCTACTCGTCCATATCACCCCTTCGGGACCGCAATCTGAAGGTCCGTCTTCACGACCATTTTGTCCCAAGGCGGTGTCACATAGTCATAGGTGCTATACAAGTCATAGCCGGCTGCGAATTGTGACCCTCGCATTGGCGGATACGCATTACTCGTCATCCGAGCGAACTCGAGCTTAACTGCTTCCCACGCCATGTTCTAAGTCCTCCTAACCGAATCACTGATGGCTACACCATACGACTTCAGCACTTAGCGATGCCTACTGGTACAGATTATCAGACCGAGCTTTTACTATCGCGATGTTTATGGTACAAGCGGCTACTCAGAGTCATCTCTATCGGCGGCTACATCGCCTTATAACTGCCTCTATATGATCGATGAAGTCATCGTACAGGGCGCGGCCGAATGCGCCAATCCTAAGTCTCTTGTTGTCACGCTCGACGTCAGGTTCATGCCTGTGCTTGCGTAGAAAGTAACGCTGCACTGGCAGCATTTCCATTGGCTCTGGCACATGTTCGGGTACCTCCTCCGAACTGTTCATCACTCTGTCACTAGGAGTCACGTGAGTTTCCATCGGTGACTCATGGTTTCGAGTCTCACCCGTACCAGGTTGACTGATGTTATTATCAACCATCCTACCCACCTTGCTCACCCTTGGCTCATCATCAGAAGCTGGTCGCTTCCTACAAGCTCTCTTACCAGGGGTTGCCTTAGGGTCGGATTCTGGCCCTTCTTCGGACCTTGGGGACATCATCACCCTGGGATGATGGCTATCTTTCATACCCTTTGCAGGGTTACGAATGGGGCGTGGCCGTACCTTGTCCCAGCACATCTCCGAGTCGACTACGCGTAACTTAGCTACGTTCAGCACACGCACCTTCCCAGACCTTTGATGTCGGACATGAGTCACTGGCCCATTGATCTTAAAGATCTCATATTCGGGGTCACTGCGAGAGGTCAACTTCATCCGTTCCTCCGCCTTCACGACCACCGAATCACCCACCTTAAACACACCCGCATTTGCACGCTTGTCAATCTGCTCCCGGTGGACCTCACGAGACCTAGCCGTTTCCGTACGAGCACGCAGTAGGGCATTGTGGAGACAGGTCAGTCTCTCCCCATGATCCTGCGACTCGTCTATCGGAATAGCAAATGGAAGTCTGGCCCATCGACCGTATGTCAGATAAAATGGCGTATAACCCGTAGTGGCATGACGAGTACTGCGGTAAGCTGTTAATGCCGCACCCAATTCGTCTTCCCACGTGCGAGAAGCGTTGTTCACCCCCTTCTGGATCAAATCCTTCAGGGTGCGATTAAACCTCTTGGTACACCCATTAGTTTGTGGGTGGTAGGGACTCGATCGCCTATGATCGATCCCATGTTCACGGAATCTCTCCTCCAGAGATTTAGAACAAAATTCTTTCCCCTGATCGGTTATCAATATCTCAGGGACACCATGACGAGCGACATACTTGTGGAAGAACTTGTCTTCAACATTTTGCGAGGTCTTAGCTGGAATCGGATATGCTTCCGCCCACGCAGAACAGTGATCGATTATCGTCATGATATACACATTACCTTTACTCTACTCCAACAGTGGACCGATCAAATCCATACCGATTATCTGACTCGGATAATTGGCCATGGGCATCTCACTGTACCTGGGTCGAGTAGTGACAGGTCGGTTGACTTGGCACGTCGTACACGTCTCTAGCATACATACCACGTCTTACCTTAAAGACGTCCACACAAAGGAATCTCTTACCATACTGATGGTCTTCTGCAGACCTTGGTGACTGGCTCGTTCATGAGCCACCCGGAGCACTTTCTCACGGAACAGGGTAGGTAACAAGATTCTGGGGTACTCAGCGTCCAATGCTGAAGGTGTAATCAACGAATATAATATACCGTTCTTGACCATATACTCCTCCGGTGTGTTCTTGAACAACCCCGGGTATTCCTTGGTCTGCTCGGCACACAACTCGTCGTAGCGAATGTCAAATACCTCCAGAGGGACATGCGGTAACGCACCCTCGTCTACATCCGGTATGACAAAATCGCCTGTGTCTAAGGTGGCGATCTCCACTGGACGACGTAACCTGACCAACATGTCCGCTCGAATATTCTTCGAGCCATGGATGTATTCTATCTTACATCCATACTCGGCAATCAGCACTGCCCAGCACTGCACTTTCGTGTTCTTAACCTCTCCCACAAACAAACTCTTTAGGGGTTTGTGGTCAGTATACACGGTGAACTGGGCACCTAATAGATAAGGCCTAAGCTTCTTTAATGCGTATAGCTTCCTTTTCTATTACAGGCCACATGAGCTGACTGTTCTTCAGGGTAGAGCTTACATACTGTATCACTCGTTCTATATCCGTATCATCTACCTGTACCAATATCGCACCTATCGCATAGCTAGACGCATCAGTGTAAAGCCTATACGGAGCATTTAAATTCGGATAGGTGAGAACCGTCTCACTACACAGCAAGTTTTGCAATTTCTTAAATGATTGCTGTTCCTCCTTACCCCATTCAAAATGCTTATATTTCTTGGTTAATTCTATCAACGGCTTAGCAATTTCGGCATAGCCTTGCACGCAAGAGCAGTAATAACCTGTAGCTCCAAGGAAACTTCTCACCTCCCCCACATCGCGTGGTGGTGACATCTCTCTTATGACCTTTTTGAACCTGTGGAGCCACTCCTTGTGCAGAAACACGATACCCCAACAAGTCCACAGACTTATGGGCAAACCCGCATTTCTTTTTCTTAACCTGCAAATTGTACTCTTGAATCCTACGCATAACCTTACACAAATGCTGTGCATGTTCAGCCGGGTTTCGAGAGTATATGACTACATCATCGACAAAAACATGCAGATATTTTCCCACGAATTCTCGGAAAATATCGTTCATCGCCCTCTGAAATATGGCACCTGAGTTGCAAAATCCAAACGGCATCCGAATCCATTCAAACAAACCTTCACTGCAGACCAACGCTGTCTTCTCTATGTCTTGGCTGTCCATTGGTATCTGCCAATAGCCAGACTTCAAGTCCATAGTCGAAAACACTGTTGCGCCGCGCATCGAGTAAAAAATATCTGTTATAATCGGTAATGGATAACTGTCTTTCCGACATACAGAATTCAACTTCCTGTAGTCGACACAAAATCTCGTGTCCCCGTCCTTCTTAGGAACCAACATAATGGGCGATGCCCATGGTGATGACGATGGTCTTATGACGCCCGCTGCCAGCATCTCGGCCACTTGGTTTTTTACCACATACTGCTTGGCCAGTGGTAGACGGTAGGCCTTCTGCCTTATAGGAAGCGCATCTCCTGTTGGTACCGTACATTTCACTTTGGGAACTAAGCCTAAAGTGTTTGGACGAGCCGTATCAAAGTTATCCGCAAAGTCCTCTAGTACTTCGTCGATAGCTTTATATCCGACCGTTTCTTTACAACTCTCATATACATAATTCGTTTGCTCCCTATAGGGATACCTAAAGGGATATACCTGGCCAAACCATACTACAACTTTGGCCTGATAGTCAATCTTTGCATTTCCCAAGTGCAAAGCATCCCCACCAAGCAGACATTCATGCCACATTCTCGCCACTACCGTACTCGGAATAGGCCGGGCGTTCTTGAATTTTACCTGGGTCTCCCCCAAAAGTTCCATTGGGGAACCATTTACTGCCAAGAGCGTCTTCGCTCTTTTTAATGGCCTAGCACTTAACATGCTACGCCATATATCCTTGCGAATCAAGGATGTACTAGCACCAGTATCCACTAAGGCATGCAAGTACTCACCCTGATCCATTGGACCGTTTTTATCCATTTTCAGACGGATTAGAAACCGCTCGGTCGGTGAATTCACCAACGGCTTCCTCCATTGTCGTTTGATGGACTCCTCCATCCACTAACCACTTCTGCATAACTATTTCGCCGGGAGGATGAGTCCTGTCCGATACTGTATGAATAATGGCCCCGCTCATCCGTCCCTTCTCCGGTCAGCACGAATCCATCACGGTCGACGTTTCATCACCGTTACGTAGCTGATTGTTCATATCTTTTCGGAGGTTTCTCGAACAGTCACGGGGGATGACATCTCGCTCCGGATATCGTCGGTTCACCACGTCAATGTCAAATTCTTTGGTACACGGACGCTTGATAGCTCGGTGGCCGGTTCGACCCGGTTGTTGGGTCGAGGCGGGACCATTCTGTGGAGGACCCCTTACAGAATGTCCATACTGTGGGCAGTCTCCACATAATGGCCGTCTTTGCCACACCCGAAACACTTTATGGTTGCGGTGGGAGCGGTCTTCCTGTCCATGTAGGCACCGAAACTGCTATGATATTTATCACAGTCCTGGGCCATGTGCCCCTCCCTCCCTCAGTTAAAACACGTCATGGGCGGTGCTCGCCTCGGCTGCATGGGTCGCGAGGTAGGCTTCCGGTCGACATTCTCTCATGGCTGCATCGCTTGATGGCAGTCGCTCTTGTAATGGCTGACCCTCCCACAATTGTAGCAGGTGATATGTTGTAAGTCTCTCCCTGCTCTGGTTGGTCGGGGCGATGGTGGTGCGCGTTGCTTCGCCGGCACTGCTGTCCTCTTTTCGGGCATAGCAGCCCTGGTCACCGGCTTCTGCTCTCTCAACTGCAGGTCGCTGACCAAGCCACACAATTGCTCGATCATTTTACTCTGCTGGGCAATCTGTTTTTTCAAAGTTCTAACCACACTCCAGATCTCTTGCTCTTCCGCTGGGCCTACCATATTTATGTCCATACTTTCCTCCTGCCGCTCGTCTATCTTCATTGCCCATAGCAGGTCATCGCACGTGGCTTCTTCTTCGGCAATTTCGATAGCCCGGGCCAATGTAGTGACCTTCTCTCTGACAATTCTCTTACTCAGGCGGTGGTCAGACAGTCCTTTGAGATAGATCCCCAATATTGCCCGACGATTATCGGCGTTCTCGACAGGGTAAGCGCGAGCACTCAGCTCCCGATACCGCCTGTTAAAGGTGATGACGGTTTCGTTTCACCTCTGCCGCACTCCCTCCAAATCGTACTTTATTCTCTCTCCTTCGTTGGCTGAGACAAAATTCAGTGTGATGTACTCCTGGAAGTCGTCGAAGGTGACATCTTCTCTAATTTTTCCTACCAAGAACCTGTCAATGGCTCTCGATAGCTGTCCTCGTGCCGCCTGGGTGATGATGAAGGCGGGTATGCCTTCTAATCGACCCTCATTCACGACCCACACTCGTCAGGTCTCATCCAAGAAGGTTCTCACCTCCTCCGGAACCACTCCGTCGCAGGGTTGAATGCGGTAAATCATGTCCCTGATCTCCCTTCTATAGACCCGCTCGGCCTCCCGGCGGTTGCTACTCTCCACGATGGCCCCCGCCATGGCTACTCCCATCGTCTGCATGGCGGCGATGGTCTCGGGTCAGAGCTGGGGCGCCAGCAGTACATCTATAGGTGGCATGGACGGGTCAGCATTTCGCTTGGCTGATGTTGCCATTCTGCTTCTACTGATAGTGTAACCCAATGATAACTCGTTGAAGACGGGGTTGCTCGGGGCAGACTACCTCTGTGGTTATCTTTATGACAAAACTCTTGCGATACTCGTGATGTTGGGTAATTCGGGTGCTGTCTGACAACTTAGCCGCGTCCAGGAATACCTGTACTCGGTCTGCCACGTCTTTCAATACCATTGCCGAATTAGATAGCGGTGTTTCTGGTTGGGCCATAGACTAGTTACTCACTGTTGAACACTGGATCCTGGCAGGCTCGCCACTGAAGATTTCCCGATCCTCTTCACTTACTTATTCTTAGGCTCCTCCCTCTCCGATACAACCTTGTATGTTTGGCTGCTGCGACAACTGGTGCTATCGATGAGAATGGAGCACGACACTAGCTCGCCTCGTAGGTAATGAGACCTAACGATATTTCTAATAGTGCCTGGGCCTGATCTGACTTCGCGTTTCAGAGTGATCGGTTCGACACGGTGTTTCTCTGTGTTCTCCAGAGTTACAACAAAGTATTTTTGCCCTGTATTATACACAAGGTGATCGTTTTATTTGCTACCTTAACTGTACAATAAACCTTCAAAGACGGCAACCTGTACTGTTACCAGTTTACATATTTACAACAGATAAATAATTCAATGTTTCTTAACGGTTCCTACTGCTCTAGTATTACTCCCAGCCTTGCTGGTCTGCTATACTTATTCGAACTAGCTCTTGCCTACTTAAAGCCATTCAGCAAGAACTTCTCAACAAGGTGCGAGGCGGGCCCAAAAAGCTCGTAAAACTCCCCCTATAAAAGGCAAAGCGCCCTTTATATACTACCTTCAGTTTCTATTCTCCCTCCATCTTGGTTTCACACCGCCGGAGGTTGCTCAGATTCTCATTGGATTATGACATCAATTTGACCAATCAAAACTCCGACCCTCCCTCCTAGGGAGGGTGCTTTTTACCTAGCACCTGCAGTTTGGGCTGGTTCTGGAGTGATGGGATCTGTCAGTTTACTAACCACATTTATGATTCTTGTGGGATTAACCTGCCATTTATGATGGAGCAGATGCCAAGAATGACGGATGCTTGTTTGATAACAAGGATTACTGGTGGATTAGCACGCCTCTACGATGATATGTTTTTGATAATAACTTTCGATTGTGCACCTAACACCTACAGGATGCTCCAATGCCCATGTCCTGTCCATTGCCTACTAGCCAAAAACCTGTAGAATGCTAGAGTTAATTGGCACACGAGTTACCATTCATCATAGCCGGATTATATTCAGCTTATCTTGTCACACGCTTCCGTGAGAACACAGACCGCTTACGTAACTAACTACGTCCGTCTGTCATACCTAATCCCTTGATTTATTCCAACTTGGTGCTAACCACTCTGACTCATACTCGACTCAGTCATCCAGTGCTGATAATATATATCCAAATAGTAAGATGCTAATAATACACCTACTGGTAATGCATCTAAATATAGACGGTTACGTAGCGCTGGTAATATATCTAAATATAGATGATGATCAACGCCGGTAACATATCCAAATATAGCCGATGATCAGTGCACCTACACATACACGGTGACATAGTCTATTAGCTCACCTGGTATTCAAACACGAATTTCACTCGGGACTTAATCGTACATATAAGACGTCCCGTGGGGTCATGACTTCCCACAAAGACACTCCCATATCTACACTATGTAAAACGGCAGTGGTAGGTTGTAGCAACGTTTATACAAGCACCACAACCCACCGCCAAGGCACTTAACACCCGGTGCCCCTTGGTGGTTTGCAATTCACAAGTCCCAACAGTATCACCTACTACAATCAGCAGCAGCAGTAGTGACATGGACTGCAGTCAACATTCGGCATCATGGATCCACAAGAAGAAGCATCATTCAAAGGATGGCAAACCTCAGCGCCATCATTGTTTTCTTCTGTGCATCAACTAAACATCCCATAATGCATTGCAAAAAGTATCTTGTACAGGGAGCCCTCATCCACGATCACACCAGTCTTGTCCGCATTGCTGTATACACGAATTCACAGTACACAGAAGCAGCATCAACAAACCCACCATTGGTACTGCAGCTCCGTCATTGCCTAAGCAATCACAGCAGCAGCGATGACGGGTTGGCTCCTTCCTCACTCAGTGACCAACTGCACTCACAGAAAGCTATCCGGAAACAGACTATGTACAGGATGATACTGCACCAAAAACAATCCCACAAGCAGAATCATTGGAAACTCTTCCACAGGCACACCACAAAGTAATATATAAGTGAGCAATGCTCCTGGAACGTTTGAGCATCTCATTGAGCAGGTATTAAGCACCCTGCAATGCGAGATCTGTCTCTTTTGCATCGATGACATACTCGTCTTTGGCTCCTCATTTGAGCAGACTCTGTAAAATCTGGACAAAGTCTTAATGTGCTTTCATACCGCGAATCTTACGCTCAAACTCAAAAAGTGTCATCTTGTTATACAGAGCGTCGAATTCCTGGGACACGTCATATCCGGCGATGCAAAACAATAGTGGAGTGGCAAACCCCCACTACAGTCATGGACACCCAGAGTTGCTTCTGTCTCTGTCAGTACCATCGTCATTACATCCATCACTTTAGTGAGATCGCATCGCCTTTATTTAGGATCGGCAAAAAAAGATCGACCATTCGATTGGACGAGTGAGTGTGAAGGTTCCTTCAGGGCACTGATGGAACTCTTTACGACTGCACCAATTATTGCTCATCCTTTCATCTTTGACACTGATGCACCGGCTTATGCCATTGGTGCAGTTCTATCTCAGGTCACAGAAGATGAAACAGAACAGCTACTGGGTTATGGTTCATGTACTCTAAACAAGGCAGAGAAACATTACGCGACCACTAAGAAGGAATTGTTAGCTGTGGTCCATTTCATCAAGTACTATAAACACTTTCTATATGGGAGCCCATTTACCCTGCATACAGGTCACACCTCCCTACGCTGGCTCAGAAACCTAAAAAATCTGGAGGGTCAGGTAGCGAGGTGGCATGAATCACCTGCAGCCCTTTAACCTCAACGTTGTTCATAGACCAGGCAAACTGCGTGAAAATGTCGATGCCTTGAGCAGAATCGGGCTCGAGGATGACCAAAAAGAAGCCACCACTGTGACACATACTACACAGCCATCTCCAGTGTTCACCGAATTGTGGTGCACAGAGTGGAACATGGAGATAGTCGCTCATGAACAAGCAACAGACGCGTAAACATGGAACATATACACGTGGATTCAAAGGAATCTGTTACACCACTTTCTGCGATGGCAAAATATTACTATCAGAGGTTGGGCGAGTATCATATGTAAGATGGCATTCTCTACATTAATAACCAGATAGTGATCCCTGAGCATTATCATGAGAGAATTCTGCAACAGCTGCATGATAATGCTGGACACCTAGCCATCGAGTGAACAACTACATGGATCAAACAGAGATTCCACTTGATCAGGATATGTGATAGTGTGAAGGCATGGGTCGCCAAATGCATCCCATGCCAAAGACACGCTGTTGGCCAGCACCACTCCGCACCCCTACAAGTTAAAATTGTAGGTGCCCCATGGGAGCGAGTGGATATTGATGTGCTCAGACCCTTGAATATGACAGATGATGGAAACAAGTACATCCTCGTATTGCAAGATTATTTTACGAAGTCGGTAGAAGCATTTGCTTTGCCGGACCAAAGGGCATCCACAGTAGCAGAGGTCCTCACATGTAATGTGTTCTGCTGCTTCAGTATGCACTATGAATTGCACTCCGACCAAGGAAGTAATTTTGAGAGCCAGCTGACCTCCGGGCTCTGAAAATTGTGTCATATCGTCAAAGCACGCACCACCCCATATCATCCAAGAAGTGACAGGATGGTCAAGAGATTCAACAGAACTCTCGCAGAAATGTTGACCAGGGAACCACGCCTTGATTGTCGGGACCGCACTTCAGTACATTCCAGCACGGGTTATACCCCTGCTCGGTGAATGTTAGGCCACGAATTAGGCTTGCCCCCGGATCTAGAAATGCCCAGGATTCCAGAAGAGAAAAATTCACCATCTCTTTATGTAGAGCTCATGCAGCATCGGATAGAACAGACACATGAGCTCATGAGAGCAACATTATCCACTGCACACCGGCGTCAGAAAACGTGGCATGACTGGCGGGTGCATGGAGACCCGTATGAGGAAAAATGGTTTGGGTTCATGACTCATGACATTCTGCAAACGTGCTGTGTAAACTGAGTTACCAGTGGAAAGGCCCCTATGTGGTAGTTGGTATGAAGTCGGATGTGACCCACCATATCCGCGCCTCAGATGGCCTGACCTCAGTCATCCACTTCAATCGACTTAGACCTTGTGTCAGTGATGACCCAGTGCCAGAGCTCGGACTGGGTGTTCCACATGACACTGATACCCAGACAGATGTCTCTACGGGGACAAGTATTCCCGACATTAGTCCCGAGCACCGCGGTGCCAGTTCGACCACTCGCCTACCAAGCCAGGAGTCCGGTGAACATATGACTAATGCTGAGGACGATAACAGGATACATGCCCGCCCTCTCGCTCCTCAGAGTGGGTCTACAAGATCTGCGAAGTCGTATCTGAAGACTTTCTAGTTTGTGCTGTCCAAGGGGACGGAAAAGTTGTTCTGCCGACCTTTTCCCATTTGCACCCACTTCATGCTATTACCCCAATTATAGAGTTGCCAGAAGTGGAGGCTGCGGCTGCCCCAGGCCATGCTTCCTGTGGGGGTGGAACATGTAATAAATAGCATGGAAGTGAAGAGGCTTGATGAGGCCTTGGCATGTTTTGAAGAACAGCAAAACCACACGTGCCCCTCCAAGCCCGCAAATCGTGAGACCCCCCCCCCCATTCCAAGGTGCACCCCATCCAATAGCACCACCACCCCCACTCCAACTCGCATCTCTAGTCTATACAACAAGTTTGGACATCGCCTGTCCTGCCCATTTCGCACTCCACTCGTCGTCTATTGACTGTCAGTCTTCAAATATGAGAGAGTCAGCTGTTACAGAGGAGGTGGCATCCTGCACCACAGCAACCCCCCCCCACTCCCATTCCCCCCAACCCTCCCCCCGTCCACCCCCCCCCCACCCCCACCCCACCCCCACCCCACCCACCCTGCTGGTGGTAGGCAGGGAAGCAGCCTGTTCAGCAGACTCTTGGCTCAAATATTCCCGGTACTTAAAAATATGACAGAGTACCAGCCGTTGTGTAACGAGAGATGACCCTCCCCATCCAAAGGGCACCACTGCCCACAACCACCCTACTAAATACACACACACACACACACCCATCCATGTGAGCAGTCAGAACATCACACCAAGACACACAGAAATCCAGAAGCATACAGAACACACTTGCACGCAAGGCTGGATACATCAATTCATTGTTGCGCGAACACCACCCATACCCGGTTATAGAGATGATATAACAGAGGCATTTAACATCATCAATAACATCGGTAGCATGCACCTAACTTTTGTAACAGAAAAAGTTAGACACCTTTTTCCACAACATTCCCTCCCGCACGAATGTGTGGAGTTCAGAATCCTCCATGAGCTGAGTACAAGCCTCCCTGATACAAACGACTTCGACCCACAGCTCAACAGTCATAGCGTCTCAGCGGCCAGCAGACTACAGAGAGAGTTCAGTGCTCACCCATACTATCGATGACAAGGTGGTGACAATAGCGGCCTAGGGGATATGTACGGTGACCCGAGACGTGACTACTCAGGATTCCACTATTGAACACCCTGATGAGTAGGCCGCCGGAAGACAGTGACATCCTCATTCGATCCAGACACCGACCCTGGAGTGCTGGTGCAAAATATGCACATCACTGGCTTGCGGCAGGGCTATCCAGATGTGTGGAAGTACTTTGTCCCACACACCACCTAAGGCCTCACACCAGCAGGGATCATTCGGATCAACCAGTCCTTGGAAGCACTGTGCTACTGCCTCCTTACAGCACAGACAAAGCTGGGCCATTCCATAGATAGTGTCAGCGGAGCAGAGGTCCGGGCCATGTTCATCAGTCTCGTTGAATATATGATCATCGTGGCAGATCCCAGCAGTCTTATTGCTAAGTTGCAGCAGGGGTTGCAGAAGGCCTGTCGCAAACTTGACCTTGCTATTTCACCACACCTACGGTTGATTCCGAGCAACATGATCGTGAAAATCGAGGACCTCCAAGTCAGGGGCTATAACAACATGATAGTCGAGGGGAGTTCCCCCAGTGTCCACTTCGGCTTCAACACTGATATCAACGCACCTACGTGTAGTACGGGCCATACAGTCGTTCCGACCTTGACACTGCAGCCAGTCGACACAACACTTCCCATGGCAGCAGCCAGTCGACACAACACTTCCCATGGCAGCTCTGACCCCGACACTACAGCCAGTCGACATGACACCGCTTCCCGTGGTAGCTCTACGAGTAGTGTCAGGCCTAGCTATCATGGCGCTCTGGATCAGCCTACTCCGCCACTAGCAAATCAGCTATAAGACTATCCTGACTCTCTACAGTAGCAGTGGGGACCACGGTGAGACACTGAACCAGCTTGGCCTGCCCACCAGCCCCTATACATGCTGCCAACATGCACATCCAAGGCCTGGATGGTTCCACAGCGTATCCTTTTTCCAGCTTGTAGTATCGCAGAGCCTTGTTCAGCTCTGAGTCAGGTGAGGCCGTGGAGGTCTGCAACTGCTGGAACACATCTGACAGATACTCCCGATCCTTGTAGAAACCTTTAGCTCACAGGAGCTGCTCGATGATACTCCCGACCATGATAAGGTATTCGAGGAAGCAGATCTGTCCCTTACCAAACCTAGATAGAGCTTCACAGCTGTCAGCTCCTCTGTCAGCTCAGCACCGGAGAGCTGAGCGAGCTCATCTGGTGTCTTCTTCATGTAGTCCTTCAACTCCCTCCGGAAGACCCCATAATACTTCTCGCATAGCGTGAGCCTGGACATGTTTAAGATGTCTCAATAGAGAGATGAATATTCCTGAGTACCAACCCGGACACCTGGCAGATGCATACTGAGAAGATCTTATTAGCTCACTCGACAAGGAACGCAGGCGCTTAACTGCATTGTATACTCAGTGCTTAAACAATGACGTCAATGGTACAGATCGTGAAGCAACTGCCCGAGAGCCAGGCAAGTCTTCGGAAGGTGGAGAACCTGCTGCGAACCAAGACCCAGAAGCTACTGACACAGGCTAAGACCCTGGAAGTCCATATCGCCAGTAACGTGGCGGCGAATGTGGCCGTGGTGAAGATGACAGGTGGAATTGAGGTTCTTCCTGCCGCCACTGTGGCTGGCCTCGCTACAGTGGTGAGTGAGGTGGCCGAACACTGTCTCAGAATAACTCACCCCATCCCAAAGATCGCCATCAGTGGTGCCTCCTACACTGCCGCCGCCAAGATCATGGGTGAACGTGTTACACTAATGGAGGCCGCGGTTCTAGGGCTAGCAACGAGTGCAATGGCTGAGATCATCGTCGCCTACGTTTAACCACTCTGAATAGTGAGAGATAGATCAGGAGACCCCTGCAACATATGAGGCATGGCGTGCCGGAGGGTGGTGTGTAGCCCATAGTCGAGCATGCAGACTGAGGATCGCCAATGCCCGGGAATGGTGGACCGCCAACAAGGCGTGCCCCTGTAGAGAGGGCCAATTCCCTGTGCACTGCTAGCTAATCCCTTGGCCGACTGTGTGGTCCTCCTATGCTCAACTATTTCACTGGGGGTATGACTAGTAGGTTTAAGCCGTCTGTATATAGCACTATGACTCTGTCACTCACAGACCTAGAAAGCAAAGAGCTATGCGATCTTGCTCACTTGGGCGGGCACGCCTCGGTTCAGAGGACACTGTTGCCCCTATCTCCTTCCTAGACTTCGATGAGAAGGGAGACCAGTGGGAGATCCGCGGTACCATCCTAGCCCGAGATCTCATCGGGAACACTTATACGGTAGGACAATCGGCCATTAACAAGGCCAAGACTGTATACAAGGGGATGGGTATCAAGGACAGGGCAATGATGCGAAGTATGCTCGGTGTCGATGAAGCTGGAGCCATCAAGGTTATGGCTGAGTCCTATGCACAAGACCTGGTTAAGGATCTCCTGCAACACGGAGCTCATTCCAACAGGAAGGAGAGAATCTCAAGTTAGGCACCATCAGGCTGAGCAAGATCACTGTTGATGGCACAGAGGGTGGTACCGCCAGCCTCCAGCTACCAGCGGTGAAGAAGTCAGGGTTCTTTGGTTTGCCATTTAAGATCTAGGAGCCATCAGGCTGAGCAAGATCACTGTTGATGGCGCAGAGGGTGGCCTCCAGCTACCAGAGGTGAAGAAGTCAGGGTTCTTTGGTTTGCCGTTTAAGACCTCAGGATAGTCATCGCTTCCAGTGCATGTATCATACAGATACTGGATTACTAGACACTGTGGTGCTGACACAGGCCCTCTACGCTATCTTCTCAGCTGCTGCTGGGATTTTATGCTTGACGCCTCCATCACATCCTTCATAGCCGCCGGAGGTGCAGGATTCCCCGCTGCAGGTGAAAGAGCTGGTGCAGGAAGTACTGCCATTTAGTCTCCCAGATATAGACGAGGCTACCGCCGACCAAGTGCTAACCATCCTCCGCATGCATGTCTGTACCATTCGACAGTGGGCAGGCCGATGCTGGCCAGGTGGTGCTGATCATTGCCTCATCAAGACACGGGAAAAACATCTTGCTGCGGGCTCTCCTGGCTGAACATTACACTCTCAATACATCCTTCTGGTGTCTGACTCCGCCGCTGAGGCGGTTGACAGTAATGATCAATGGTACAATGGCCCAATCACCAAGACGCAGAACCTGCAAGCACTGATGGAGAAACTGCTGGCAGCCCGACTGACAGAACCACTTGTTCTAGTTATCAATGACCCTGCAAAGGACCAGAAGACAGTCACCTACCTCAGCAACATCACCAGGTGCATCCAGCACACAAAGATAACTG
Organism: Chaetoderma sp. LZ-2023a; assembly: GCA_034401795.1. Classification (NCBI taxonomy): domain Eukaryota; kingdom Metazoa; phylum Mollusca; class Caudofoveata; order Chaetodermatida; family Chaetodermatidae; genus Chaetoderma; species Chaetoderma sp. LZ-2023a. The sequence goes on along the minus strand of CM067363.1, from coordinate 72,446,359 downwards.
TCTTCATCCTCTTTCGGAAGTACACCCACAAGATCTCCCTGGACATCCGCCACAATGCCTGGTTGCTATACTTCAGCTCCAAGTGTGGCCGTGCCCTGCTCGAGACTATATACGACAGCCTAACCATCAAGGAGACCAAAGGGGACTTTTTCGCAGGTGTACAGAGGGCAGCTGATCTGTACCACTTCATCTTCAGCAACAAGGAGACAGGTGAGCTGTCACACTTCAAGCCCTCTCTGGAAAAGGTGCAGACCTTCACCTACAAGTGGAATCCAGCCAGGAAACTAGCCTTCCCTATGCGTCATCACTGACAGACTGTCAGTCGCAACTTTTTTCATCCATCAGAAGGCTGAGGAACTTCGTCCGTCCCCGCTACTTCGTCAGATGCTTGAGGACCTTCGTCAGAAGCTGAAGGAACTTCATCAGAAGCTTGACGAACTTCGTCAGTTTCGTCAGAAGCCTGTCGCTGAAACTCAGATGGTAGGACTCTCTTCTTCTGGAACTTCTCACGGAAGATCCACTTTGTCCAGGCGCGATGAGCATCTGACTTGCGAGTGGATTTGATGAGGTAGTCCTGGTAGTTATCTGGGAATTTCAGAAATGCTGGCAGATTACTGGCCAATCTCCTGTGCCCTCTTTTATTGAAGATGTGCTCAACAGCCTCCTTGCGGCCAACAGTAAGCCCCTCCTGAGTACCTTCTGCATGACCAGTGGTGTGGCTCTCCACTACAGTGGCACTGACCTCATCCCTGAAGTAGTCATTTGCTCCAGACTGGAAGCTATCCAGCATATCTCGCTCTTCCTGACCATGGAGGCTAAATACGGCAGCCCACTTCCTGACCGTTAGTAGGTATTTGGAGAGCTAGAATAACAGGACAGTTGGTTTGGGCCACAGGTAGGTTGAGTGCCCTGCCCTGGGTGCTGTCAAACTTCCGGTAGAATATCCGAGTCAGGAGTTCTTTTGTACTATGAGCCGGCGCTCCTTCCTCTATGGTGGCCAGTATCTCCGCATCAAACGGAGGTGTAACCCTGGCTCGCTCGTGGATAATGTTGATGTCACGAAGCAGTCCTCGGATCCTATCACAGTGGGGCAATGTACGCCATGGCTGTCGTGCTGACTGTCATGCCGACTTGTCCTGCTGCCTATAGACAACCTGCTGGAGAACTTTACCAAACATGGCAGCTGTTTAAAACCTCTATATACCCAGATCTTAAACATGCTGCAGTATGTGCAACATCCAGATGGGGGCCATTGAACCCGCGACATCACACCGCACTGATCCTCGGAAGGACTGCCTGACGGTCGTTTGACCCAGTATACATGATAAGAACCCGTTGTCCGGTGCTGGGAAGTACATTGACTTTGCAAGCTCGGCACAGATCCACGACATCAAGAGCATGACACTCGAGTTCAAGCTTCAGAGCACAATAGAACAGACGGTAGAGCTCCCGCAGGTTCTGAACAGGTGGGAGATCATGCAGAGCAATAGCACCATTGACACCACCTATGTGAATGATTAGTACCGAGTCCTAGGTCCGCTGGCTCATGGACCGACCTTCTATGCGAAGAGAAAGGGGTACTATGCAATGAAGGGTTCACGGAATTCGAACTACAGGCAGGTGTCGAGAAGCCTCTGGCAGTTCCACTCTTAACCCTCCTCGAGAACACACACGTGAATCCGGCTGCCATGCAGGATAGGCTGTTCCTCCGGTTGTACACAGAGCAGCTCGCAGATGCGACGATGAATGCTCCAAGCCTTCATGTCTGGCATGACGAGAATGACCAGGAACTGAAGCAAACAGGTTCCAAACAGCGGATCATGCATGTGGAGTGAGAACACCAGCAGGTCCAAGCCACAGCTAACCAACAGGTAGAGCTGACATTGCATCGTGGTGCATCGGACTGTGTTGCTGTTGCGGTCCTGGTTCAGAAGGGAGGAGCCATCCAACAGGTGGATAAGCTAGACGACTTTAAGCTTGTGGTTGCTGGGACCAATGTTCTTGGTGAGGTATGCGAGCTGGCTGACTGCCAACTCTACAGACAGAAAACTAAGTCATATGTACTTCTGCGACTAACCAGTGGAAGCGATGACCTGGAGTCGGCACTCGAGGGCCATCACCACCTCGGGGGCAGGAACATCCCACCTAATCAGGGCAACCAGCTCAGCTTCAACATCGGAAACCTCATAGCTGGGACTCGCTCATTAGGTGTGACGGTACTTTACTTTGGCTATGCTAAGGTATCCGTGTCGAACACATCAGGTATTCAGCTTGAGCGTGCGTAGAGCATGACTTCTGTCGTCACAACTGCAGCTGCCACCACTACTATAAGCTCTGCTGTCTTCTGACCTGTCGATGCTTCATAGTCGGGCGTTGGCTCAGATACAGCCTCATAGTACTCATCGAGACTTGCATCTGCCTCTTTGATGCTCTGGTTGGCCTGAGCTTGGAGTTGTCGTCGGCGTGCCTCCCTCTGGTGCATATGCTCGAGTGCTTTGCTGTATTCAAACTTCTCCTTAGACAGCTTCCCCATCGCCTGGTTATGACACTCATGCTCGACCTCTGCCACCTTCTTGTCAGCGCAGCTGAGTCCCCAGTTTGCTAAGGCAAACACGCCCGCATTCAAGATTGCGGATGCCATGCTATAGTCTACAGTTTAAAGATACTATATAGCTGTCCCCAGTGATGGATATGTATGAACCGGAGGCTTATGAAGATCCAGTCGAGGACATAGATGATGAGGACTATGAGGAGGACTATGATGAGGAGGATTATGTTGCAGACTATGAGGTGGATGGTGAGTATGATGATGTAAAGCCTGAATCCTGCACGCTACTACACAGAGCGAAAGGAATCGATCGCACTTACGTAAAAGGTTCTATCGGGCCGCTAGCAGCAGTTGGGGCTCTGATCACTCTGTTCACAATGAAGGCTGGTGAGATGGTCCGCAAGATCGTCAACAATGCTCTCCATGGTGTGGAGAAGATTTCTGAAGCCATACCAGCCATCGCCTCAGGAGTAGGTATGTTCTTCGGCATCGCAGGCCCTTGGCTACCATACGTTGCCATATCACTCGCAGCCATCTGGGCCACCGAACAAATAAGCCATGCTATATAAGGATGGCATCTCTGTACGACCTGGTCAAGATACTTAACTTCCGACGGTTAATCGATAAACTACCATTCAGTGAGGATCCAGCAGAGACTAGACGCTGGTGTACGGAGGTGTTTGAGGAGGTCTTCAGTGATAGTCGAATGAATGACGGCCGTCTGTTCGTCTGTTTAGAGTTTTCCCAGGCCATGTGTGACAGGACGGGAGTGGACATCAGTGATTAAATTACCCAGGCCGTGCATGACCGGATGGGAGTGGATGTCAGTGATGAAATCAACCGTCCTTCTTGAGGAACTCTACTATCAGCCTGGTGGATATTACAGTGAGCCCCCTCAACTACCCGAGGCTGCACGTCGCAAGGCCCACAACTTCACATTGGAGACAGTTAGCCAGTGGCTCAGCCACCAGGCGATGTGGCAGATATACAGACCTCGTCCACGGCACATCATGCATGCCCATTTCGATGAAACTGTCCCGAACAGAGTTCACCAGGCAGATGTTCTATTCCTTCACACGACTCTGTTGGTCGTAAGACCTACAAGTATGCACTCACCATCGTCGATGTCGCCAGCAGGTACAAGGCTGCAGCACCGCTCACAGACAAGTCAGCTGGCCAGGTGGCCCAGGCATTCCAGGGTGTCTACGAGGCTTCGGAAAATCCACTCCAGTGGCCGGAATTGTTGCAGGTGGATGAGGGTAAGGAGTTCAGATGTGAGACTGCAGCCCTCATGCAGAGACACGATGTGGCAGTTAGGCGAGGCAAGGTAGGGAAGCATGCCCAGGCTATCGTTGAGCGGTGGAATCAGACACTGGAAAAGAGACTGTTCCCACACCAATACGCCCAGGAAATGGCCGTGCCGAGTGAACGTTCTAGAGTATGGGTGAGAGGGCTGCCGGCTGTGGTGAAGAGATCCAATATCGAGGTTACTAGGCTAATCGGGAAGAAGTCGGTAGAGGCTATCAGACACTCGCTGTTGCCAGTCAAAGCTCTAGAGGAGCGAACAAGAGAAAGGAGTGCCTACCACCTGATGCTCTGGTTCAGTACCTGTATGAGGCTGGTGAGCTGGAGGTGGACGACGGCGTGCAACAGATCCTAACCGGTCGATAGATGTTCACAGGCTTGACAGGTATGTGGAGGCAGAGGGTGGCCTACACTGTACTATCTGGCACGCCAGCATGGAGTGCCTAGGCGACCATTTGTCATAGACGAGCTTCAGCTAGTCCCTGCAGACACACAGCTACCACCCCCTAGAGTGCTAACATGATACTCGATGGGCTCGGAATGGGAACCATCTGGTAGCACATGGCACTTATTTTTGTAAGCGGAGAGTTCAAGTTTTTCCTGCTCATATGTCACCATACCCTGGTTGTGCATGCATAGGCCTCAGTTTTTAGCTCTGTCCACCCGCCATGTAGGGAGCTGTAGAACCTCTGCCAAGAGACCTCATTCTGCCGCTTTCACATTCCCTTAGCCGAGCACTTGCTTGCAGCTGTGCTCTCCACGTAGTAGAATTTGGAGCAGAGAGCGATACCACGAGAGCCTTCGAACTCGAGCTTGAACAGTCCCGGAGTCTATCCAGACCATTTGTCCCAAGCTAGCCAGTTCCGCTTATGAGCCTGGTACTCTGCCGGTACTCAGGTTGGAGCCTGCCATAGCGATCTACGCAGAGTGTCCATCTGCAGGTACTCAAAGCTGTCATGAGCTACGTAGCGATCGAGGAAGTCGTAGTAGAACTCCAGCATTCGCAGCTTCGTGAGCTCATAAACGGCTATCCCCACCTGGAAGGGCCTTCGAATAGTGATTCTCGGCTTGTGACTCTGGAGCTCGCATGACTCACCGATCTCCTCGAGCTCTTCGAACCATGCACTACGCAGGGCCTTGTCTACCACGCGTTCATCCTGCGTGAAGCTGGTGTTGCTATGGTCTTCTAGGGCCTCGATGAGCTTCCCGTAGGCACTGTTGCCGAGGAGTTTGAAGAGATCTGCCAAGAGCGCTTTGCTCTTATCTACATCTCCCGAGCGGCGGGCCTCCGTAACATTCTCCATGAACCACTTGAATGGCCACTTGGTCTCATAGTCTATGGTGTGGTATACAGCAGTGATCTCCAGGCCATGGGTTATATACCACTTGAGTGTCGATGCGTACAGCAGCCGCTTCTTGCCAGAGAGGGCGCCAACCAGCTTCTGGGTGGTGGGTTGCTTCTGCGCTGTATGCTCTAGATATGCCTGCATCTCAGAAGAGACGGCCTCTACCGGGATCTCGCAGTTATATAAGAGCGGGGGTATTTCCTCGAACTTTGCCCAGAGAGCCTTAGCGACCTCTATATCCACCTCAACAAATCCAAACCAGCAGTCTGCTAGGAGCTCCTCCTTAAAGCTGGCTACACCACTGGCACCGGACCAACGGCGCACTGTCCCCTTACCACAGGGCATCTCTTTGGCCATCGTTGACAGCTACAGAGCATTTGCGTTGTAGCCGAGTAGACATTGGCAGACGCGCTCACTCTGGCGGATGTGTGTCCCACCTGCCTCATGGTATCTGGTGAACACGATGTTGGACCCTCCAACAACCACGTCCTTCAGCATCTCGTAGGCCTCCTTGCCCTGAGAGTAGAGGCTAACATCTGGCATGTGCTGAGTGGTTCCACGTAGGAGGTACTGAAGTGACACACCTGGGAGAGACACCGTGTCTTTAAGGATGTCTATTTCTCGTTCTGTGTAGGACTCCCGCATCCACTCTAGGGCTTCGATGAATGGACTGACGTACAGGTTGTTGTAGTATCGCAGCGAGTCGGTGAATGTCCCCATTCCGTGCTTGCTGAATGTCTGGTTACATTGTTCCCACTCTGATCGCATCAAGGGGTAGCCACCCTTGAGCTTAGATGTCCATGCTGAGTAGTCAGGAAGCCCTGGAAAGTTGAGCTTCTCGTGTGTGTCAAACCATTCATATGGGAACCAGCTCTTCTGCTGTGTCACCCATAAGCTTTGACCCATACCTCGTACGACACTCCTGGGCCGAGGTAGTTCAGCACATCGAGAAACCATAGCTCAGGTGTTATGAGGAATATGGTCTGACTAGCCTTCTTGGCGACTTTCACTGTACCTATACTGTCAGTCAGCTCATTGACAAAGTACTTCTTGATGAGGTTCAGGTCATACCACCCAGAGTTGAACTCCAGTACAGGCACTTGGTCACACCACTCATTGATCAGTCGCTGCTGTCGCTTTGGGAGCTTGTCCAGGTCTGTCGGTATGTACTGTGCCCTAACCCTTGTCCGGATTAGATATGCTCGCCATTGGATCTCCAGCATGAACTCTCTGATCAGTTCTTTGGGGTCAGGCTTGCAGAGGTGGGTGGGCTCACTCGTGGCGCCCTCTAAGGAGCAGCCAACTGACACAGAGATAGGTATGTGAGTACTCTCGATCGTGAGAGTCTCCGTAGGATGAGTCTTGATACAATCTAGGAGTGCTTCGAAGTTGTAAACTATGAAGTGTGGGTATGGGACAGTCCGAACTCCTTTAGGGATGCTTGGACAGCGTTTTATACAGCACTCCCACTGTATCACAAGCATGCATCCAGACGCTCTCAGCTTCTCCTCTCTCAGGACTGTCTTGCGGTATCTTTGTTCGGCATCCTCACCTCGCTGGTGTTGTGGACACCCGTGCCAGACACAGCCATGGAACTGGTAAACGGTGTTGGTGGTCGGATCATAACCATCTATGGGAGCACCCTCGATCCAACGCTCGCCACTGTGCCCACACGCTACACGGTGTATGTGTACGCCTCTGTTTCTCGACTCATACTCGATCCAACAAGTTGCTGCTGAACTGGATGGTTGGGGCGGATAGAAGGCTTTCTCATACGCAGACTGTGGCACCTCAACCTTCTCGCCAGGACACACGATTGTTGTTTTGCCGCCTGTACAGTGATCAGCGTGGTATTGAAGATTGCATGCCTGTGTAAACTTCTGCTGACAGTGACTGCAGATTAGTGTATGTGCCAGTTTGGAGATGTTCTTGATGTAGAAGGCGTGGTGGTCCCACACTCCGATGGTCATGGTGTCACGGTAGTGAGCCGCTTGTCAGATAAAGTGCCTGGTGCCCTCTTTGGTTGGTTCATACACACGAATCCCGATCTTAGCGAAGAACTCTACCTTGTCCAGCTGATCCAGCAAGGTCTTGCAGACATCAGGTACTGTCTTGCCGTAGAACTGTGTGGCAAGCTCTCGTGCATGAGCTTTACTTCTATCAGCTCTCGCTCCTCTGTGGACTGTGCAGACATCTCCAGACACACATGTTGTCCCTGTAGGTGTCGAGAGCAGTCATACTCTTCTTCTGTCATAGCCAGGCTGGGAGGGGGCCTGTCCCAAGCAGAGGTTGGCAGTCGATGACAGCCCTGACCTCAACGTTGATTGATCGAAGAAAGCCCACTTGGTGTTGGGTCGATCGATATTGTCTGTGTTGAGGTGGGCTTGCTCTCTTGCTGCCACCCAGTCCTGAGCTTCTCCTATCGTGTTCAGCCACGGGCTCCCTGGAGCATTCTTGTGGAAGAGCATCACCCTACCGTCTTCGATGTGACGGATGCGATAATTATGGGTGTAGCGGAGGTAGAAGGTGTTCTGGACAGTCTGCTGGATCTTTTGCATGATCTGGCATGTGAGGTCTCCTTCTAGACGTCTGAAGAATGTCCAGCATACTAACCGGCATCCTCTATCCTCTGTCTCCCTTTCGCCGAGATAGTGGTCGAGAATGTGTTCGGCTTCTCGCCTCATGCTCCGGGCTAAGGGTTCAGACCTCGGCCCCCTTATCATTCACTTAGTGATCCTGCGTAGGGGAGGTAAGCGCTCCAGTGGATGGTCCGCCCTCCGCCTCGCTTCAGTCTTGGCTCGCAAGCTAGCAGTCACCTCCTCGTCCAACCGACGAAGCTCACGGCTCCGCTGCGCTTTCTTGTGGGGATTCAAAGGCTCAACTTTGGTAAGCGCTGGAAACCTTCCCGTCTTCATTGCTTGAGAGAGTCGCTTCAGCCACTCCTTGGCACGGATCTGTCCGATCATCTGGAGCAGGTCGGCTAACTTGTCCTTAGAGGCTACTCTAAGGCCGAATTGCTTTGCAACATCGTGAAGCTGGGCAACAGTAATCATGGTGTTTATCACTGTGGATGCCTGTCTCTAAATGGTGTCCAGACCTATTATGTGTGGTGATCACAAGGCGATCAGTACCTGTGTGGTGGACCGTCATGTCGATGTGATAGTGGATGCTTGTCTCTAAATGGGCGTTCAGACCCTATTATGTGTGGTGATCACAGGGCGGTCAGTACCTGTGGGTGGCCCGTCATATCATGTGATGCCGATGAAGACTATGTGTGAGAGAGTGTATGCTTATATTGTACCGAGAAATCACTTTATTAGCGTCGTTTTTGGTACCAATCAGGACCGAATGAGGCCAGAATTTCAAAACTGTTTACCATTTTAAAATCGGACCAGAAATGGCCGAGTTATCCAGCATGAACTCTCTGATCAGTTCTTTGGGGTCAGGCTTGCAGAGGTGGGTGGTCTCACTCGTGGCGCCCTCTAAGGAGCAGCCAACTGACACAGAGATAGGTAATATGAGTACTCTCGATCGTGAGAGTCTCCGTAGGATGAGTCTTGATACCATCTAGGAGTGCTTCGAAGTTGTAAACTATGAAGTGTGGGTATGGGACAGTCCGAACTCCTTTAGGGACGCTTGGACAGCGTTTTATACAGCACTCCCACTGTACCACAAGCATGCATCCAGACGCTCTCAGCTTCTCCTCTCTCAGGACTGTCTTGCGGTATCTTTGTTCGGCATCCTCACCTCGCTGGTGCTGTGGACACCCCCGTGCCAGACACAGCCATGGAACTGGTAAACGGTGTTGGTGGTCGGATCATAACCATCTATGGGAGCACCCTCGATCCAACGCTCGCCACTGTGCCCACACGCTACATGGTGTATGTGTACGCCTCTGTTTCTCGACTCCCCCCCCCCTCCCACCCCTTTATGTAAAATGTTATGTCATAAGTCATGTCTCTACGCGTAATTTGTTTAAATGTATTGTATCATGCTCTATGTCATTTGTAATATAAAATATCCATGTACATGTATACACCTGTGCAAAAGTTAAGCACCACCCTATTTTTACGCACATGCGAGGGTATATTCATGTGCTATGAAGAAAGCAATAGCATAAACATTTATGTACCCATCCATCTTAGTGCAAGAGGTAATAATGCAACTAGAGGAATGCTGATTATGATGGTGGGGAAACACTGTATGTTTTTGTTTGAACTTGAAAACGAGGCCTGAATATGGTTACGTTGACACAACTGACAACTATTGCCCTACAGTTGACACACGTGGCTAGATTGCCATTAATGGTGTCTGAAAACGAAGTTTAACATCTGTGCACGAGTTTGAGACTGTCATTATTAATACCGGGTATATCCACCTTGTGCCTGGATGACGGCCTGGACACGACATCTCATGCTGGTCACCAACCGACTGATACGCCATTGTGGTATTCGTTGCCATTCAAGATGGAGTGTGTCTGTTAATTCCTGTAGGTTCTGCACAGGAGGATCCCTCCTTCTCACCATGTTTCCCAGAATGTCCCAGATATGCTCAATAGGGTTCATGTCACGGCTCCTTGCTGGCCATGGTAGGGTTTCGATGGCATTCTGGTGGAGGTATTCATGCACAGCTCTAGCACGATGTGGTCGGGCGTTGTCATCCATGAATATAGGGTGGTTTCCAGGTGCATGATTTACAAAATGAGGGACCACAACTCTATCGAGTATGGAATCTTGATATCTTTGTCCATTTAGTGTTCCAGGTACAGTCAACAGATCCAGCTTACAATCAAATGAGATGCACCCCCATATCATAACGGAACCTCCACCAAATGGAACTTCTTCCATGATGTTACGTTGGTCATACGCCGTGCGTCTGGACCTCCATACACGAGTTCGACCATCTGTGGCATGAAGCAGGAACCGACTTTCATCGGACCAGTGTACCCATCTCCAGGATCTCATGTTCCAGTGTCTTCTTTCGTTGCACCACCTCAGACGCTCCTCTTTGTGGTGTGCAGTGAGGAGAGGACGTCTGACAGGTCTCCTAGCTTTCATGCCAGCAGCATACAGTCTCCTTTTGACGGTAGACATTGACACTCTATTGCGCGTTTCCCATTGCTGGCTGAGCACTCTGCTGTAGGTGAATGGAGATCTCCTAACAAGGCGTACTAGGGCTCGATCATCACGGGCAGTAGTCTTCTTCGGTCTTCCAGATCTACGCCTGTCCTTCACCTCGTTAGTTTGCCCATGTTTTGCAATCAAACGACTGATTACAGTATGGTTAATGTTCAGCTGTCTGCCAATCTCTCTGCATGACATACCAGTGGTATGCATGCCTATGATTTGCCATTTCACACGATCACTTAACCTTCGTCTTGCCATAGCGGTTCACAATCAAGAGCTAATTCTCTCTGTACAAATAAACCACGGTCATGAACACAAAATTCCTAATCTTGTCGCCTAAATCTGTATGTAATGTTCTACACCTCAAACTGGACTTTTACATAACTGAACACGTGTGCTGTTTCCCGCCACGCACGGACATCAAGCGGCATGAAGTCATGCATGCATGTGCATTTCGTACTTGGAATTATGTCAGCTAACGCGGGGACAAAAAGTATGGCAGCCTAGTTGTACCATCATGTTTCTACGTTCTATTGTTTTTGCTGGTGCTTAACTTTTGCACAGGTGTATATATAAATGTTATAAGTATAAACATAATATTATAAATTTATGTTAAATGTCAAGGGTCCACCGCATCATAGGCCTTGCCTTTGGTGGATGCCTGTATTGAATTGTTGAATTATTTGCCTATATGGAAATAAAGAATCTTGAATCTTGAACTTGTAACTTGTAGACTCTAATATGCCCAGGAACTCTGTTTTTAAAAGGTCGGGATCTAGAGTCCTTGTACAATCTAGAATCAGTTAGACTACTTCTTCAGCTGAGTAGTTAGCAATGCCGGTCTGACAATATTTCTTAAGGCATGCGTCTATAGACTCGATGGCTGACAGCCTTACAGGTTCTAGAGTGGGACATCTGATTAGAAAGTGTTCCGGTGTCTCGTGTTCTGATTTGCACAACAGACATAGCAGATCCGAGGTCTCCTGTTTAAATCTGCACTGGTTCAGTTGTAGGATGTACTCCCAGTAAGGAGCTTCAGTTTAATGGAGATACAGGCCACATCACTTTCAGAGGAATAATCTGCTTCTAGAACAGGATGCAGCTTTCCTGGCACAAAGACAAGCTCGTTCAAGTACATAAGTGATGTGTACAGTGGTACTGTGCTTGTAATCTCATCTTTCCAGTATTGCTGTATAGCTCTTCTAATCAGGGACTTCCACTTTGCTTTCCGAATTGGATCATCTAAGTACACATGAGGATCTTCTAATCCGTATTTATGAGTCATTTGTTTTAGCTCTATGAACCAACTGTGACTGTCAATAGATTTAACTAACAGCTGCTGCCTTGCTATTTTCTTTTCTGTTGATGATTCTGGTACACTGCAGATGGAATTAAAGCGCATCAGTGCTTTATGATGCACCTGCGCCTCAACGGGAAGAACGCCCGATAAGATCATCATCATCATCATCAATTTACAAGGCATAAGCCATTGGCTTGTTATTGCCTCAGTGCTAAACTGGTAGGGCAGGCAACCCTGGTCTGGATACAACACGTGTAGCTATCTTCATGTGTGCATGTTCATGTAGATGCACAGGCTGTTTCAAGATTAGTCCACTGTGATGTAATAATTGTATTATGACTTTGGGAATTGACGGCTCACATATGTTGTATAAGCATATGTGTAACAGCAACGTCCAAAGCCACACCACAATTAATTGTGTTCAGTCGAATTCAAATATTCTTTCTTTGAAAAAGATGTCTAGTTTGCCCTTGAATATTTTGACTGTGATTGCTTCGACTATTGTTGTTGGCAGTGAATTCCAATGTGGTGCCACTCTATTTGCGAAGGAGTGCTTCCGAATATCTTTGCTGCTACGTTTTATGTTGAGCTTGAGCCTATGACCTCTGGTCCGTGTAATATTGGAGTCGTTGGACAGTTCGAAAAAGTAGTTCTTATCAATATTATATAGATCTTTGATGAGTTTGAATGTTTCAATCAAATCTCCACGAAACCGTCTATATTTCAGTGACATTAGATTTAGGGCTTCAAGTCTTTCTGTGTAGCTATACTCTCTGATTTGTTGGACAAGTTTTGTTGCTCGGCGTTGTACTCTTTCTAATAGCTGCGATTGCCTGTTCAGTCTTGGAGACCATGCTGAGTTGCAGTATTCAAGAATGGGTCGCACAAGTGATTTGTATAGTAGCGTGAAAGTAGATTGATCAATGTTGGTAAATGTTCTCTTGATTAGTCCTATTGTACTGTTTGCATTGGATACAATGTTCCCTATATGTATGTCAAAAGAGAGGTTTCTGTCGACATGAACCCCCAAATCTTTTTCTACATCTGATGTTGATACAGGATGTGGATCAGGTGTATCTGTCATATAGTATTTGGTTTGAGGGTTATTTCTGCCGAAGTGCATGACATGCGTTTTGTCTGTGTTGAAAGATAGTTGCCATGTCTGCGACAATTTACATACTTTATTTATGTTTTCCTGAATCTGACTGGTAGCTGGGTTGCCGTACATCTTTGTATCATCTGCAAATATTTTGCAGTGGCAGGTGAATCGATCAGGTAGGTCATTTATATATATCAGAAAAAGTATAGGTCCTAGAACACTTCTTTGTGGCACGCCGCTGGTCACCTCAATCTAGTCCGATGATGCATCATTAATTCTACCTCTATGGCTCCTGTTGCTTAAGTAGTTCCCTATCCATTTTACTAAATTTTCGCCAATACCATAGCTTCTCAGTTTTGTTTGGAGTCGTTGGTGTGGCACAGTATCGAAAGCTTTTGAAAAGTCTAAATATATTGCATCGACAGGTTCGTTTGAGTCAAGCATGGCTGTTAAATCCTCTAGGTATTCTAGTAGTTGAGTTTTACATGATCTTTTACGTCTAAATCCATGCTGACATTTGGTAAATAGATTAGCCGTTTCCAGGAAATTTACAATACTGTCTCTTATAAAAGATTCTAGGACCTTGCATATTGTAGAAGTGAGACTGATTGGTCTGTAGTTGCTTGGGTCATTCTTGGAGCCTTTTTTGTGTATGCAGCATACATTTGCCATTTTCCAGATGTCGGGTAAAATGCCTTCTTCAAGAGACTTGTTGAAAATTATGCATAGTGGTGTATTAATTTCTTTAGCAGCTTCTTTTAGTATTCTCACTGGTATTTCATCTGGGCCATTGCTTTTGTTGGGGTTGAGTCCTTTTAGTTTATTTTCGATGGCAATAGGTGTTATTAATATGTCTTTTAGTATGGTACCATTGTTTCTGGGGTTAATGATTGGTGTAGAAAGAAGATTTTCTGGAGTGAACATGTTTGAGAAAAATGTGTTGAGAATGTTTGCTTTTTCTGTATCATCTGTGGTCATGGTGTCGTTTGCAGGGTTACGTAGCTTGCTAATTGATTCACGTAGAACTGATTTACTCTTGACATAGTTCCAAAAGGCTTTAGGATTTTTCTTACTTTCAGTTGCCACTTTACGTTCAAATGTCTGTTTTGATTTTCTGATGCATGCTGTTGCTTTGTTTCTAGCAATTTTGTAGAGTGTGTAATCTGTAGTTTTCTTAGTTTCATTGTATCTTTTGTATGCACGCTTTTTGCTATTGAGTGAATCTGTTGCCGCCCGATCAATCCAGAGATGCTTTTTCTTGCCATGGTTTTTTGTTGTAGGTATATACTGTTCTTTCACTGTGTTCAATGTTTTGTGTAGGAAGTTCCAAGCTTCTGATGCATTAAGTTGGTGTAGATGATTCCAGTCAGTCGTTCCTAAGTCTCTTCGCAGTTCGTTATATCGTCCTTTGTTCAACAGTAGTTTTGGCTTAGCTATTTGTTTGCTTGTGCTTAAGATGTCAGGATGTAGTGATATTTGTAGAATGTCATGATCACTTTTACCTAGCGGCGGTAGGTGGGTTATTTCATGGACGATGTTTTCGTTGTTTGTTAAAACTAGATCCAAAAGATTTGAAGTCTGATTTATTCTATGTCGAGTCGGATTAGTAACTAGTTGCTGTAGAAAAATATCGCTGGTAGTATTAAGAAAAGCATCTTCTTCTTTTGGAGAAAAGCCTGTGTTCCAATTTATCGATGGGTAGTTGAAGTCCCCTACTATAAGAATATGGTCTGTATTTGCTGCATCAACTTTCTGTAGTAGATTTAAGAGGTTTTTGTTACTTGAGCCATCTGAGCTGGGACTTCTGTAGATGCAACCAATGATAATTCTTTCCTTTTGTTGTGTCGTCCATGTACTCCATACTGATTCGGTAAAGTCATCGTCATTCAAGATGTCACAGGATTGAGCATTTAGTGATACATGTGTATATATAATAACTCCCCTTGATGGTTTATTATTCAGTGATAGTTGGTACTCATCAATCTGTAGTTCACTAATGTTGATGGTTGTGTTTTTAGGTAAGGCTTCCGTGATTAATATGATTGCAGGGCGACTATTCTGTACTAGTGTTTCGAGCTCAGCCTTTTTATTAATCAAACTATCTGCATTTGTGTATATACATGTGTTCGTTACTGTTTTGGAATTTCCATTGTTGTTTGATTGTAAATGTTTTGGCAATTGATTTGTGCTAATTTCTGCCTGGGAATGTACATGCAGTTCAGTATTTGTGTTTGTATTGCTGTTGATAGTGTCTATGTATGGCTCATCATCTGGAGTGGCTATGGACTCGTTGTGTAATAAACTGAAATGGTTTGATAGTTGTATTGGTACTTGTTTATATATGACTGGCCGTGTACCGGATTGATCGCAAGATGGTAAAACTAGCACCTCCATGTCCTTCCATTTCGAAAATCCTGTAAACGGTAATAATTTATGTAATCTTGGATATTAGTGGATAGGAGATTTATTCCTGATTTGTTGGGATGGACATTGTCCCAGAATAACTCACCATATACTTGGCCCTCTTCGCTGCTGAAAATAAAAGAATGGTTAATGAAAGTCACAGCGAGCCACGCCGCTAGGGATTCTAATCGTGTGTTGAACTCACTGACCAGATCATTTTCATATGGTTCGTTTGGGCGTGGAAGCAGTGATGATACAAATACCTGTGTTTCGGGTGACTGGCGACGGATTGTTTGTATGAGTGTAGTGTAGTCCTCTATCATTCTGTCAAGGCTCTTACGACCGATATCATTAGTTCCTACATGTACCACAATCCCATCGTATCGTTCATCGGCTACAGATTTCTCGATTTGGTATGTGATTTCACTTATACGCGCACCGCTGAAGGACCTATATTTGACATATATCGCCCGCTTAGTTTTTTAAATGTTGAGCTTCCAATTAGAAGAACATTATTCTTCTGCTTATCATTGGAATGTCCACTTTGTTGTTGTGGTGAAAGCCTATTGCTTGGGTGCCGTTGTTTGTGTGCAGTGCTAGAGTGCTGCTGGTATGAACTGAGTGTGTGGTGTTGTTTGTGTGCAGTGCTGGGGTGTTGCTGGTATGAACTGAGTGTTTGGTGTTGTTTGTGTGCAGCGCTGGGGTGTTGGTATGGATTGAGTTTTTGATGGTTATCTGACTGTAGCCTGTGGTTGTTGTTATGGCGGTGTGTGTATGATGTACCTGCGACTACCTCATTGTATTGCCGCACACCTGGTATGGCCTGGCTCCTATGGTCTCTTCCTTGAGACTCACTGAGTGCTTGTGGCATGGCTGGTATACGTGGTTCAGTGTGGTGATTTTGATGGATGTTGTTCTGTTGTGCTTGTTGTTTGGCTGGTTTACGTGGTGCAGTGTTGTAATTTTGATGGATGTTATTCTGATGTTGTGTACTTCTGTGTGTCTGTAGGTGAATGCTATTTGTTTGTTTGCCTGATCTGTCTGATTGTAATTCACGTACCTGGGATTGCAAAATGTACTGTCCCTCTCTAAGCTCACTGATCTGCTTTAGATATGTACTGCTGGGTTGGCAGTGTTCTTTGGTAATGACAGAAGCTGTTTCAGAAGTCGCTTTTGGTACATTTCCAGATTAGTCAGTTGGTGCCCCTTAGGAAGTATAACTTCGAGCCCTAAAGAGATGGATAATTGTCACTGGGTCTAGGCCGTTATAGCCATGAAATCCAGAGGAAAAAAGACTATAGGCTGTACGTCGAGCCTTCTTTATGTTTTTATCTACATTCGCAGCTGTATTCTTTCTTAGTGAGGAAGCTCTGGTTACTCCCAAATGAACGCTGGAACTTGTTTCACTCCTACCCCTTGTATAACATGAGGAATATCAAGAACAAGAAGAATTAAAAAAAATATTTTAATGTAAAATTATTCAGGTTTGGATGAAGTTATCATTGACAAGTAATGATTTGGTTTGCAGATACAGATAGGAATCCTACGAAATATCGTAGGATATTACATTTTGCTCGACTCCTTTCAAAACACGTTATTCTTGTTTATGCCACCAGTTTTCGAGTTCTAGTTTCATTTCATAGTATTAAGTATAGCACTGTGACTGTCACTGAAGAAATCAGGCTTATTCAGCCTCCATGTCCGCCTCTTCATTTGTGGATGAAACATAACACTCGCACGTTACTTCCAGGCATTTTATAGTCAGCGATAAAGTCTAATTTCATCTGGTCCTTCCAAAATTTATCCAGCCCTACCTCGAACTTAAGCACTGGTATAGTATATTATATATGCAGCAGCCTGTTGGCCTGTGATGCCGATTAACTGGAAGCTATGATGCTTTATAATCAATGCGGAAGCTCTTCATAGAGACTACCAGTAACCTAGTATCAGTAGCCTCAACAATGTACTTTAACATGATTATCCTCCTCAAGCCTAACATATGAATATGAATATAGTAACTAATCTCCTCCTCTAAATCCAAACCTAAAACTGCTGTTTATCCACAGAAACCGGTGTTAATCACCTATAGCCGCCCAAAACCATGTTTGTATGTATTTGTATTGTTTGTTTTGTTTGTTTCCATATGCCAGTCAAGTTCCCCTGCGTATCTTGTAGCAAACCAGTCAAGACCAACCAGCGTGCAATACTCTGCGATTGTTGTGGCAAGTGGGTGCACCTAACTTGCTCCTAACTAACCATATCTGATTACCAATTATTAGAAAATACTGAAGAGCCATGGTGGTGCATAGAATGTAATAGGAGGTTTTACGGAATTCCCTTATGATGTCATTTTCACGCATGCGCAGATGACTGGCCGTCAAGCGTACGGCCAGCTGATCACTGTTTTGTTAGTAAACAAAATTACACTGCCACGTTTGATGCTACTCAAAGCCATGACAATTCCAATTTTACGTCAGCTCTAGCGGTAAAGTTGGCCGAATTGACAATTCTAACATCAAATACTATTTTACTATGCATTTTTAGAAATATATTATTGATTCTATGCACATTAGAAGGCAAAATAGTAGTTACTGCATTACCGGAAACAGTCATTGACGCACCTACCATAATCACATTCAAAGCTGGACTAGACAAAATCTATGTAACGCACCCAGTGTACTACAACTATAGACCATTAGATAAGCCAAATCACCCGAAAATCACCATACATTAATAATTAATAATTATAGTTTATACACCAGCCGATAATAGGACGTAAAAGTCCTGGTAAGCTGTATACTTGTTATGTTATGTTATGTTATGTTAAAATACTACCGCAATGATATGTCAGAAACGCCCCCCCCCCCCCCCCCCACCATCAGTGCATGTGGATCCTGGTAGGCTATAGTACCAATACAAGCGGATGCCCGATAGATATTTACGAATGCGGTCAAGATATATATATATATATATATATATATCTGGGCCCTACTGTCATAATTATTATCCGTGTGTGCATAGGCGAAGAGAGAGAGAGAGGGTGGTAGGCGCATACGTGTGTGTCTGTCTGTGTGAGGTAACCCCCACTTAGGGTCGTGGTTGGTGAGGGTGGAGGGTGGTGGTGGTGGGCTGCATTAATTCCCACCCGCATCCCAGTAAATAAACAATGATTAATTTCAATTTGATTATGAATTAATTAAGCAATATGCAGGAAACTACTTCTCAGAGCATTTCATTTTCCAATTATTATAGGGGAAGGGCCATGACACCCTCCCTATCGCCACCACCATTGAGAACCCCACCAGACCATGACTGCTAGGTTGGACACACCCCATAATAGAATCTTAAATCCACCATGACATAGTTGATGAATTTATTATTAAACTCTCGACTTATGAGTGTTATTTTCACAAATTGTGTGTTTTGTGGGGTTAGTGACAGAAACGGAGGGTGGGGTAGGGACCATTAGACCCATAAATGTTTTAGATTTTGTGTGACGTGGTAGAGGGAGGGTGGTGGTTAAGACAATTTCTTTTCCTGGCGGCAACCTTGAGAATTTATAATAGTCAGTAAATAAAATTATACTAAATACAGTCATACTCAGATAGTTGATCAGGACAGTATATTTTAATATTCAACTGGAAAAACATCTGAAATTTACAGAGGGAACATGGTGAAGCCATGGACATGGGGCTGTAGGACCTGGATCTAGGGCTCTCAGTTCAGCATTATCCCTTTTAATGGTGAGGATTGGTAAATGATATTTGAATTTTTGCTTAGTAAATAGCCATTTGTAGGTCAAGGGAAGATTTTTTTTTTACTTTACTTTATTTTACTGCCCCAGTAACAAAGCCAGCCATTTCATTTTTCAAAAAGTAATCTTCCCTTGGCTTGCAAATGGACATCTTTCAAGACATACCACTACACAAGCATTCTCCTTCGATCAATACTCACCATTCTGTTACTTCTGATATACAGCTGGCCTTGACAGCGGCTCTAGGATTATAGACTTAGAAAGCTTTACCGACTCCTGGGAACCGGGTACTCGGCTCCCAACTGCTGAGTACCCGTTTACCATAGAGCTCATTCTTGTTTGCATAGCAACAAGAGCAATACATGCTTTTTGCAGGAGAAGATTTTTAGTGTCTTTTGTTAAAGAAATATACTTCTCCTTCGATCAATACTCACCATTCTGTTACTTCTGATATACAGCTGGCCTTGACAGCGGCTCTAGGATTATAGACTTAGAAAGCTTTACCGACTCCTGGGAACCGGGTACCCGGCTCCCCACTGCCGAGTACCCGTTTACCATAGAGCTCATTCTTGTTTGCATAGCAACAAGTGCAATACATGCTTTTCGCATTAAGGATTTTAGTGTTTTTAAAAGAATCTAAGTCTTTAATCAGTGATAGTTTGTGTGTTCTGAAAGGATAACTAAGGACTATGGAGAATACCGCCCAAGACAACCAGGTTGTATTGTTCTTTATTATCCATAGTTAAAAGTCTTAGGTCTCTAAATTTCGTTGTGTCACATGTTCCGATTTCTGACCCCATAGAATCTGGGACGTGTGCTAACAACGATATATGCCAGACGATCGCCTTCTTTAAACCCCAACAGGCGATCGGCAGATATGAAAATAGGTGTTTGCTACGGTATTTCTAACACGAATATCGGCTGACGTCGTTCTCCGTAGGATCCGAGCGGGTGACGTCACACCCGGTTCGCTCGGATGTTTATGTGAAGAAAAATTTTCATTAATTCGCGCATCTCGTTCTGGGTGCTGCGTACTAAAAATGGTACCGGAAACTTTAGAATGTTCAAGTTTACGTGCGATCACGATCGGTTTGCAATGATCGGTGGTTTCAAAATTCTTGAGTAGATGCGTGGTCTGCGGTTTTACCGTGTGATACAGCAGTTTGTTATGCATTTTGTTGTTTTCTTCACATATCGTTTGGCTTTCGTTAAGGAGTATAATTTATATTGATTGGTAAATATACCCCGAATGCTATGCGATATGATTCCTGGAGCCGTTACACATCCTGGAGGATCTAATATGGGTGTGTTTTTTATGCCCGCTTCGTTCTTGTCATCATAATCAATGCGATCTTTGTTGTAACGGGGCGGGGTGGGGTGCGGGAGGGATACGGTTAATTTATGAGTCAAATTATTTGAAAATTAATTGTCTGCCTTCCATCAGGGTCTCGTTCCGCTTGTAATTGTAGGTTTGTGCTTATTTTACAGGCCAAGCCAACCCCGCCATCATGTGACGAGTGCCATAAATTCGTACGAGTCGTATTTAAGGACCATGTCTGCTTTAGGTGTTCGCCCTGTAACCTAGACCATAGGTGTAATGTGTGCGCAGTGTGGTCCGTGGATATGATGGTTAAGTTCCTTGCCCAGAAGGACTTGGCTGGGTCTGACGCGGGGTCAGGCGGTCCGAGAGTAAATCGTGGAGCGCCCGGTTTGGCCGGTGGGGGTGCTCCACGTCCCCAGCTGGAGGTGGCGGAGATGGCACCGCCGGCGTGGTTTGGTCCGGCTATGCAGGGTTTTCTGCATAGCGTTCTGCCCACGCTGGTGTCGTCCCTGCTACCAAAGGTTGGGGGGGCAGTTTCTCCCCATGCCTGGTACGGACCCTGTCCTCGGACAGGGTTCTGGACTGGTTTCCGAGGGGGCCATCTTGTACGGACCCCTGGCAGTCCCGTCTGGCTCCGGCCAGATGGGTTCTGTTTCTCTGCGGCCACCTCCGGGTGGTCCAGTAGCGGTGGCCGGTCCGTCAGGTGTGGGAGCCGTCCGCCAGGTTTCCTCGTCTAGTGACGACTCTTCGGAGTCCGAAGACGAGGAGGAGAGGTTGCTGCGGCCTGTGATGCCGCAGGTGGAGAATATGGAGGTCGATTCCGTCCTGGACGGAACCGGCCTCCATTTGTCTGGCTTGGCGCAAGCCAGGGCAGCAGCTCCGCCTGTGGCTGAGGCTAATCTGGTACCGGGCACCGGTTCCGTGACGGTTGGTTTGGCACCAGCCGACACGGTAACGGGTCGGCCGGGCCGGGCGTGGTAGTCATCTATCTCGTCTGGTCCGGCAGTCGGACGTGGGGTGCCGTTGGCGCCCGTGTCTGGCTACGGTTCCGCGACTGCTACGGGTCCGTACGGTTTTCCGTGCGGACCTACCCCATGGACCGGAGTGTTTCATGGGGTGGCGGCGGAACCGTGTGGTACCGGAGTGCCTGGCGTGTCAGCCGTGGCTCCTTGCCGGGAGGCCGTGGCTGGCAGGCCCGTGAACACGTCAACGGGTGACGTGTTTGCGGGTGTGTCTTCATCGGAGATAGATTGGTCAGAGGCTCTGGCATGGCTAGCCAGGGTTGGCCCATCTGGTTTCGGCCACGGCCGATGAAGATGCGCCCCGTCCGTCGGTTGCGTCGATCAGGACGGGGATTTTGCCCGCGGCCCGGATCCAGTCTGTGGGACTGGATCCACGGTTCATAGAATTGTTGGAGGCTATTTATAGCAAACAACTTATGACCAAGGGTCAGCTCTCTGCGGCCTCCAGGGAGGTGCGGGTAAGATGTCGTATTCCGCGGGGTGAATACGACAGATATGGTGTAGTCCCGTCGGTCACCGAGGATGACCGATGGGTACTGGGCGTTCAGAGTGCCGGGGCGGGTGGCCCCGGTCCGGCACTTGTGGACAAGGCTCAGGTACACCAAGAGGAAGTCCTGTCCCTATGCGATGAGGGTGTGAGGGCAGCTATGAGCGCTGTCAACCACTCGTATCGTCTCCTTCAGTCGGTGTGGGCTGAAGCGGGGGCAGGCCACCCTGTGCCACCTGTGGCGCTTTCGTGCGTAAATGACGGCCTGGTGCTGTCTATGGACGCATTGGCAAGGGTGCAAGCGCGAGTGACTAAATCCAGGAGGCAAATGGTCATTGCCCATATGCGTCCGGCTACGGCAGTCAGGGAGCGTCTTCTTGGGACGCCCCTGACAGGGCCTAGCATCTTCGGTGGCCAGGCGCGGGCCATCTTAGAGGATACAGCCAGTATCGCGCAGAATCGGTTAGCGGTCAACCTGCAGCTAGAGCTAGTGCGGCAAGCGCACGCACTAGGGGATGTAGGGAAACCGCTAGCAGGACAACCTTCAAAGAAGCAGAAGAAGCTTAAGGGCAAGGCGAAAGCTAAGCCTGTTGCGACTTCTGCTTCAGCTGGCTTTTCTCAGCCGCCGCCGGCGAAGAAAGCCAGGAAGGTTGTAGAGGCGCCTACCCTCCCCACGGTTGCTTCTGACCGCCCTAGAGGCGGGAAGGGCAAGGGGATGGGTAAGTCCTCAAAGGGCGGACAGAAGGGGCCGGATCGTACCTGAGGGTACGAGAGCTCCCTTCATATCCGTCTGGACCGCGCCTGTGCGACAGGAACAGCGGTGCCAGTTATACCCGTCGTGCCTAGAACGAAATGATTCTCTCTCTCTCTCTCGTTAAGAAAGAGGGGGGAGCGGACTGCGAGCCGGACAACCCCGTTAGACGTCGAGGCGTCTATGGTGGGTGGAAGGCTCATGCGTTTCGTCGAGGCCTGGTGAGGTGTGACATCAGACAGTCTGGTCCTGGGATGGTTATCCCAGGGTTACATGCCGGAGTGGTGGGACTTTCCACCACAAAATCTGTCTTTGGCACCTGTCTGGACACCCATACCAAGGGAGCCAGACAAGTTAGAAGCCATTCAAAAGGAAGTGTCGGGTTTGCTTCTGAAGGGAGCAATAAAACCAGCAAACCGGAACACTCCAGGCTTCTATTCAAACATGTTCCTTGTCCCCAAGAGCACAGGGGGATGGAGACCCATACTCAATCTCAGGCCATTAAATTGGTTTATCCATACGCCTCGGTTCCAGATGGAAACGCCGAGGTCGGTAATGGCGGGATTGAGGAAAGGAATGTGGTGTGTATCGATCGATCTGAAAGATGCATATTTCCACATTCCGATGAACAGGAGTTGTCACAGGTTTCTGAGATTTGCGTTTCAGAATCAAGTATGGGAGTTTATTGTTCTCCCATTTGGCCTGTCGACAGCTCCGAGGGTTTTCACAAGAGTGGTCCTTGCGGTGACAGCGTTTCTCAGAAAAGAGAACGTGGCGCTACACTCGTACATAGATGACTGGCTGATCAAGGCAGACTCGGCAGCCAGGTTGAACGTGGATACTGCTCTGACTCTGAGGTTACTTTCAGATCTAGGCTGGATAGTCAACGAGGAGAAATCCGAGTTGACGCCCACTCAACATTTCGTTTATTTGGGGATGCGATTCGATCTCGAGGAGGGCAGGGTGTACCCGTCAGAGCCCAGAGTGGTGTCTCTGTTAGCCATCCTCAAGAGTTTTCGAGTGGGAAACCACATTCAGGCGAGGCGGTTCCTTCAGATGCTGGGCATGATGGTCTCCATGGAGCAGGTTATCCTGTACGCTGCTCTAATGCGAAGGCCTATCCAGTTGTATCTGATATCTCTGTGGAAACAGAGAACAGAACCCCTGTCAAAACTGGTACCAGTTTTGGAGCCGATAATGTCGCATCTTGTAGGGTGGAAACAGCGTCAGAATCTCCTAGTTGGGGTTTCGCTGCACCTACCCCACCCCCAGCTGTCCGTGTACACAGATGCATCGCTGGAGGGGTGGGGTGCCTGCCTGGGAGAACACCAGGTCTCGGGCACATGGACTCTCCCGGAGAGTCAGCTGCATATAAATCTGTTGGAAATGATGGCAGTGGAACTGGCGTTGGAAGACTTCCTTCCGATGATCAGGGGCAAGGTGATATTGATACGGTCGGACAATTCGACAGTAGTATCATATATAAATCGCCAAGGCGGGACCAGGTCGCCCACTCTGTGTATCAGAGTGTGGCACTTGATTCAATGGTGCAGGAATTACTCGGTTGTTTTGAAAGCAGCTCATATTCCTGGCCGATTGAACATTCTGGCGGATGCTTTGTCTCGCAGACAGAGAATTCTGCCAACAGAATGGTCCCTCAACCCTCCGGTTCTGCGACGGATCTTCGAGCATTGGGGCAAACCCAACGTGGACTTGTTCGCCACAAAGGAAAATGCTCAAATCATGACATATGTCTCGCCGATTCCAGATCCAAATGCCGTCGATGCAGACACTCTGGCGATAAGCTGGAGAGGGATGCACGCTTACGCGTTCTTCTACCGAAGGTATTGGTGAAGGTCAGGGAGGAACCGTGTCTGGTCCTGCTAATAGCGCCGTATTGGCCGAGCAGGGCGTGGTTCACGGATCTTCTAGATCTGTTGGTGGAAAATCCTGTGCAGTTGCCCGAGATTCCGAACATAATCTCCCAGGCCAAGGGACGCTTCCTACACGAGCATCCCGAAATGTTCAAATTGACTGCGTGGATGTTATCAAACAACGTTCCACGTCGGAAGGCTTTTCTCGACAGGCTGCTGATTTCATCGCGGCTGCGAGAAGGAGGTCAACCTTCAAGTCATATAACAACAAGGTTAACAGATTTGCAGACTGGTGTGAAGAAAAGGGTATTGATACCTTTCAATCCACTATTCAGCAAATAGCAGACTTTCTCTGTGAGCTGTTCTTTTCAGGACTAGCTCCCGTCACAGTTGCTGGATACAAGTCAGCTTTGGCATCAGTTATCCCTTGTCTAGCCAACAGGGATAGTCCAGAGGTGGCCCAGTTAAATGTGATGTTGAAGGGAATGAGCAATCTCCGACCGAGACAACCGGTAGTCATTCCAGCCTGGATTCTATCTTTAGTGCTTAATGTACTGGCCAAGCACCCTTTCGAACCGTTGCGTTCGGCTAGTCTAAAGCATTTGACTCTAAAGGCGGTCTTTCTATTGGCAGCTTCCTCAGCTAGAAGGCGCAGTGAGATCCATGCGCTTTCGGCAGAGAGGGACCAATTTATTGTTTCTGGAGAAGGTCTGCGTCTTCTGCCAAGAGCAGAGTTTATGTCAAAGAACCAATCTTTGAGATATCCCGGCAAACCGATCATTATACCGAGGTTAACTAGGTTTGATCGTGATGCCAGTGTCTGGTGCCCGGTCCGTGCTTTGACTAAGTACAAGAAACGGACTGACTCGTTACGGTCGGACGATAGACATCTGTGGATCTGCCATATGGAGCCTTATGGCGCCGCATCCATGGATACTATCTCTCGTTGGGTGGTCGAATGCATTCAGACTACTCATGAGATGGCGACTGGGCACCAGGTGCAAGGCGTAAGGGCACACGATGTCAGGAATAGCTTCCTCGACCGCCCTTTACAATGGTGTTCCGTTAAAGGACATCATGGCCGTTGCACAATGGCACTGTGAGCCCTCATTTACGGATTAATATATGAGGGATGTGTCAGACTCAGCCAATCCACTCGCTTTAGCTGTTTTGAAACGATAGTTAGTGACCACACTGATTTTCCCCTTTTTTCACTTTGGTAAGAAAAGAACCTAAAGCAGGCATGGTCAGGCGAGAGGATGTCAACCAGATTGTGTCACTGATGGCCGAACCGGTGAATGGTTGGAGGCGGTACGTCTGAAGTCCTGTTATCATAAGGTAATTCAATAAGTGAGTTTTTTGTATTATGTATATGTATCATGTTCATTCATCTTATATATTCATGCTCATTCCCAGGCTAATACATGGAATATGCAGGGAGTAGTTAACCCTCTTGGCATATTGGTGTTTTCAGGCGAGATACATGTTCGTTAGTTCTCTCCCTTTTCTTAGGAGGAAAAAAGGGGGGGGGGCTGTGACGCGAATGTGATTCGGTTCCGTGAACTTGACGGTCCTTTTAGGTCTCCGTTAGTCAAGTTTGAAGTCTAAAATCTTTCTCCAAGGGGCAAAATTAGCATTTATGGCTTGCCCCTTCCCACCAGGTTACTGATCAAATCTGGTGTATATCAGAAGTAACAGAATGGTGAGTATTGATCAAAGGAGAATGCAGGAAATGTCAATTTCCCTTTCTCCGAGATCTAACAATACTCACCATTCTGTTACGGACCCAGCCTCCCAGCCCCACGGAGGCAAGCCATAGTTTTCTCTTGTTTGGTGGCTATGCAAACAATATGAGCTCTATGGTAAACGGGTACTCGGCAGTTGGGAGCCGAGTACCCGGTTCCCAGGAGTCGGTAAAGCTTTCTAAGTCTATAATCCTAGAGCCGCTGTCAGGGCCAGCTGTATATCAGAAGTAACAGAATGGTGAGTATTGTTAGATCTCGGAAAAGGGAAATTGACATTTCCTGCAGTCTCGGGCACATGGACTCTCCTGGAGAGTCAGCTGCATATCAATCTGTTGGAAATGATGGCAGTGGAACTGGCGTTGGAAGAGTTTTCTTCCGATGATCAGGGGCAAGGTGATATTGATACGGTCGGACAATTTGACGGTAGTATCATACATAAATCGCCAAGAGGGACCAGGTCACCCACACTGTGTATCAAAGTGTGGCACTTGATTCAATGGTGCAGGAATTACTCGGTTGTTTTGAAAGCAGCTCACATTCCTGGCCGATTGAACATTCTGGCGGATGCTTTGTCTCGCAGACAGAGAATTCTGCAAACAGAATGGTCCCTCAACCCTCCAGTTCTATGAAGGATCTTCGAGCATTGGGGCAAACCCAACGTGGACTTGTTCGCCACAAGGGGAAATGCTCAAGTCATGACTTATGTCTCGCCGATTCTAGATCCAAATGCCGTCCTATACAGACGCTCTGGCGATAAGCTGGAGAGGGATGCACGCTTAGGCGTACCCACCCACCATCCTTCTGCCGAAGGTATTGGTGAAGATCAGGGAGGAACCATGTCTGGTCCTGCTAATAGCGCCGTATTGGCCGAGCAGGGCGTGGATCACGGATCTGCTAGATCTGGTGGTGGAAAACCCAGTGCAGTTGCCCGAGATTCCGAACATAATCTCCCAGGCCAAGGGACGCTTCCTACACGAGCGTCCCGAAATGTTATTGACTGCATGGTTGTTGTCAAACAACGTTCCACGTCGGGAGGCTTTTCTCGACAGGTTGCTGATTTCATCGCGGCTGCGAGAAGGAGGCCAACCTTCAAGTCATATAACGACAAGGTTAACAGATTTGCAGACTGGTGTGAGGAAAGGGGATTGTACCTTTCATTCCACTATTCAGCAAATAGCAGACTTTCTCTGTGAGCTGTTCTTTTCAGGACTAGCTCCTATCACAATTGCTGGATACAAGTCAGCTTTGGCATCATTTATCCCTTGTCTAGCCAACAGGGATAGTCCAGAGGTGGCCCAGTTGAGTGTGATGGTGAAGGGAATGAGCAATCTCCGACCGAGACAACCGGTAGTCATTCCAGCCTGGAGTCTATCTTTAGTGCTTAATGTACTGGCCAAGCACCCTTTCGAACCGTTGCGTTCGGCTAGTCTAAAGCATTTGACTCTAAAGGCAGTCTTTCTATTGGCAGCTTCCTCAGCTAGAAGGCGCAGTGTGATCCATGCACTTTCAGCAGAGAGGGACCGATTATTGTCTCCAGAAAGGGTCTGCGTCTACTGCCAAGAGCAGAGTTTATGTCAAAGATCTCGGTCTTTGAGATATCCCGGCAAACCGATCGTTATACCGAAACTGAGTAGGTTAGATCGTGATGCCAGTGTCTGGTGCCCAGTCCATGCTTTGACTAAGTACAAAACGGACAGACTCGTTGCGGTCGAATGGTAGACATCTGTGGATCTGGCATATGGAGCCATATGGCGCCGCATCCATGGATTCTATCTCTCGTTGGGTATTCGAATGCATTCAGATTACCCGTGAGATTACGACTGGGCACCAAGTGCAAGGCGCAAGGGCACGTTGTTAGAGGAATAGCCGCCTCTTCCGCCCTTGACAATGGTGTTCCGTTTACGGACATCAGGGCTGTCGCACAAGGGCACTGTGAGTCCTCTTTCACGGATTACTATATGAGGGATGTGTCAGACTTCGCCATTCCACTCGCTTTAGCTGTTTTGAGACGATAGCTATATGACCGCACTGCTCTTCTTCCTTTTTTGGCATTTGTAAGAGAGAATTTAGAAGCAGGCTTGGTCGAGCGAGATGATATCAAACAGTTGTGTCACTGAGGCCGGACAAGTGATTGGTTGGAGGCTCCAGGTCTGAATTCCAAATATCATGAGGTAATTCACGATTGAGAGT
Organism: Chaetoderma sp. LZ-2023a; assembly: GCA_034401795.1. Classification (NCBI taxonomy): domain Eukaryota; kingdom Metazoa; phylum Mollusca; class Caudofoveata; order Chaetodermatida; family Chaetodermatidae; genus Chaetoderma; species Chaetoderma sp. LZ-2023a. The sequence continues at coordinate 72,418,088 of CM067363.1, read as the reverse complement.
GTTTTGTATTATGTCTATATATCATGATCATTCATCTTATATATTCATGCTCATTCCCAGGCTAATATATGCAAAGAGCAGTTAACCCTCTTGGCATATTTGTGTTTCAGGCGAGATACATGTTCGTGAGTTCTCTCCCTTTTCTTAGGAGAAAAAGGGGGGGGGGGCAGTGATGCGAATGTGATTCGGTTCCGATAACTTGACGGTCCTTTTAGGTCTCCGTTAGTCAAGTTGTTAAGTCTAAATCTTTCTCCAAGTGGCAAAAGTAGCATTTATGTCTTGCCCCTTCCCACCAGGTTACTGAACAAATCTGGTGTATATCAGAAAGTAACAGAATGGTGAGTATTGATCGAAGGAGAATGCAGGAAATTTCAATTTCCCTTTCTCCGAGATCTAACAATACTCACCATTCTGTTACGGACCCAGCCTCCCAGCCCCACGGAGGCAAGCCATGGATTTCTCTTGTTTGGTGGCTATGCAAACAATATGAGCTCTATGGTAGACGGGTACTCGGCAGTTGGGAGCCGAGTACCCGGTTCCAAGGAGTCGGTAAAGCTTTCTAAGTCTATAGTCCTAGAGCCAGCTGTCAGGGCCAGCTGTGTATCAGAATGTAACAGAAGGGTGAGTATTGTTAGATCTCGGAGAAAGGGAAATTGAAATTTCCTGCAATCTACCCTCCTCATTATCAAACCTTTTTAGGAACAACTCCGATATACACTCGCACAACACACGAACTAAGAATAACTTACACCAAACCTATTACAGAACAATGACAGCTACACAAAAACCATCCCACCAAGCAATACAACTCTGGAACAACACAGATATAAATATACGCACACAAATTCTTACACAAAGCTCTTTTAAACAAAATATTAAAAAAATAATCTTAGAAAGATATTAAAGATCCAAACCAATGACATGAATGCAGAAGTCAGCACCATGGCAGTACAAAAACAAGTATGTACCCAGTTGCCAGGATAACAACTAGAATGTAAAATACACATCTGCAATACTAATAATGCATCCGTAATTGTTTATGTGGATGATGCAGTTGTGTATAATAATAATAATAATAATAATAATAATAATGCACCAAGAAATGTTGATACAAATTAGGCCGCATTGTTATATATGACAATAATAATAATAATAATAATAATAATAATAATGCTGCACCAAGAAATGTTGATACAAATTAGGCTGTATTATTATATATGACAATAAAAATAATAATAATAATACTAATATTGTAAACAAGATATGCATGTGTTTTCCCCATTCCCATGTGTGTGTGTGTGTGCGTGCATGCGTGAGTGAGTGAGCGAGCGAGCGAGTGAGTGCGTGCGTGTGTGTTAACTGTCTATTGTCTTAAATGTATACATGTAAATATTATATTATCTTCACCCATGATCCAACTATTACTGAATTATATGTTTATTATATGTTAAATGTACGGGGTCCACCGCTGTATAGGCTCAGCCTTTGGTGGACTGCCTGTTGTGTAAATGTCAAATCTATTATATGTGTTATATGAAAATAAATAATCTTGAATCTTGTATTTACTAGAGTGCTTGGTAGGCTGTTCCAGATATCCACTACTCTATTTGTGAATTAGTATTTCCGTAGATCCAACCGACACCTCTTTTTCTCTAGCCATAAGTTGTGTCCTCTTGTTGTCTTGCTTTTAGATATTTCCAGGAATACCAGTCGAAAAAAAATAATTTTGAATGTAAATTTGAATATAAAGTGTAAATTTAAAACATGATATAAATATTTGAATAAAAATTAAATAGACATACTATGGAAAATGTGAATCTACAATGTTTGGAAAAGATCCATTAAAGAATTGGATCGATTTCATCAAAAAGGATGGATTTGGAATGTAGGCATTTGTACTGTACGGAATTTAAAATGGGGAAAATAAATTTGAAAAACTTGAAAGAGAATCTGAATCGTACAAGTTTGCGTCTGTTTGGATCAAAAGACTAATACAGACTGATCAGCAATCTAAGGCCAATGGACGTCCAGCAAGTGCACGTGCGTTTCTATTTGCTGAAGATGTTTCTGAAAGCTGATTGGCTAGAACAATGTTCATTGTATTTGTCAGGATATTCATCCCATTGTAATGGTTTCCTGCAATTAAATCTCCTAGCCTAGTTGGTACAACGCTGTGGATGCTAACAATAAATAATCCCCGTTGGTTTTTTTACGACAAAAATTTTAATTTTGAAATGAATGCCAGCAACATTTAACACACACATTGTTAACGGTGGTTCTTAAAACCCCCCGTTCATATGTATGATGATGAGGCTGTTTTTGTTTTTTTAAATATTAGCACCACCTATATCTACGGTGAACCACTTGAGATTTCCTGATGGTGGTTCTAAAAACATGTGAAATTGCACCTGGTGGTTCTAAAAATAAATCTGTTTGTCTGAGGAGGACTACTTAAGTTAATGCAAGGCAGCGGGGACTTTCACTAAGAGATATGATGCCGCGGCGATCAGTAGGGCTACATGGTTTCGACTTCAGCAGTCATTTCGACCTATCAATAATAAGGGGCATTACTCCCGATAGGTTTAGTGGCAATCGAAATAAACCATCCAGATTTATCTCCCTTATTGGCGTTACATCAGACGCGCGGGGCTTCTTAATATATTAATTTTCAAGGTTTTTTCTTTCCATCCCGTCATGTAATAATATGTTTTTAGTTTCAAAATAACATCTGTTTACTTTCTTTCCACCCACATTTGTTCCTAGCAGTCTAGTTGAACATGGCCTACGAGATTAATTGTAGTATAAATTATATATGCACAACTTATTATATAGGCGTAGTTACAGCCGCCACCACCGGCAGTGATGACAATCATGACGGCGGTGGTGGGGGGGGGGGGTGGTTGGGGGTGGACAAGGGTATACAATCCCTGATCAAATCACTGGTAGTTATGTCATTATTTATTTGAAAAAGTTTCGCTGGTTAATAATTTCTAGCAATTTAAATCGCTGAAGGGATAAAGATTTTTTTGTGAATATTCTACAGTGCCAATAATTGTATTTTCTTTCAAATACCAATTTTGATTATTGAATGGTCAGTGTTTTCAAGCATTTAAAAAATTGCTTGAATTGGCGATGATCCGAAATCCAAAAACAACACATTTTCAATATAGTAATGCGGAAGTCTATGAATAAATGCCAGCACATGTTCAAAGAGATCTTTAGCCGACAAAAGTACTAATCCCTAAATATCATTGTTTTATTTTTGATATCAAAGAAAACAAATAGAGGGACCCAAGCGAAATAGAGAAACTATTCTCACTCTTTTGTTTTCCAGATATATATATTATAAATTTTCAGATAATTCAATTTAATTATATCAATTATCTATGTTAACATGCGAACTTCGATCTCTATAGTATTTAATATTATTATATTGGAGTAGGTATATATGTAGGCCTAGGCCAAGTCTGTGATCATGGATTATCTATGTGTTTTGTGTAATCGTAATGTCGGCAACAGACAGGAGGCGCTACAATGCGACGGATGCGAAAGATGGCAACATCGGAAGTGTAACACAGGTATATCGAGAGATTTTTATCTGAAATTGGTAAAAGGACTTGTAGAGTTGCCAGAATGGCATTGTTCGCAATGTATCCAACGACCCGTTTCGGTACGTGAAGAAAAAATGGAAGTAGATCCACATGTACAGGAAAACACTCAGGCAGCCGCTCAAATTGAGATGGCAGAAATAACTCTTCCAACAATGCCAATAGCAGAAAGCACCCGGAGGAGTTTTCCAACATCTGTACCCGAACCAATTGCTGAAGAGGTAGTCCTGCGCGAGATCACACCCATGACCGAGCCTGTATCCGCACATGATCCATCACACCTAACATTCGACCTTTCTAATAGGGATTTTCACGAACCCAAGCCTACGCATGAACGGTAAGTAATAATGTAAAATTAATTGACTAAAATATAATAGACTGACATACATGATACATAGCCTATGTACCTGCGGGGCCTACGTTAGTACTTTTACTGGCATATATTACGGACGGACGAAGAGACAGAGACATCTCTAGCTCCCCCATGACATCCAATTGTCTTATATTGTATAGAGTTTCAGACGCGTAAGTCCAAATCTTTTGTTAAAATCCTGTTATGGTATGGATGAACGGACATACCACGTGACATACATTACGGAGGGACAAACAGGCGGCAATGTCCCTGGCGCCACCCCCTGACATCCAATTTTTAAAGCCAAATCTAATCGGATGTAATAGCCTATAGCAGGTTGTTCATTTATGCATAGATAGATAGGTCTATATGGTTTATTCTCTGAGTTGTAGAGATACATAATATTATAATATTATACATAGGTACATATATACATTATTCTATCAGCATACATTATTGTGATTGTTCTATGTTATAATAATGGAGCTTCCCAATTTATCCATCCATCATATGACGTCATGATTAACTAAGTGGCGTGTAGGGTGACATCAAAATCATTTCGTCATGACTGACTCAATTTAGTCTGTCATAAACGTTAGTCTATTCCAATGCTTTGTACGAATTGTATGTCATTACTATTTAATAAACATTCTGTTGGGTATTTTGAAACTAACTTGGCTGGGCGCCGTTGTAGTCTGTGGCAGGAACAGCATCCAGTCAAACTAGACCCAAAACATCCAACAGCGTACCTGTATAGTCCTCTGGAAATTGGTAGCCAGGGCGTCCGAGGATCGATCGATCGATCCCAACATGGGCGAAGCTTGGTTGGAGCTTAGCTATGGATGGGCGGGGCATAGCCAAATCTAGAAAGGTCCATTGCCCATCATTTAGAACGTCATAAGTGATACGTGTGCCTGTGAGTGGACCCTTTCAATTTATACATCTGTCATATGATGTCACATGACATCACAGTTAACTACGTGACGTCTGGGATGACTTCATAATTAATTATAGCATGAGTGATTTGATTTAGTCCGTCTTTAACGCTTAGTCGTCCGACACATTGTACGAATTGTATATTTCTACCATTTACTAGGCATTCTGTTGAATATTTTGAAACTAATTTAACTGGGCACTGAAATTACCATGTGTTAAGATTGCATTACATTCTGCCTACAGAATATGAGCCTTTAAAAGTATACAATTTTAAGAATTTTATTTGCAAGCATCTTGAATACGCACCCTTAAATTGAATTGAAACATGAAATTCAGACATTCATAATTATAAAAATGTTAGTATAATAAAAAATGTTGTTCTCATGTATTCTCTTATTTCTAAACAGCTCCGTCGCAGCCCCTGTACCAGCAGAAGTTCTAGAGGAGGATCGTCCGATAACCTTCACAATAGAAGAACGTGGTTCGAAGCAGGAAAGGAAGAAATTGTCAGATAGCAGGGGCTACACATACACAGTCAAGGTAGGCAATGTGCCTAAATCTTAACCCTTTTAACTGAATATATTTACCATGTATCGGATATTCTGTTGAATATTTTGAAATTTATATGACTGGAAGCCATTGCTGCCTAAGACTAATGGGTTAATAACTATGAATTTCTGCATGGTGTACACTCCAATGGCGGTATCAGATCTGTCACATAAGTATCTTACAACCTAATCAATTCATGAACCCATTTCCTCATTCAATCACATGACATCATAATCAATTAACTGACGTGTATGATGACATCATCATAATGCTTACGTTATAAATGACTTGATTTAGTCTGTCTTGAACGTGTATTTATCCGATGCAGTCCATTGTCTCATGATGACCTATTCCATGCTGAAAAAAGTCCTTGAAGTGAGTGTACTGTTGCCGCCTAGTCTACTTTCTGACGTTGGCAGCAACATCACCCAGTCAAATTAGTCTCAAAATATGACTATAGGTCTACTTATATATTTTTGGCGTTGTGTTGAAATTTAATTCTCTTTTGTGATTTCTAATTTCTTATGCAGCGCTACCGTAAGAATAACTTTGTGTGTGACTGGTGGTGTAGTGTCAGGTCCAAAGCCCTCCGTTGTCCTGCTACGGTTATACAAGAAGGAGAGATACTCCGCATTGGACCAAAACATCTACATGACTCAAACCCTGGTGTGGCGATGGCCATGAAGATTACAACAGAAGTCAAAAGGATAGCTACCGAAAACGTCTTTCGTTCTGCAGCCACAATAGTTCAGGAGGTGGTGAGCTCACATAATCAAGTTAATGCACTGCTAGGCAGTCGCCCTAAAATCGATAATTTGGTGCGCAAAACAAATCGTGTCTGAGAAAAGATGCGACCCAAGCATCCCGTTAACTTGACAACATTTGAGGTAAATATATCAATATTGACACTAACCTCTACCTACCTGTTACACACTCTTCTTCAACAACATTTACTTACTTGTATTCTGTATGTCTAATTCGACATCGGGGTTACGCATCCATACATTCTTTGGCCTCCCTCACTTCGTCCTCACTTCATTTTCCTCATCATTTGCTGACAGATATGTCTTGCACAGCTTAACAAACAAACATACGCACTCGCTCGCACGCATGCTCGGATGCACACACACATGCATGCATGCACGCACACGCATAGATATTCCTCAACATCCCTGTGTAGAGTTCTTTTGACCGTCTTGACCATCTAAGTGGTATTAAAGGGGCAATAACATCCACGTCTTTACATAGCCAATGTCCATTTGCGGGCCAAGAGAAGAATATGTTTTGAAAATTATGCAGATTTACTAATTATATTACAGTGGTGACTATGTTGAATTGAGTTTCTCTTTGTGCCTTTTTCAAGTCTACGAATTGTACCTCGTTTATAAATTAGCAAATTTAATGATTTCCTAATATTTTGAAACTAATTTGGCTGAAAAATTCTTAGACACCTCTGTGCCATTTTCAAGTGTACGATTTGAGTTACAATCTAATAGCTGTCGAATATTTCGACCTTTCTCCTTGTGCTACTTTCGCATGTACGAATCGCATTTTGTCGATAAATCTATAATGAATAGGCCTATAATTATATGTATATAAAATCTGCCGTCATAATATATAGAATATAATATAACTTGAACGTGGTAAATTGTCAAAAATATTCTCTCTTGGATTGCAAATGGACATTAATCAAGACCACTGTACGTATTACTGTAGTGTAGATGGTACCGAGTCTGTCTCTTCGTTGTGTTACTTAGCCTATAGAAAAAACCCTTAAAATATCCTCATCCTCATTATTATTATTATTATTATTATTTTGCAGGTTGATGAGTGCGCCCTTCCAGAAGGTTTCCTTAGGAAAGATCTACCCGTCGATACCAGACTTCATTTTATCTTTGCAACTGACGATGGTTTATCAACATTAGCAAACTCGCGGACATGGTATATGGACGGTACATTTAAATTGGTTAGGCGTCCGTTCATCCAGCTGTTCAGCACACTTTCTTTTATTAAGTCTGTAGATGTAGTAAAGCAAGTACCTCTTGTTTTTGTCTTAATGTCGGGCAAGAGAAAGAAAGACTATCGATATGTTATAAGAGATAATTCGGATGCTACCGGAGGAACCAGAAGTCGAGAATGCGGTTGTAGACTTCGAAGCAGCAATATGGCAAGGCTTCCGACATGTGTTTCCTGATGCACCTATGCATGGGTGTGTTTTCCATTGGACACAGTCTGTATGGAGAAAGGTCCAGGAAATTGGCTTAACAATAGCATATCGCGAGGATGATGGTACTCATCAACTAATTCGAAGGCTGTTGGCATTGCCGTTCTTACCCCACGAACAGATTGTTGACGCATTTGAACGACTGGAAAATGTAGCAACAACACCACAATTAGTGACTGGAAAATGTAGCAACAACACCACAATTAGTTCGCTTGTGCGCCTATCTTAGAGACACTTGGATTGTTAACCCGTTATGGCCTGTAGCAAACTGGACTGTATATCGGAATTCGGTTCGCACAAATAATGATGTCGAGGGATGGCACCGACGTATCAATGATCAGGCTCCTGGGGGGAACTTATCATTCTATCTATTGGCACCATTGTTGCACACCGAGGCATGCCTTCTTCCGTTGCAAAAGCAGCTGGTTTCAGAAGCTAAGCTGCGCAGGCGACAAAGGAACAGTGACCAGCACAAGAATTTATTCAAACTTTGGGATAAATACAAGGCCCACAGATTAACAGCGTCGCAGCTCCTTAGGAAATGGTCAGAGATTGTGAGTGGTATTGACCATTACATGTCATTTAGTAGTTTAATTTCCACAAACATTACGAATACTTTGTTACATAGCGCTCGCTATACACCGCCTGCAATTACTCTCAACAGTTGTGCACATGAATATGTTTAAGTTTATGTTTTTATGTACAGCCTATGCATAAATATATATTTATGTGATGTCAGCCTATACATATACACGCTCAAATACTTATATCAACTATGTCAAGAAAATTTAAATATTAAATTTAGTTGAATGCCTGTTACCGAGCCAGTCATTCCAATGGTAAATTTTCAAAAACATTATTCCCCTGGCCTGCAAAGAGACATTGCTCAAAACCACTGCAGGTGCCGTTTTGACCGCATGGACATTAGATCATAAGAAGCATGTATGTTTAACTATACATCCCACCCCGCGCTACTACGCCTATTTATGTTTAGCCCTCTGTAAATTTAACCATTTATCCACCCTACCACCCACCAACCCCTCAGTGAAAAGAATATTCATCTTCAAATGTCTTTGTCTCTTTGTACATCTTTGTGTCATCTGCAGAGAAACGTTGTTGCATTGACACAGTCGGGCAAGTCATTTATGTAAATGACAAATAGTATCGGTCCTAGGACGCTGCCTTGTGGGATCCCACTTGTCACACTTATGTCACGCGAGCTTATTCCATTAACAACCACCTTTTGTGTTCTGTCAGTTAAAAATCTTTTAATCCATTTCACTACCCGACTGCTTATCCCATAGCTGTATAGTTTCCCGAGTAGGCGTTCATGATTGGCAACGAAAACACAACAGGTCTCTGCACCATTACTGGACACAGATAGACAGACTTTCCAATGATGCACTATACTAGATGTGTAATACATCACCCCTGTCCATGAAAGTCGCCCAGCAAAAGATGGTCCATGTTTGACCATGTGTTAAGGATGCCGCAAGACACACCAGCGCAGAGCCGTGGAATTTAGGGTGGTACGATATACCGGTACTGGAACCGTCACCAGTTTTGTAAGCAAAAAATATGTGTTTTTCAATAATATATTATCAATGCATACAATTGGATTCATATCATCACTTAATGTATAGAAAATCAATAAAATAATACAAGGGGAAATAATTTTCATTTTTTTTGCATCTTGCGAGTATGTTGCCAGATTTCATGATGTGTTCAGAAACTAATCTACTAGTGTTTATAGTAGCATGTTATGATTTATGAACACACAATACCATCTGGCAAACCGGGAATCGAGGTGAGTTTATTACTATACTTCTAACGCAAACATGTGTAGTGTATATATTAATATTCAACAGGTCTTGCGGGCACCCAAACTGGTCACCTAGCAACTTTCCTAGACATCTTAAACACACTGCGCGCGACTGACTGTGTGTGTATTTAACGCTTATCTTTGAGAATGCATTCTTATTTAATGTGTACCAGCTGTACTGTTTGTGTTACACAAAGGAATATCTGTTATAGTTATTTGAAAGAATAATGAATGTCAAGTTGTTGCTACCTTAGGCGGCAACACGTTTCAGTAAAAGAATTGTCAAAATAATGAGCTACATGTGATTTAATATTAGTTTACTTTACTTTACTTTAGATAGATGTAGACCTAATCTTGTCTCGGGATAAAATGGTTTAAGTCTGGAATAACAGCCGGATTCACAGTGAAAACAACTCATGCGGCTTCCAGCTGACAAAATTAGTCTGTATATTAAGCGCCCCTCGCATCATAAATAAACTAAACTATTGACATTCTAATGTGTGGCAGGGGTGAGTCCACTGTAAATATTTAGGCATGTCTGCATTCACTCATAAACGCTCAGAGGGTGTGAGCGGGTTTAGCCAATCAGAATGCGCTGTGTGGGGTATTTCTAAAATATACTAAAATATGCAGGACTACTTGCGTGCGCGTGTATGTGCGTGCATGTGTGTTTTTCTGGTAAAATGAAAGACTATTTTTCACGGGGAGTTTTATATCAGAGTGCATGTCAATATAATGATACGGAGACAGTATTTGGCATAAATGATTTATTTCAATATTAACCAGGTTTCACTAAAGATAGTATGATTACAGATTCGAGTCTACCATAAAAGATAGTATGATTACAGATTCGAGTCTACCATAAAAGATAGTATGATTACAGATTCGAGTCTACCATAAAAGTCTATTTTTGTGGTACTGCAAATAAGATTAAACTTTTACTATTAGTCCTCCAATAAACCGGATATCTGGTTAAAACCGGTTTTATAATCAACACCGTCACCGGTTTCACTTTTTTCAAAACCGCACCGCCATAGTGGAATTCAGTAAGGTAGTCTAAATACTGGAAGTATATTGAGGGGATACCTTTGGTAGGTTGCAGGGTTCGAAATAACCGTTTGCCCGATTGCCCGGGGCAGCCTTAATTTCAAGCAGGCAGCTATACATCTGCTATTGTGGGTACATCGGGCAACCATAAGAAATAGAGAATTAATTAGTAATAATTAATTCAGTTTGCATTCCAGGCTGTTTGCATTGCGCGATAGCCTGATAATGGCCTTCAAACATGTAAAATCGGCCACGGAAATGTCCAAATTTGTTCTCTAAATCTGTGACAGATGTGATTGAGAATAAAATCTCAAACGGGTACCCGTCTATATGTGTATTTGGAACACTAGCCCTGATGGGCTCCTCACTCCTTCAGCGAGATAAATGAAAACGTCGGATAGCGTTTTTAACTGTACAATTCGAAGGCCGAATATTGCCGAGCACACATAAATAGCTGTTTACTAGTTGTAGTGATGACCGTAGCCATGACGTATGGGCTGATCGTCAGTCCAGTCAGTACACTATCAAAATCACGCTAAATATTAAAAATCAATTTCGAGTCCAAACTGTCGAGTACTTGTTTTATTCGTGAGATAGAGGGGATTTCCCTGTGAATCTTTATCCGAATTTGACAAATTGTACAATTTACTGATACACTTCCTGCCCGATTTAAGGAGGGCTGTAATGATACGTTTTGCCACGATATGATATGATATGTATCACGATACACTGGTCATGATATGATACACGATACAGTTATTTTTTCACTAAGTTTCATCTGAATCTGTCCATTTTATGCCACTCTCCATCTCTCAAACAAATAATAAACATATTCAGATGAAATTTAGTGAAAATGGTGCAGTTGTGCATAACTTTAACTATAGCTTACCTGACAATGTTAACGCATGAAGGATGCCATAGGGATATTTTCCTGTATTGCGTGCATATCGATACGATAGGTCACGATACGATATGTGTATCGTGAGCATGCGTATCGCGATTCACCGATATATCGGTGAATCATTACAGCCCTAGATTTAAGCGATTTATGTCACTAAAACAGTGTTAAATGACGAAAATAGAATGTTTTGAGATGTCTTTCTAACTACGGTAATACTATCATTATTAGTCATTTCACGGCTTTAAAGGTGATCGAAATGGCTAGAATTTAGACAAGATGGCGGATTGCATTTTGCAATTATTCCCTTGGAGGTGTGTGTGTGTGTGTAATTGAATTGTCGCTGTTGACAAATGTCTAGGGCTACAGTAAAGCATTTGTCTGCTTCAATAACTGTGAAATAATAATAAAATCTTTTCAAATTCAAACACTATAATGAGTTTGCTTGTTATTGAAAGGGTTAAAAAATACTAATTCTCCAAAGTTAATGCAGCTGTTTCTGAGTAATCATGATGTCTTTTCTTGATACATTAATGTTGAATTTTTAAAAATAATACTCAAGATATTTTCTTTGTCGTTTTTAACTCACCTGGCCTGAAAGGCCAAGTGAGCTTATGCCATGGCGACCATCCGTCGTGTCCGTCCATCCGTCAACTTTTCCTTTAAACAACTTCTCAAGAACCACTGGGCCGATTTCAATTATATTTGGCAGGAAGCATCCCTAGGGCATAGGGAGCCAAGTTTGTTCAAATGAACCCGATCGGTCAATTTGGCCAGTGGCCATCTTGGATTTAGGCCGATTTTAGGAAACGTCTTTAAAAATCTTCTCCGAAACCGCTTAGGGGATTGATGCAAATCTCATGAAATTTGATTTAGGGCAAGAGCTGAACCAAGTTTGGTCAAGGGAACTTGATTGGTCAAATGGTTTGGCGGCCATCTTGGTTGACCTAGTTGTAGCGAAAATGACTTCTCCAGAACCGCTGAAGGGATCGGGCCGAAATTTGGCAGATATGATTAGGGCCTAAGGGCCATTAAAGTTTGGTCAAGAGAAGTTGATCCATCAAAAAACATGGCCGCCGCCCGTGGGCCAATCAAAAATAGCGTGTTTGGCGGCCATATTGGATTTTTTTTTATTTGATGGATTTTGAGGACGAAATTGGTTTTGTATATGTTTTGCGGTATTCTGATCACAAATTTGCAATTTTTGCAAACTGTCGGATAAATGGTTTAGCGGCCATCTTGGATCATTTTCCCAGCAAAAGCTCCCATACTAAAGCAATGGGAAATTTTTTATGTTTTCTTCTCGAGAACTACCTGGCCGATTTAAATTATATTTGGCAGGAAGCATCCTTAGGGTTTAGAGATTCAAGTTTGTTCAAACGAAGCCGATCGGCCAATTGGGCTGGTGGCCATCTTGGATTTTGGCCGATTTTTAGAAACGTCTAAAAATCTTCTCCGAAACCGCTTATGGGATTGATGCAAACCTGATGAAATATGATTTAGGGCAAGAGCTGAACCAAGTTTGTTCAAGGGAACTTGATTTGTCAAATGGTTTGGCGGCTATCTTGGTTGACCTAGTTGTAGCGAAAATTACTTCTCCAGAACCGCTGAAGGGATCTGGCCGAAATTTGGCAGATATGATTATGGACCAAGGACCATTAAAGTTTGTTCAAGGGGAGTTGATCCATCAAAAAACCTGGTCACCATGGTCCAATTAAAATATAGCATGTTTGGCGTCCATATTGGATTTTTTTATTTGATGGATCTTGAGGCCGAAATTGGTTTTATGTATTTTTGGGTATTCTGATCTCAAATTTGCAATTTTCGAAACTGTCGGATAAACGGTTTGGTGGCCATCTTGTTGATAAAGAGCATTCTGGTTGAAATGCCTATGGTCCAGGTGAGCAATACAGGCCCCTTGGGCCTCTTGTTGTATTGAAATTGAGAATTCATCGCTGATATATATATATATATATAAATATATTTATTTCTTGTTGCTTAATGTATATAATTTTATCTTGTTGGTATTTATACGTATGTTATTTGCATATTATTTAAGGGCAACCTTGATCTGTGGGGGGAAACCTGAAAATGGGTGAAATGGATTTGCAGGTTGCCCTGGGAGCAACTAGATTTTTTCATTTATTTCTACCCCTGGTTGGCTATAGGGCTAGGAGGATGCAGATAATGGACTTGAACATCCATTCAGATTTTGATTCGTCAATATTTGGGGGTGAAATCTTAGATTATATGAAAAATGTACCGGAAATTGTCAAGTTGCTTTTTCTTACCATTTTGATCGATTTCAACAAAGGTGGGCTGAAAGGATCATATTGTGATAGGCTCTAGATCTTCGGAATTTTGATTCGTCAAATTTTTGTTTGAAAATCTTAGATTTTATGAAAAATGTACCGGAAATTATCAAATTGCTTATTCTCGTTAGCAACTTGACCAGGTTTTAACCAAATTTGGATGAAGAGAGCCTGTGGTGATGGGCTCTAGAACTTCCATTCAGAATTTTGATTCGTCAATCTTTGGGAGTGAAATCGTAGATATTATTCAAAATTTACCAGAAATTGTCAAATTGCTTAGCTGCTTGACATATTTCAACCAAATTTCCCTAGATGGATTCTATGGTGGTAGGCTCTAGAAACTATTCAGAAATTTGATTGATCAATTTTTTGGGTGAAAATCGTAGATTTTATGAAAAATTTACCAAAAATTGTCAAACGGTTACTTCTGCTTAGTCGCTTGACATATTTTAACCAGATTTGGCTAGAGTAACTTTATCATGGTAGACTCTAGAACTTGTATTCATAATTTTGATTGGTCATTTTTTTGGTTGGCCATCTTGGATTTTCCCAAAATTATCCATCATCTATTTAAATGCAAATAGTTCAAATTCTAATGGTCCAGGTGAGCACCACAGGCCCATGGGCCTCTTGTTAACTATGCCCCGCCCATCTCTAGCTAAGCTCCACCGCCACCTCGCTCGTGTTGGGATCGATCGATCTCTGAACTCCCTGACTATCAATTTCCAGAAAACTACAGGTAAGCTATTGAATATTTTGGAACTAATTTGCCTATGGCAGCTCAACAGCGTCCAGTCAAATTAGTTTCAAAATATTCAACAACATGTTTATTAAATAGTAGAGACCTACAAATTGTACAATGTGTTGGACTAGTAAGAGTTAAAGACGGGCCAAATAGAATCATTTATGACATAATGATTATGACGTCATCTTACACTTGCTTAGCTGATTATGACGTCATATGATAGATGCATACTATGGAAAGTTGAATTGTTTTGTAAGTCCATCTGTCTTTCCATCCATCTTGCTGACCATGTGTGCATCTGTGAGTGCAAATATTTGTTTTTTTACTTCTTAACTTATCTTCTACGAGTACATGGAAGTTAAAAACAATAAAAATGTAGACAATGTAGGGGGTTTTGACACTAATAGAGGAAATAAAAATAATGGAATTTCTAGAAAATATTGGAAACATAGGACCATTTGTATGTCTGAATTTTGAACGTAATTTGATTGGAAACAGGAAATCAAATTATCCTCAAAATATTCAACTGTAAGTTTTATTTTGTTTTGGAAACATGTGAAGTTATTTCTGAGCTGTACTGTATTAAAACATCTATTGTATTGTTGTTCCGTTTCAGGTTGATGAAGGAATGGAGCCAGGTGGATATAGTAATACAATTGGGAAATCATGGTACTATAATAATTAACATGGATATTATGTGACGGACATAAATGTTTTCTGTAAAAGTTTCTATTAAAGGACATCTAAGAATGAGAGTCTAAGATTGTCGTAAAGGCGGTAGATATGGAGCCTGGATTAATGGTTAGAATTAAGCATGAAGTGGAAGATGATTATCCAAAGTCAACAAATTCCTATCGGCTAACTCGGCAGCGTTTTGTTTTCAGTAAACTGGGTTCGTTAGTTGCTGAAAAAACTGAAGAACGACGTTTTCTATTTCATAAGGTAGGATCGCTGGTTGATGATGGAGCAGCATGCATAGATAATATTAGAGTACTTCCCATAGTTCCTCATTCAGGAGGTGATGTCATAGATCATGATATGCTTAAACTTGAGTTGACTAAGTTTTGTTACAGTCAGCCTGTGAAATGTGAGCAAGATGCCGATGATATTGTGCGCAATAAAGCTGTGGTCAATAACCCCCCAGATCTATTGCCACGGCCCACATTGTTATTTGTCAATAACCATTATAATTCCAGTATCGATAAAGGAATGAATAAAGATGTATCACCAGATGTATATACAAACTCAAATGAGGACATCCTGTCACAAATAAATGCTGGTTGTCGTGATGGCACTAATCCTGTTGTCATAGAAACTATAACTGCTAATGATTCAATGAATCTACCAAATTTCAATGAGAAAACTGTCAAGAACAAGAACGAGTCGCACACGTTGCACTCTCAAGCTGGACAGCGACCATATCTCTGTCTCCAATGCAATAGATGTTTCAAACATGCCGATAGTTTGGCATGTCATACGAGAACCCATGACACGCATGATGGCATTGATCCATACACTTGCCCAATTTGCAATAAAATATTCATGCAAGTATCTTATTTGAGCAAACATATGCGGATCCATAAAGGAGAACTGCCATACTCTTGCAGACATTGTGCTCATGCCTTTAAGACCATTAGCGCATTAGCGAGACATTGCAAGACTCACACCACGGGAAAATCACACATGTGTAAGGAATGTGGCTGCGGCTTTACCCAGAGCAGCAATCTCACATTACATATGAGGACACACACATCAGCACGACCATATATTTATACATGCAAAGTTTGTAATAAAATCTTCAAGCAAGAGAGCAATTTAGCGGCACATTTGACGATGCATAATTCTGGTCATCCGTAATATGCTCATATTGTGAGGTCGTTTAAAAGAAAACATGCACTCGGATGACTTGTCATGACTTTTTGTCATTCATCACCATACTTACGCACCGACAAGGAATTGCAAGTCACTGTGTGTGTGCGTGCGTGCGTCCGTCTGTGCGCGCGCACATACATGTATTCATTAAAGTGGCTTAAGAGGTTACATGTAGCTTCGGAGGTATGGACAAATTTAATTATTTTATCTGGTCAAAAGATCAAGAACATGGTGACCTAATTCAGGAAACTGCATTATGTTTCCAAATAAGTTCTTATTCAAGCTGTGCTGGAAGATTACACTTGGTGATCTGGAGAAACATAATTTGGGGTCAAAAGGTCATGGTTAAACGTTTAGTGATCAAGATAATCAAATCTTTACTTAATGAATGTCCATTTGCAGGCTATTAGTAATTACAGTAAGTGAAGACTGTTTTTGAAGATTTACCATTTACTGATCATCGAGCCAGTTATTCCATAGGTAAAATTTTCTAAAATGGTTTCTTGGCCTATATATAGAGATATTTCTCAAGCCCACTACAGAAGCAGACCATGAAAGGGTAAAGGAAATTGTGTTGTATTGGAGTGATAGGGGGTTATGTTTCAGCAATGTCTGATTATTCGTTTGCTTTGTCCGTCCATTCAGGCTTTTTCTCATCCAGATGATAACTCGAGTTCTATTGAAGGGATCGTTACCAATCAGGAGTGGGAGCTTGTCCTCGGCGTCAAACAGTCAAAGGTCAAGGTTACTGTCACCTAATTACTTATGTAATATTGTGTTTCCGGATGATAACTTGCTTTCTATTGAACGGATCGTTACCAATCTGGCTTGGAAGCTTTTTCCTTGGTGGTCCGAAGAACCCTGTCGATTTTGGGGTCAATGGTCAAGGTCACAATTACCTAATTAATGACATAATATTGTGTTCCCGGATGATAAATCAAGTTCTATTGAAGGAATTGTTACAAATCTGGCTTGGGAGATTGTCCCTGATGGTCTGAAGAACCCTATTGATTTTGAACTCAACGGTTAAGGGGACTGTGACCTAATTAATGATGTAATATTGCGTCTCCGGATGATAACTTGAGTTCGATTGAACGAATCATTACTAATCTTGGGTGGGTGGTTGTCCTTGGTGTTTCGAAGAACACCGCTGATTTTGGTGTCAAAGGTCATGGTCACGGCGACCAATCTTGGGTAGGAGGTTGTGCTTGGCGGTATGGGGAGTATGATTGTTGTTCTTGTTAAAGTAGTTTTAGTTTTACATTTGTTGGTTCTTGTTAAATTATATTAAGAATATTATTTTAATTTATCCCTTTAATGGTCATGCCAGCCATAACCGGCCTCAGCAGGGTTCTTGTGGAATGTCCATTTGCAGGCCAAAAGAATGCCATTTTAGAAAATTTAGCACTGGAATGACTGGCTCAGTTATCGAGCCAGTCATTCCAGTGGTAAATTTTCAAAAAAGTTGTCTTCTCTTGGCCTGCAAATGGGCATTCAATAGGATATTTTTAATTTCTTGACTAAATTTGACCATTAAAGGGTTAATATGACTGGAAACTGTTGCTGCCTAACATGCCTAAGTCAGCAATGGCTTCCAGTCATATTAATTTCAAAATATTTAACAGCTTTCCTGTATTATTAGCTCACGTGGCCTTTCGGCCAAGTGAGCTTATGTCGTGGCGACCATCCGTCATCTGTCGTCCGTCCGTCCATCAACTTTTCCTTTAAAACGACTTCTTCTCACGAACCACAGGGCCGATTTCAATTATATTTGGTAGGAAGCATCCCTAGGGCATAGAGATTCAAGTTTGTTCAAATCAAGCCGATCGGCCAAAATCCAAGATGGCCGCCAGCCAAAATAGCCGATTTTTAGAAACACTTTAAAAAATCTCCGAAACAGCTGGAGGAATTGATTCAAAACTCATAGCACATCATCTATTGCAAAGGTAGACCCAAGTTTGTTCAAGGCAACCTGATTGGCCTATTTGTCTGGTGGCCATCTTGGATGACCTAGTTTTTGCGAAAATGACTTCTCCCGAACCGCTGAAGGGATAGGTCTGAAATTTGGTAAATATGCTTAGGGACCAAGGTCCATTCAAGTTTGTTCAAGTGAAATTTGTACGTTAAAAAACATGGCCGCCATCAACCAATCAAAATTCAGCGTTTGTTGGTCATATTGGCTTTTTTGTATTTGATGAATTTTGATGGCGAAAATTGTTTTATATATGCTTATCAGTGTGGCGAGTTCAAATATGCCACTTTCAAGGCTATTGGATAAACGGTTTGGCTGCCATCTTGGTTTGTTTTCCCGCCATAGGCTCCCATAGTAAAGCAATGGGGAATTCTTTAAACGACTTCTTCTCAAGAACCACTGGGCCAATTTCAATTATATTTTGTAGGCAGCATTCATAGGGGATAGAGATCTAACTTTGTTCAAAGGAAGCGGATCGGTCAAAATCCAAGATGGCCGTTGGCCAAAATGGCTGATTTTTAGAAACTTTAAAAAATCTCCGAAACCGCTGGAGGAATTGATTCAAACCTCATAACACATCATCTGTGGTAGCGGTAGACCAAAGTTTGTTAAAGGCAACCTGATTGACCGATTTGCTTGGTGGCCATCTTGGATGACCTAGTTTTCGTGAAAATGACTTCTTCTCCCGACCCGCTGAAGGGATAGAGCTGAAATTTTGTAAATATGCTTAGGGACCAAGCGCCTTTCAAGTTTGTTCAAGGGATGTTTGTTCATTAAAAAACATGGCCACCATCAACCAATCAAAATTCAGCGTTTGTAGGTCATATTGGCTTTTTTGTATTTGATGTATTTTGATGGCGAAAATTGCTTTATATATGCTTATCAGTGTGGCGGGTTCAAATATGCCACTTTCGAGACTGTCAGATAAACGCTTTGGCTGCCATCTTGGTTTGTTTTCCCATCAAGGGCTCCCATAGTAAAGCAATGGACCCATAGTAAAGCAATGGGGAATTCTTTAAACAACTTCTCAAGAACCACTGGCCCGATTTCAATTATATTTGTGAGGAAGCATTCATAGGGCATAGATATCTAGGTTGGTTCAAATGAACCCGATCGGCCAATTTGTCCGGCGGCCATCTTGGATTTAGGCTGATTTTAAGAAACGTCTAAAAATCTCTGGAATGGCTTCGGGGATTGATGCAAACCTCAAGCAATGGGGAATTCTTTAAACAACTTCTTCTCAAGAACCACTGGCCCGATTTCAATTATATTTGTGAGGAAGCATTCATAGGGCATAGATATCTAGGTTGGTTCAAATGAACCCGATCGGCCAATTTGTCCGGCGGCCATCTTGGATTTAGGCCGATTTTAAGAAACGTCTAAAAATCTCTGGAATGGCTTCGGGGATTGATGCAAACCTCATGAAATATGATTTATGGCATGGGAACTTGATTGGTCAAATGGTTCGGCAGCCATCTTGGTTGACCTAGTTGTAGTGAAAATGACTAATTCTCCAGAAGCGCTGAAGGGATCGGGCCGAAATTTGGCAGATATGATTAGGGCCTAAGGGCCGTTAAAGTTTGTTCTAGAGAAGCTGATCCATAAAAAAACATGGCCGCCGTGGGCCAATCAAAATATAGCATGTTTGGTGGCCATATTGGATTTTTTTATTTGATGGATTTTGAGGCCGAAATTGTTTTTGTGTTTTTGAGTATTCTGATCTCAAATTTGCAATTTTCCAAACTGTCGGATAAATGGTTTGCTGGCCATCGTGTTGATAAAGAGCATTCTAGTTGAAATGCCTATTGTCCAGGTGAGCGATACATGCCCCTTGGGCCTCTTGTTGTATTGAAATTGAGAATTCATCGCTGATATATATATATATATATAAATATATTTATTTCTTGTTGCTTAATGTATATAATTTTATCTTGTTGGTATTTATACCTGGGCTGAATTATTCAATATAAGCAGTGTTGTTTTTGCACTCATTTCGTATCCTAGTCACATGTCTTGGATTGTTGTTGTCAAGTTCAAGCCTTGCAACCAACATCAAATCCCTGAAAAAGTCAATTCTTTACGATTTATGGCATATTCTGTTGAATATTTTGAAATTAATATGACTAGGAGCCATTGCTGACTTAGACTTTCCTGTTTGTTTGCCCTGAGAATGAGATATGGGAATTTATCAGTGAAAGGGTTAATCTTGTTGATGACAAATATGAACCCTTTATTTGTCAAGATTTGGAAAGAAAACTGAAATTATTCTAGGCCATGAGCTAATCTCATCTGAAATGTTCTATTGTACTGATAGATTATGGTTTATAGATTCCATTTCATTCATATCCTGTCAACTTCTCTTATCTGTATCACAATTATCTGCTTTTTAATATCGCGTAAATGTTGAACAGTGATCGCCACCATTTTGTCTCCTCAAGCGATGGTGTGTGATGTCATGCAAGTGCCAATGCATAACATTCTTTATTATGTAATGCTTATCCCGTTGAATATTTTGAAACTAATTTGACTGGAAGTTGTTGCTGCCTATAATGGCAGCGACAACTTCCTGTCGAATTAGTTTCAAAATATTCAACAGCTTACCTGTATGAATGCTTTTATACGAAACTGCCAAACTATAGCTGACACCTCTACGACCGAGCGTACATACTGAGGCGGGCACGCTAGGATTTTTCTGATTGGTTGAAATGTAAATCATGTCAGCCATCATAGGCTGTAGAAATGTACCAATATATAGCTGCTAAACTTTAGCAGCATGATAAAAAGCTTATAATTACCTCCATAGTTTATGACTGTCATATTAGATCACCTGAATAGCTATTAAGAGATGGGGTTAGTTATCCTTTAAATAATAGTTTGGTTGTCGTCTCCCGACCGACCCTAAAAATCCTGCCTTCTGGAGTTTCTTGGGAAGTTATTTTTGTTTTCTGATGTAAGTTCATTGGGAGATTGAATTGACTGCTTTGACTCCTTTGACTGCTTTGGTCAAAATGGGTTCATATAATCTTTAGAAACTGTTTGCTTTGTAGTTTCCGTTTCATGTTCTAATTAAAACCTTCAAGTTTTGTTCTTTAAATTCAATTCTGCAATGTTATATTTCGGCAGGTAAAAAAAAAAAATTTCTCTACCTACCTACCCTACTCCAACTACCAGGGTCGGGGTCCAAAAAATCTTTTAAAGATGGCCCTATGTATTCCTATTTGATAAAAATTCCCATTCTAAAGCAATAGGAAATTAAAAATCTCAAGAACCCATTGGACCGCTTTAAACCAAATTTGGTCGGAAACGTCCTTGGGCCATAGTGATCCAAGGTTGTTCAAATAAAGCCGATCAACTAATTTGGCATGTGGCCTTGGATTTTGGCTGCTTTTTAGAAATGTTTAACGATCTCTGAAACTGCTTAGGGGATTGGTTCAAAACTCATGAAACCTCGTATAGAGCAGCACCTGAACCAAGTTTGTTGGAGGAGACTTAGTTCTCGTGCCCCATTAAATATAAACCATTTTGCATGAGATATGAGATGCCTGCTGATTTCTGTTGAATTTACCCACAATGCTATGCTACCTACCATGCAATTTCCTGACTCCATAATCGTTGTAACTATTGGACACCATATTCGTTTAGTCTATTGTCTATATAGGCCAGGATTTCTCAAACAAAACCAACCTGCCTGCATGTGCAAATAGTCATTTCTCCTCCGGCTCTGAAAGCCTAAGCATGCTCGTAGGGCGTACTATTCACGGCAGTACATTCGACGGCTTGCATTTCAATACTGTTCAGCGCAACTGTGTCACTTTCCAGAAGATTAGAGAAAGATTTTATATATATTTTGACAATAATTTGCGTGAAAGCTATTGCTATCAATGACAGCAACAACGTTCAGTAAAATTATTGTCAAAATAATTATTATGTAATGCGATTGATTACTACCTGGTACAGATTTGATACTAATTTGAATGAAAATTGTTGCTACAACAGCTTTCAGTCACTATATTCTAAAATAATCATCATAATTTATAGTCGACTCTCGCTACAGATTTGAATAGCAATTTGACTAAGTTGTTGGTTTCTAAGGCACCAACAACATTGTCGAATTATTATCCACGCATGTGCAATCAATATATTACTATTTAGGTTAAATGAGCGTAGGCCTATATACGCGTTCTCGCCAAGAATGAATGCTTAGCAAACAGCGTGCATGTTTTGTTGACAGATTTGTGCATTTGTTTGAAATACATTGGTCGAACAGAAACGTACACACGGTAGGTAGGCGAAATATTTACTTCGTGTAGGCAAAGCATATTTTGGCCATATACTCACTCTACTTAGTAATACTGAGCGCCGTTTGATTCTATGGACAACAATTTGATAACGTTGTTGGTGCCTTAGTCAGCAACAATTTAGTCAAATTGCTCTTCAAATCCGTAAAAAGTGTTGACTGAAATTTATGATGATTATCTTAGAATACATAGACTGAAAGCTGTTGCAGCAACACTTCAATAAAATTTGTATCAAATATATATAGCAGGTAGTAATTGCATTACATACTAATTATTTTGACAATAATTTGACTGAATGTTGATGCTGTCATTGATAGCAACAACTGTCACGCAAATTACTGTCAATGTATATGAAAGCTTTCTCCTATTTTCTCCTGGACATTGATACAGTCTCTGAACAGTATTGAAATGCAGGCTGTCGAATGTACTGCCGTGAATATGCCCTACGTGCATGCTTACACTTACAGAGCTGGAGGACAAATGATTATTGGTTGGTTTTGTTTGAGAAATCTTATTTTGCGCAGACAATAGACTAAATGAATATGGTGTCCAATAGTTCCAACGATTATGTAGTCAGTGAATTGTATGCCAGGTAGCATTGCACACCTGGTAGCATTGCATGCTGGGTAAATTGAACAGGCATCTCATATCTCGTGCAAGTGTCTTTATTTAATGGAACACGAGTGGTTTAATTGGCCAAATGGCCATTTTGGATGACTTAATGTTCTCAAAAATTATTTTTCCCAAACTTGGATGTAAAGATGCAATGATAATTTTTTCGGCGGAAATCTTGGATTTTCCGAAGTTTCCCTAAAATTATACCAAAAATTGATATACATGTACTGTAATCTTACTGGCCATTGTTCCAGGTGAATGCTACCATTGAAATGACTGTCTTGGTACTCGGGCAGGCCATTCCAGGTGTAAATTAAAAAATGTAATTGCTTGATCTGCAAATTTACCTTCCTCATTTTGGACGGCTTGACCATTAACCGCTACTGTCTGATTGCTGCAAGCCACCGGATAATAATTTCCAAGGGGGGTTTAACTGGATATACTGAATAGTTTGAAGACAATTTGACTGAAAGTTGTTGATGGCTAAGCCAAGCCATCAACAATTTTCAATTAAATTGTTTTCAAAATTTTCAGTATATCCAGAGTTATTGCCCATGGAAATTATTGTCCGGTGGCAGCAGTCAGACAGTTAACGGCCATATTGATTCACTGGAATCTTTGTACACCACCACAAAATGACAGTTTGCCCTGGATAATTTTATTTGACTGGGTCAGTCACAACAGATTCCTGTCAAATTAACATGATTAGATTCAAAATATGCAATAGCTTTCACACCAGACAATAATTTCACTGAGCATGAAATCTTTACTTGGTGATTATTTTGAAAACAATTTGACTGGAAGTTGTTGCTGCCTATAATGGCAGCGACAACTTCCTGTCGAATTAGTTTCAAAATATTCAACAGCTTACCTGTATGAATGCTTTTATATGAAACTGCCAAACTATAGCTGACACCTCTACGACCGAGCGTACATACTGAGGCGGGCACGCTAGGATTTTTCTGATTGGTTGAAATGTAAATCATGTCAGCCATCATAGGCTGTAGAAATGTACCAATATAGAGCTGCTAAACTTTAGCAGCATGATAAAAAGCTTATAATTACCTCCATAGTTTATGACTGTCATATTAGATCACCTGAATAGCTATTAAGAGATGGGGTTAGTTATCCTTTAAATAATAGTTTGGTTGTCGTCTCCCGACCGACCCTAAAAATCCTACCTTCTGGAGTTTCTTGGAAAGTTATTTTTGTTTTCTGATGTAAGTTCATTGGGAGATTGAATTGACTGCTTTGACTCCTTTGACTGCTTTGGTCAAAATGGGTTCATATAATCTTTAGAAACTGTTTGCTTTGTAGTTTCCGTTTCATGTTCTATACACCTGTGCAAAAGTTAAGCACCAGCAAAAACAATAGAACGTAGAAACATGATGGTACAACTAGGCTGCCATACTTTTTGTCCCCGCGTTAGCTGACATAATTCCAAGTACGAAATGCACATGCATGCATGACTTCATGCCGCTTGATGTCCGTGCGTGGCGGGAAACAGCACACGTGTTCAGTTATGTAAAAGTCCAGTTTGAGGTGTAGAACATTACATACAGATTTAGGCGACAAGATTAGGAATTTTGTGTTCATGACCGTGGTTTATTTGTACAGAGAGAATTAGCTCTTGATTGTGAACCGCTATGGCAAGACGAAGGTTAAGTGATCGTGTGAAATGGCAAATCATAGGCATGCATACCACTGGTATGTCATGCAGAGAGATTGGCAGACAGCTGAACATTAACCATACTGTAATCAGTCGTTTGATTGCAAAACATGGGCAAACTAACGAGGTGAAGGACAGGCCTAGATCTGGAAGACCGAAGAAGACTACTGCCCGTGATGATCAAGCCCTAGTACGCCTTGTTAGGAGATCTCCATTCACCAACAGCAGAGTGCTCAGCCAGCAATGGGAAACGCGCAATAGAGTGTCAATGTCTACCGTCAAAAGGAGACTATGCTGCTGGCATGAAAGCTAGGAGACCTGTCAGACGTCCTCTCCTCACTGCACACCACAAAGAGGAGCGGCTGAGGTGGTGCAACGAAAGAAGACACTGGAACATGAGATCCTGGAGACGGGTACACTGGTCCGATGAAAGTCGGTTCCTGCTTCATGCCACAGATGGTCGAACTCGTGTATGGAGGTCCAGACGCACGGCGTACGACCAACGTAACATCGTGGAAGAAGTTCCATTTGGTGGAGGTTCCGTTATGATATGGGGGTGCATCTCATTTGATTGTAAGCTGGATCTGTTGACTGTACCTGGAACACTAAATGGACAAAGATATCAAGATTCCATACTGGATAGAGTTGTGGTCCCTCATTTTGTAAATCATGCACCTGGAACCCACCCTATATTCATGGATGACAACGCCCGACCACATCGTGCTAGAGCTGTGCATGAATACCTCCGCCAGAATGCCATCGAAACCCTACCATGGCCAGCAAGGAGCCCTGACATGAACCCTATTGAGCATATCTGGGACATTCTGGGAAACATGGTGAGAAGGAGGGATCCTCCTGTGCAGAACCTACAGGAATTAACAGACGCACTCCATCTTGAATGGCAACGAATACCACAATGGCGTATCAGTCGGTTGGTGACCAGCATGAGACGTCGTGCCCAGGCCGTCATCCAGGCACAAGGTGGATATACCCGGTATTAATAATGACAGTCTCAAACTCGTGCACAGATGTTAAACTTCGTTTTCAGACACCATTAATGACAATCTAGCCACGTGTGTCAACTGTAGGGCAATAGTTGTCAGTTGTGTCAATATAACCATATTCAGGCCTCGTTTTCAAGTTCAAACAAAACATACAGTGTTTCCCCACCATCATAATCAGCATTCCTCTAGTTGCATTATTACCTCTTGCACTAAGATGGATGGGTACATAAATGTTTATGCTATTGCTTTCTTCATAGCACATGAATATACCCTCGCATGTGCGTAAAAATAGGGTGGTGCTTAACTTTTGCACAGGTGTATAATTAAAACCTTCAAGTTTTGTTCTTTAAATTCAATTCTGCAATGTTATATTTCAGCAGGTAAAAAAAATAATTTCTCTACCTACCTACCCTACTCCAACTACCAGGGTCGGGGTCCAAAAAATCTTTTAAAGATGGCCCTATGTATTCCTATTTGATAAAAGTTCCCATTCTAAAGCAATAGGAAATTAAAAATCTCAAGAACCCATTGGACCGCTTTAAACCAAATTTGGTCGGAAACGTCCTTGGGCCATAGTGATCCAAGGTTGTTCAAATAAAGCCGATCGACTAATTTGGCAGGTGGCCTTCTTGGATTTTGGCTGCTTTTTAGAAATGTTTAACGATCTCTGAAACTGCTTAGGGGATTGGTTCAAAACTCATGAAACCTCGTATAGAGCAGCACCTGAACCAAGTTTGTTGGAGGAGACTTAGTTCTCGTGCCCCATTAAATATAAACCATTTTGCATGAGATATGAGATGCCTGCTGATTTCTGTTGAATTTACCCACAATGCTATGCTACCTACCATGCAATTTCCTGACTCCATAATCGTTGTAACTATTGGACACCATATTCGTTTAGTCTATTGTCTATATAGGCCAGGATTTCTCAAACAAAACCAACCTGCCTGCATGTGCAAATAGTCATTTCTCCTCCGGCTCTGAAAGCGTAAGCATGCTCGTAGGGCGTACTGTTCACGGCAGTACATTCGACGGCTTGCATTTCAATACTGTTCAGCGCAACTGTGTCACTTTCCAGAAGATTAGAGAAAGATTTTATATATATTTTGACAATAATTTGCGTGAAAGGTATTGCTATCAATGACAGCAACAACGTTCAGTAAAATTATTGTCAAAATAATTATTATGTAATGCGATTACCACCTGGTACAGATTTGATACTAATTTGAATGAAAATTGTTGCTGGCATCTCATATCTCGTGCAAGTGTCTTTATTTAATGGAACACGAGAGGTTAACGGCCATATTGATTCACTGGAATCTTTGTACACCACCACAAAATGACAGTTTGCCCTGGATAATTTTATTTGACTGGGTCAGTCACAACAGATTCCTGTCAAATTAACATGATTAGATTCAAAATATGCAATAGCTTTCGCACCAGACAATAATTTCACTGAGCATGAAATCTTTGCTTGGTGATTATTTTGAAAACAATTTGACTGAAAGTTGTTTGTGGATTAGCAATATATTTGGCCGGTCCAGAAATATATAACCCCTGGAATATGTTGTCTGCAAAAACCTCGGCAATCAGACGATTAATGGAGAATTCCAGTTTCTCAGTCAATCATATGGTCATAATCAACTAGGTGACGTCGTGTAGGCTGATGTCATAATCAATTACATCATGAATGCCGTAGCTACATGTATATACAAATCATGAAACTAAAGAAAATGATGAACCATGAAGGAAAAGTAAAATCCTGGGCTCACTGCTTTGCAGTACTGCTGACATTGCTGCACGCTGTGTCATGGGGAACATAGCTCTCCAGTCCCTCGGGAAGCTATGGATTCATAGATCAAAGATGTCCTTGATAAAAAGGCTACGTGCATACAATGCAACTTGCGTATTCTTGATGCTGTATAACTGTAACAGCTGGGCAGCTCCAAAGGCAGCTCTAGACAAACTCGATGCCTGCCACCGCAAACACCTACGCACCATCACTGGACACTGATGGCCACACCATAATTTTCAATGATGCACTATACAAAATGTGTAATACGTCGCCACTGTCTGTAAAAGTCGGCCTGCAAAGATGGTCCATGTTTGGCCATGTGCTAAGGATGCCAGAAGAGAGACCAGCACAGAGCCTTGGAATTCGCCCTACTCGGAGCCAGCAAATACAGTCAGGAGAGGACTTCATTGCATAAATCTGATACGCGTGCGACGAGGTGACTTCAAGAAAGCAGGACTCGATACACTCAAGAATGGACCTGAGGAAGCCAAGGATTTTGGCTGATGACAAGACAGAGTGGGCAGAAGTGAAGAAGGACTGATTGCAGCTGTAGGATGTTTCTATTACTACAGCTGCAGAATATAGTAATCATACATTACCTGTATAGTTTTCTGGAAATTGAGATTCAGAGTGTGCTGGGATCGACTGATCCCAACACAGGATACAGGTATAATTTTTTGTGACAAAAAAGGAAGGCTACATAATTTGTAGCATTGTACTTGCAGTGAGTGAATCAATTCATGAACACATTTCTAATCATAATTATTTGTTTATTTTTCATTTTTGAAAAATCTTGTTAATAAATAAATATTTATAAAGATATTTTATTTATTATGTGTATGTTGCTTTAAAGTCTGTACGCAAACACAATTTTAATAGCCATTTATACAATATATTTGAAACATAATCAAAATCTGTCTCGGACATACATGTATAAATTGTGCCAGCATACAGTAAGAAATAAGCAAGAAATGCCAGTTTGAAAATGCGCAAAACGGGAATTCTGATTTCAACATTTGCAATTTCGGCATATCGATAAGCCAACTCCCTATACGTCACTCCAGTGACGGCTAACAGGGCCCTGCATAGGAATCTATAGTAAACAAGGCAGATATCGAAAGCCGTGTCTCCGAAATTACCTTTAGCACACGCGATATTTGTAGTCGTTTCTAGTTAGGGCCGTGGTTTGTGAAGATTTTCACGAACCAAACCGGATCGCTATACGCTTGTCCGGTTCACGAACCATCTAATATTCAAAATCTGAACTTATGAAATAGAATTAGACATTGTGAAATACAAAATCATTTTCAAATTCCAAGTGGCTTTAGTGACAAAATACAGAACAAATGCTTAGTATATAACAGCCTGATAAGTTCAATACACTCAAATAAGTTTCATTGTATGGTTAGTTGGTTACTTCTTGCCGTTTTATAGACGACACTAGTTAAATAAATCGATACAAGAAACCAGGCTAGTACGGGAACCTCATCTAGACAACACAGATATCTAGATCTGATAGCTCTCCTTGAGTTTAAACAGCTAAAATAGTTTTGCTAAATACAAATTTTTGGCTACTTTGAACTGGATTTTGTATCAAGATATTACTAGATAATTAGAATGCATAACAATTTGCGAATAAGACGCCCATATAAACGCAGTTGGTCGAGAAAACTGTTCTGGAGAGGAACAGTTTTGAAGGATTTCCTAAATAATTTGTCCAAGATGATAACCGAAAAAATTGTGCAATCAAATTACCATGCAAGGGTTCTCAAACCTAAACTTTTTTTTTAAATCTGCATTTTAAAGCAAGAGTTATCTCCCTTGTGAAATCCTTTAAAACAAGATGACCATCGGAACAAGTTCTGTCACCAACGGATCATTCAATATGCAATTGCTGAAACCATAGAGTCCTGGATGGTCGCCAAAAAACTAACCAGTCAAAATTCGGTATACATGTTATGAAGCTTACCACAATAGTGCCCTTCCTGCACCATTTGGTTTAAATCGGCCAAATCATTAATGATGCGTTGTCTTTTACTTGATTTCGTCAACATTTAAAAAAAATCCAAGATAGCCACCGGGAAAACTGGCCAATCAAAATTCTTTGTAGATCTTTTGAAGTCTACCACCATAGTCATTCCAGCCAAGTTTGGTTGAAATCACCTTATTGGCCAAGTCGTTAATGAGTAGTATTTTTTAACTGATTTGACCAATCAAAATTCTGTATACAAATTCTGAAGGCTAACACCATAGGGTCATTCTAACTAGGTCTGTTTGAAATTGGCCAAGTTGTTCTTGAGACTTTTATTCAATTTCAGACTTTTTCGGAAAATCCTAAATGGCGACTAGAAAAATTGACCAACCAAAATTCTCTACACAAGTTCAGAAGCCTATGTCCATAGGATCGTTCCAGCTAACTTTGGTTGAAACAGCAGCACAAGTGGTTAATGAAGCGTAACTGATTTCCTGAAAATTCTCTGAGAATCCAAGATGGCCACCAGAAAGATTGACCAATCGAAATTTCATATAAATTTTTTAAGTCTACCTAGGTTTCTTCCTGTCTGTCTGCTAGTTGAAATCACCAAATATTTTTAAGACGATGCGTTTCGACAATTCCCAGTAAATTCTTCATAAAATCTAAGATTTTCACCACAAAAGAAAGATTGATCAATCAAAATTCTGAATAGAAGCTCTGGCACCTCCTACGATAATATAGAACAAATCTGTGAAATTGTATTCAAATCAGATAACCACTTTGATGCAAATGTGGTTTTCAAAAACATTAACACAGCCAAAAACCTTAACCTGGACCCAAAAAATAGTCCAAACACTAAAAGTATGGAAAAATCTTGACAATCAATATAATTTTGATGGACAGTGGTTCTAAGCATTACATAGAATGAATCTGTGAAGATTTATTTACATCAGATAACTCAAAAAATCTTAGTGGGACCGCATGCCAACGCGGCCATTTTCACCACTCTCCCAAAATCTCTTCACTTCATTAAGGCGAGATAGTCATTAACAAAATAAATTTTAAATGTACAAAACAATAATATAAATTAATTATTATATAACAATTCAGTACGCCCTACTTAATAAATACGATTGTCATGTAAACATTATCAATGCAGAGTGGTCATAGATTTACATAGTACAGACAGACAGACAAGTTTAACCCTTTCATCGCAACACTGACGTTCATTTTCAGGCCAAGACAAGACTATTTTTGAAAAGTTGCCACTGGAATGCCTGACTCGATAGGCGAGCCAGTCATTCCAGTGGTAAATTTTCAAAAATAGTCTTGGCCTGGCCTGGCCTGTAAATAGATATTCAATAAGCAAATTGTGAAATTTAGCATTAAAGTGTTAAAGCACCAAAATGATTGACAAAAACTAATAATATATAAGCTGTCAATCATTTAACCCTTAAAACTTGAAATTTCAGTGACTCAATTTCAAAATAACTGCACAGGAAAAGCTGCTGAATATATTAAAACTAAATTGACTGGAAGTGTTGCTGCAATAGGCAGCAACAGTTTCCTATCAAATTAGTCTTCAAAATATTAACCAGAATATTATTATATTATCAAGAATTTGTTATTTCTGGTATGTAAGGGTAAATATGGTCGCGCCAGAAAAAACAGTCTCTGTAGTGGTCTTGAGATCAATGTTTCATTTGCAGGACAACAGAGGGTTGTTTGTAAATTTTAGTTCTAAATTTACAAACAGTCCTCTTAGCTTACAAAAATAAATTTCTTGAACTAGATGGACTGAGTTCCACATGTTGAGTGCTTTAGTTTTTCCACAAATCACACATTATGTGTGGGAGTGTCGCCATATAAGGATTTCTTAAGATAGTATACCCCTATCAAATAAGTAACATGTTCAAACCCAGTATCCTCCAATCCAATGGAGGATTCCAGTTTATGCATCAATCATATGATGTCATAATGAACTATGTAGAATGATGTCATAATGAACTATGTAGAATGATGTCATAATCAATTACATCATGAATAACGTAGCTATATATAAGTTTGTCATGAATGCTTAATGACAAACAAAGAGTTGTTGTACAAATTGTATGTCTTTATACTATTTAATAAACATGCTGTTGAATACTTTGAAACTAATTTGACTGGGTGCTGTCAGGCAGCAACATCACCCAGTCAAATTTGTTTCAAAATATTCAACAGCTTAACTGTATAGTTTTCTGGAAATTGATATTCATGGAGTTCAGGGATCGACCCCAGCACGGGCGAAGTGTGGGTCGAGCTAAGCTAAAGATGGATTCCTCCATTATGTTCAACAGTACATTTTATTTTGTTTTGGAGACAAGTTCTGGCCTGTCGTGTATCATACATAAATATGCGTCACATGTAAATAGAATGTATACCATATTCAGAAAAATTTTAAACTCACTAACCTTATCAGGAATATATCACATCACTATATATATATATATATATATATATATATATATATATATATATATATATATATATATATAAAATACTCAGATGGATTGACAGATAGTGCACTACTCAAAGTTATTTAAATTGTAATAACTCAATAAACCCAAACACCTGCAACATAAGATCAGGTTTAGTTGAATTCAAACCAAGGTTAATGAGTATTAAATTAACAAGAGGCCCAAGGCCCTGTGGCACTCACCTGGACCATTGTCATTTAAGCCATTTCCATTTAAATAGACATGATGGATGATATTTGGAAAATCCAAGATGGCCACCAAAAAACTGACCAATCAAGATTCTCGTTTAATATGTTGAAGGATCATTATGCCCAAGTTTTGTTGAAATCGGGCTATTGATTGATTGAAGGAGTACCGTTTTTAAATGGTTCTGGAAAACTTTCAGAAAATCAGAGCTTGCTGTCAAAACATTGACCTATCAAAATTCTGAATAGAATTTCTAGACACTACGACAATAGGATCCCTCCACACAAAATTGGTTGAAATTCCCCAAGCGATTAATGAGGAGTAACATTTTATATGAATTCCCATTTTTCGGAAAATCCAAGATGGTCTCCATCAAAATTCTGCATACAAATTCTGAAGCGTACCGGCCTCGGGTTCTTCCAGCTGAGTTTGGTTGAAATGGGCCAAGCGGTTAATGAGGAGTAGCATTTCCCAAAATAATTCAAAAATCCAAAATGGCCACCGTAAAAATTGACCACTCAAAATTATATATGCAAGTTCTAAAACCTACTGCCCTAGGCTTATTCCAGCCAGTCTGGTTGACATCGCCCAAGTAGTTAATGAGTAGACGATTTTCGGCCCTTTTTCGGAAAATTCAAGATGGCCATCGAATAAACTGGCCAATCAAAATTATATATACAATCTCTGAAGCATACCACTTTAGGATCCTTCCAGCCGAGTTTGCTTGAACTCGCTGAAGCGGTTAATGAGTAGCCTTTCAACTGATTTCCCAAAACTTTCAGATAATCCAAGATGGTCGCCGGAAAAATGGACCAATCCAAATTCTGTATAAGTGTTTTGAAACCTACCAGCCTAGTGTCCTTCCAGCCAAGTCAGGTTGAAATTGCTCAAGCAGTTAATGAGGAGTAGCGTTTTAAATGATTTCCCACAATTCTTTTGAAAATTCAAGGTGACCACCGGAAAAATGGACCAATCAAAATTTTGTATACACGTTCTAAAGGATACCATGCTAGGGGTCTTTCATCCCTGAAATCGGAAGTAGGCTTAAGCAATTTCCAGAAAATCCAAGATGGCTGTCGGGAAAAATTGACCAATCAAAATCCTGTGTACAACTTCTGAAACATACTAGCGTACTATCCTTCCAGCTAAGCCTGGTTGAAATTGTCAAAGCAGTTAATGAGGAATAGCGTTTTAAACGATTTCCCTCAATTTTTCGGAAAATTTAGGATTGCCGCCGAAAAAATTGACCAAATTATACAAGTTCTGAAGCCTACCCCATAGGGTCCTTCCAGCCAAGCGATTAATGAAGAGTAGCGTTTTTAAGCAAAACTTGACAGCCAGATGGATGGTCGTCATGCCATAAGCTCACTTGCCCATCCTGGCCAGGTCAGCTAACAAGGTAGTTAAAAATTTTGTTTGCAATAGGCTCTACAGTATGTAATAGAAGTTTTTCTTAACTGTTATACATCTGAACATTGCTCATAGTGTTAATTGCTTTCAATCATTCTTATTAAATGTAAAAAATCATTATGGCTAGATTTACCCGACATCTAACAGGCCTAGTGACTTATCCAGGTTTAATTTCAATTCATGGAAAACAGGATTTCTGGGAATTTGGGATGAAAAAGGAATAGGGCTCCATTTCCTAGCCATCAGATGCACTCCAATCACTGCTACCTTTGTCGACCCTGACAGGCTGCTTAGGTTTTGGTGCGACCGCCGGAGCGGGAACTTTAACATTCACATTTTCAGATATCCCTTCAACGTTATCAAATTTAGCAGGCGAATGAATATCAGGATTAATTGCAACAGATTTTTGTGTCTGTATCCTATTTTTATCTGGTGAATTATCAACATCATCATCCCAATCCTCATCATCATCACTCTCATCCCAAGCATCATCTGAATGCTGTGTTTTGACAACGTGTTTAGGTTTTGGTGCGACAATTGGTGGTACTGCTATTTTCACAGTATTGTCATTTGACCCAACAGTTCCAAAAGAAGATGTATCAGTTTTGTTTTTACAATTTGAAAGCTGATTGTTAAATTTTTTATGTGTCTTATCATCCTCCCAGTCTTCATTGTCACTGAATGAGCTGCTTAACTCCGCCTGTTTGTCTGATTGAGACAGAGAATGATGTACCTTTCCAGAACCTGGTTTACGGTCCAAATCCTTTTCAGTTACCTTCTCCTGTGGATCTGGAAGCGTTTTAAAATGGGAAGCTTTTTCAATTGGGAATTTTTTTTTAGTATGGTTGGTTTTTACACTAAAATCTTGTAAATTTGTCATGTCTAGGTTGGTTGTCATGGGAACATTATCATTTAGAGAACTGTCAGTAATACTGCTGCCACCCATACTATCTGTATCAGAGGAAAGCTCACTGTTGTCATTAGGATCGGGTAAGACAGGAATTGTGGGTAAAGCTGTACATATCTGTGGGTCTTTGTTTGATGTTTGTCTCTCATACATGTGTCTTAAAGATGAAGGACTAATTAAATTCTCATTACTGATTGTCTCAACATTTTTATCATGGATATTCTCTTTATTATCATCTTCATCTTCACGAATATCTGGATTCAGCTTATCTTTCAGCGCTGATGCCAACTCCAACATTAGTGTGTCAGTCAATGTAGGAGGCTGTGGATCCTCCACCATGTGAAACTGCTCACTATCCGACTGATGTTCACCAGGCTTTTCTGCTGCTATTGATGCTGTACTCTCTCGGGGCGCCTTCTTCCTGGATTGAACAGGAGATACTGACGATCTCTCCATAACAGGCTTCTCAGTCAATGAAACCCTATGCTCTGGTTGCTGCTGTTTTGATCTTCTCCCAGGGCTGTAGCGAGAAGCATCTTCAATTAAGTTAGAACTCGAGGACTTTCTCTTTGACTGTTAGAAAAGTAAAAACACCAACAAGAAAGTGTTATGAAATAGATAGAAAGATAATCCTATAATGATCAAGCAGGTCAAAACAAGCCTGCAGTGGTCTCTACTAAGTTCCATTTATAAGATAAAAGAAGACATTTTTTGGCAAATGTTCAAAAATAGCATTCTCTTGTCCGATAAATGGATACTGACTAAGTAAAAAAATTTCCTTGCACATTTAAGTGGTTAATATACTTAACCTTTTTACTCATATATCAGCTAAAAACGGCTTCTGTAGTGATCTTGAGAAATGCCCATTTGTAGACCAAGAGAAGACTATTTTTGAAAATTTACCACTGAAATGACTGGCTCGATAACTGAGCCAGTCATTCCAATGGTAAATTTTCAAAAACAGTCTTCTCTTGGTCTGCAAATGGACATTTTCTTTGAGAAAATTGAAATTTTCTTGAACAAATTCGAGGGTTAAAGCTAGTCTCAACTCCGGAATGACATGATTTAAATTTGGAAACACCCATACAGGTATGCTGCTGAGAAGATTGAAGCTAACTTCAATGCAGGCTTTTGCTGCCCATTAACGAGAATAAAACACATGATCAACAGTAGACCTAGGGCCACTCATTGGCTGACCAGATTGTGATAAGAGAGTTAATTTGGTTAGTGGGTGACATAGATTAAGTGAGAGTTGTCTCCCATATCTTTGTTAATTAGTTTCCTAGGTAATGAGCATAGAGTAAGGTATAGGGAGAGTTGTGGCTACAATGTAACGGACATCCGCTATGAAAAGCCATGGTAGAGACCATTCAAGCTTTCTAAAACTTGCCACATTATAATGTGCCTGTCCAATGGGCAATGACTCATTTTATTACATACTCTTGGTCTGCCTTAGAAAATGTCCATGTAAAGGCCAAGAGAAGACGATTTTAAAATTTTACCACGGGAATGACTAGATAACCAAGCCAGTCATTCCAGAGTTAAACTTCCAAAAATCGCATTATCTGCAAATGGACATTCACGAAGCAAATATTTGAAATTTTTTCACCAATCTTGATCATTAATGGTTAACACTTTAACCCTCAAATTTGTTCAAGAAAATTTCAATTTTCTCAGAAAATATCCATAGGCAGACCAAGAGAAGACTGTCTTTGAAAATTTACCACTGGAATGACTGGCTCGGTTATCGAGCCAGTCATTCCAGTTGTAAATTTTTGAAAATTGTCTACTCTTGGTCTGCAAATGGATATTTCTACAGATCACTGCAGAGGCCTTTTTTTACTGATATGAGTTAACTCTTAACATTCTGATGTCAATATTCTATCTTTTACTGTTTAAATAGCAAAGAAACTAGTGTACATTTTTCAACAATTATGGTGGAAGACGTTGCTGTCTATGACAGCACCATCTCCCACCAAATTTGTTGAAAAATGTACACCAGTTCATCCTTTAATTTATTTTGAAAATTTAAAGTTTTGACATCAGAGTGGTAGGGGTTAAATGGAAATGCATGTTTGTCTATGCTACATATAGTTAGGTTACTCTACCTTTGACCTGCCATCCTTTCTGTGCACATTAATACGAAGACCATATATCCTCTCTGATTCAAGTCGCTCGCCAGGTGTCACTTTCTGGTCATCCAATACTTCCAGCTTAGGCAGATAGCTGATCACGTATTGTCTGCGGAAGGTAGTAACAATGGGCTTATACCATTATGCATTTTGGCAAAGTAAAATTCAACCCATACCACTCTGATCTTAACTGTTCTATCTTTTACTGTGCCAACAGCAAAGAAGCTAGTTTACAATTTTAAACAATTCTGGTGGACGATGATGCTCTTCCATCAACTTTGTTGAAAAATGAACACCAGTTCATCTTATAATTTAATTTGAAAATTTTGACATCAGAGTGGTAAGAGTCAGTCTTTCTACATGTATACGGTTTTTTTAATAAGCATGTTCCTTAATTATATAATATTATTGTGAGATTGATATTTTATGCAGACTATAAATATAGGAATTTTCAAAACTGAAGTGCCTTGCTCGTTAATTTCATACCGTTCAAACAGGCTAGCAATTTATATTATATACACCTACTTTTTGTGGACATGTATCGTTTTTATAATTTTATTATTTGTTTTTGCAGCCCTCAAAATTTGGCGAGAACGATCGTTTCGTTCGTGTGTCGGCTACGTCATGTAAAATTACTGTGAATGAAAAATTGGTTGTGTAAGTGATAAAGCCAAGAACGGTAGTTGTTACTACATTGCAACCTACCTCCTTGCATTACTTATAACTCTTTTCCTTCTCCGAAGGGAAACAGTAGGATGAATTTTTTACAGCCATCTGCTGGGTATTGTGGTATTGAGTGACTGAAGGCTCCTTCAGGTATCTCCATACTCTCTCTGATGTTGAGATCCACAGTAATTCGCATGAATGATATAAGTCAATATGTGGCAAGAAGAGGGTTATCACATTACCCAGCATGCACACAAAGTCATTAAGCACAATGACAACCTCATTGGCTGATAGCTATCACATTACTTTTGTCCTTGGCAACCGACATCAATCATTTGACGAAATTCAGTGATATAATGCAGCTTTTTAACTCAAATAACATACATCAAAATACTTTTGTTAGTAATAACAAAAATAAGGAATAAATTTTGACTGGCGATTAAAGAATTATCACCAAGAAGAATCCAACTAAAGGTGATTCAGAGAAGAGAAAGAAGATAGTAAAGTAAGGTTATTGTAATAATAGGCCTACTTACATATAAAGTGTAACCTTTTCAATAAATGTACTTATGCAAGGATGTTAGAAAGGGGGACAATAAAGGGATGAAGGAATGAAATGAAATGAAGATGGAAATTCACTCATCAATGAAGGGATGATCATAAGAACGATGTAGAAGATGAATTGGTAGATAATGAAGCGATGTGAGGCATGGTACCCGAAGCAACCCTTTGAATGTTCTTATAGAAGAAAGATGCAGGACAAGAATCTTTCAGATACTAATTGATAAAAATATTCTCAGATTTCCAATTGGCAACTTGCATAAAATCTTCCAAAGAAGAACCATTAAAAATGACATGACGTAGCTAGACCTCTAAAATCATGATCCTTGACACGTACTAAGGCATTATCACCAGAAGAAAGTTCATGACAAAGATTAATAGTATCTACAATCCAGGGAGAAATGGTAGTTAAAGAAGCTGGGCCATCAACTCCAGCAAACGTAACCCATAGATGTCTATCATCAAACTTCGAGATCTGGTCAGGACAAGAAATTTGACGAATTTGAGCCTTTCAAGAGAGATAACTCTGGCAAATATGGGCAGATTTTGCCGAAACGAAATCATGACACTTCGTCTATCCCTAAAACATCTGCTGGAATAAAAACTGTGAGTGTAGGCTCAAAACTCTTCGAGATCTGGACCGGACAAGAAAATTTTGACGAATTTTTTGTGCTGTTAATCTTAGTAAATACTGCACCCCAACCTTCTGATGAAACATCCGTTGTAAGAATGTAATTTACTTTACCGTGATAAATAAACTTTTTTCTGAGTGGATATTATCTATCCACCATTCAATCTCTGTCTGGCCTGAGTGAGAAACAGACATTATTTGATTAAAATCACCTCTGCAAAGTCTCAATGCACGAATCTTATCAGAATCCAAATTCCTATAAAACAATAGACCATATTGAACGCAAGTAAATGATGAGATAAAAATCCCCATTGCTACGGTCCTTATTTAAGTTTTCTCGATTGCAAAACTTTTACATTTGCTAACCAAATTAGCCACACTTTATAGATGTTAAACTGGCAGACATATCTTCAGAATCTAATATACTGTTAAGTTCTGTGTATATTGCACACTTTATAGATGTTAAACTGGCAGACATATCTTCAGAATCTAATATACTGTTAAGTTCTGTGTATATTGCACACTTTATAGATGTTAAACTGGCAGACATATCTTCAGAATCTAATATACTGTTACGTTCTGTGTATATTGCACACTTTATAGATGTTAAACTGGCAGACATATCTTCAGAATCTAATATACTGTTAAGTTCTGTGTATATTGCACACTTTATAGATGTTAAACTGGCAGACATATCTTCAGAATCTAATATACCGTTAAGTTCTGTGTATATTGCGCACTTTATAGATGTTAAACTGGCAGACATATCTTCAGAATCTAATATACCGTTAAGTTTTGTGTATATTGCGCACTTTATAGATGTTAAACTGGCAGACATATCTTCAGAATCTAATATACTGTTAAGTTCTGTGTATATTGCGCACTTTATAGATGTTAAACTGGCAGACATATCTTCAGAATCTAATATACTGTTAAGTTCTGTGTATATTGCGCACTTTATAGATGTTAAACTGGCAGACATATCTTCAGAATCTAATATACCGTTAAGTTCTGTGTATATTGCGCACTTTATAGATGTTAAACTGGCAGACATATCTTCAGAATCTAATATACCGTTAAGTTCTGTGTATATTGCGCACTTTATAGATGTTAAACTGGCAGACATATCTTCAGAATCTAATATACTGTTACGTTCTGTGTATATTGCACACTTTATAGATGTTAAACTGGCAGACATATCTTCAGAATCTAATATACTGTTAAGTTCTGTATATATTGCGCACTTTATAGATGTTAAACTGGCAGACATATCTTCAGAATCTAATATACTGTTAAGTTCTGTGTTTATTGCACACTTTATAGATGTTAAACTGGCAGACATATCTTCAGAATCTAATATACTGTTAAGTTTTGTGTTTATTGCACACTTTATAGATGTTAAACTGGCAGACATATCTTCAGAATCTAATATACTGTTACGTTCTGTGTATATTGCACACTTTATAGATGTTAAACTGGCAGACATATCTTCAGAATCTAATATACTGTTAAGTTCTGTGTATATTGCACACTTTATAGATGTTAAACTGGCAGACATATCTTCAGAATCTAATATACTGTTAAGTTTTGTGTATATTGCACACTTTATAGATGTTAAACTGGCAGACATATCTTCAGAATCTAATATACTGTTAAGTTTTGTGTATATTGCACACTTTATAGATGTTAAACTGGCAGACATATCTTCAGAATCTAATATACTGTTACGTTCTGTGTATATTGCACACTTTATAGATGTTAAACTGGCAGACATATCTTCAGAATCTAATATACTGTTAAGTTCTGTGTATATTGCGCACTTTATAGATGTTAAACTGGCAGACATATCTTCAGAATCTAATATACTGTTAAGTTCTGTGTATATTGCACACTTTATAGATGTTAAACTGGCAGACATATCTTCAGAATCTAATATACTGTTAAGTTCTGTGTATATTGCACACTTTATAGATGTTAAACTGGCAGACATATCTTCAGAATCTAATATACTGTTACGTTCTGTGTATATTGCGCACTTTATAGATGTTAAACTGGCAGACATATCTTCAGAATCTAATATACTGTTAAGTTTTGTGTATATTGCACACTTTATAGATGTTAAACTGGCAGACATATCTTCAGAATCTAATATACTGTTAAGTTTTGTGTATATTGCACACTTTATAGATGTTAAACTGGCAGACATATCTTCAGAATCTAATATACTGTTAAGTTTTGTGTATATTGCACACTTTATAGATGTTAAACTGGCAGACATATCTTCAGAATCTAATATACTGTTAAGTTTTGTGTATATTGCACACTTTATAGATGTTAAACTGGCAGACATATCTTCAGAATCTAATATACTGTTAAATTCTGTGTATATTGCGCACTTTATAGATGTTAAACTGGCAGACATATCTTCAGAATCTAATATACTGTTAAGTTCTGTGTATATTGCGCACTTTATAGATGTTAAACTGGCAGACATATCTTCAGAATCTAATATACTGTTAAGTTCTGTGTATATTGCGCACTTTATAGATGTTAAACTGGCAGACATATCTTCAGAATCTAATATACTGTTACGTTCTGTGTATATTGCACACTTTATAGATGTTAAACTGGCAGACATATCTTCAGAATCTAATATACTGTTAAGTTCTGTGTATATTGCACACTTTATAGATGTTAAACTGGCAGACATATCTTCAGAATCTAATATACTGTTAAGTTTTGTGTATATTGCACACTTTATAGATGTTAAACTGGCAGACATATCTTCAGAATCTAATATACTGTTACGTTCTGTGTATATTGCGCACTTTATAGATGTTAAACTGGCAGACATATCTTCAGAATCTAATATACTGTTACGTTCTGTGTATATTGCGCACTTTATAGATGTTAAACTGGCAGACATATCTTCAGAATCTAATATACTGTTAAGTTCTGTGTATATTGCGCACTTTATAGATGTTAAACTGGCAGACATATCTTCAGAATCTAATATACTGTTAAGTTCTGTGTATATTGCGCACTTTATAGATGTTAAACTGGCAGACATATCTTCAGAATCTAATATACTGTTAAGTTCTGTGTTTATTGCACACTTTATAGATGTTAAACTGGCAGACATATCTTCAGAATCTAATATACTGTTACGTTCTGTGTATATTGCACACTTTATAGATGTTAAACTGGCAGACATATCTTCAGAATCTAATATACTGTTAAGTTCTGTGTATATTGCACACTTTATAGATGTTAAACTGGCAGACATATCTTCAGAATCTAATATACTGTTAAGTTCTGTGTATATTGCACACTTTATAGATGTTAAACTGGCAGACATATCTTCAGAATCTAATATACCGTTAAGTTCTGTGTATATTGCGCACTTTATAGATGTTAAACTGGCAGACATATCTTCAGAATCTAATATACCGTTACGTTCTGTGTATATTGCACACTTTATAGATGTTAAACTGGCAGACATATCTTCAGAATCTAATATACCGTTAAATTCTGTGTATATTGCACACTTTATAGATGTTAAACTGGCAGACATATCTTCAGAATCTAATATACCGTTAAGTTCTGTGTATATTGCGCACTTTATAGATGTTAAACTGGCAGACATATCTTCAGAATCTAATATACCGTTAAGTTCTGTGTATATTGCGCACTTTATAGATGTTAAACTGGCAGACATATCTTCAGAATCTAATATACCGTTAAGTTCTGTGTATATTGCGCACTTTATAGATGTTAAACTGGCAGACATATCTTCAGAATCTAATATACCGTTAAATTCTGTGTATATTGCACACTTTATAGATGTTAAACTGGCAGACATATCTTCAGAATCTAATATACCGTTAAGTTCTGTGTATATTGCACACTTTATAGATGTTAAACTGGCAGACATATCTTCAGAATCTAATATACCGTTAAGTTTTG
This sequence comes from Chaetoderma sp. LZ-2023a, assembly GCA_034401795.1. Classification (NCBI taxonomy): domain Eukaryota; kingdom Metazoa; phylum Mollusca; class Caudofoveata; order Chaetodermatida; family Chaetodermatidae; genus Chaetoderma; species Chaetoderma sp. LZ-2023a. The sequence continues at coordinate 72,375,417 of CM067363.1, read as the reverse complement.
TGTATATTGCACACTTTATAGATGTTAAACTGGCAGACATATCTTCAGAATCTAATATACCGTTAAGTTTTGTGTATATTGCGCACTTTATAGATGTTAAACTGGCAGACATATCTTCAGAATCTAATATACCGTTAAATTCTGTGTATATTGCGCACTTTATAGATGTTAAACTGGCAGACATATCTTCAGAATCTAATATACCGTTAAATTCTGTGTATATTGCGCACTTTATAGATGTTAAACTGGCAGACATATCTTCAGAATCTAATATACTGTTAAGTTCTGTGTATATTGCGCACTTTATAGATGTTAAACTGGCAGACATATCTTCAGAATCTAATATACTGTTAAGTTCTGTGTATATTGCGCACTTTATAGATGTTAAACTGGCAGACATATCTTCAGAATCTAATATACTGTTACGTTCTGTGTATATTGCACACTTTATAGATGTTAAACTGGCAGACATATCTTCAGAATCTAATATACCGTTAAATTCTGTGTATATTGCACACTTTATAGATGTTAAACTGGCAGACATATCTTCAGAATCTAATATACCGTTAAGTTCTGTGTATATTGCACACTTTATAGATGTTAAACTGGCAGACATATCTTCAGAATCTAATATACCGTTAAGTTCTGTGTATATTGCGCACTTTATAGATGTTAAACTGGCAGACATATCTTCAGAATCTAATATACCGTTAAGTTTTGTGTATATTGCGCACTTTATAGATGTTAAACTGGCAGACATATCTTCAGAATCTAATATACCGTTAAGTTCTGTGTATATTGCGCACTTTATAGATGTTAAACTGGCAGACATATCTTCAGAATCTAATATACCGTTAAGTTCTGTGTATATTGCGCACTTTATAGATGTTAAACTGGCAGACATATCTTCAGAATCTAATATACCGTTAAGTTCTGTGTATATTGCGCACTTTATAGATGTTAAACTGGCAGACATATCTTCAGAATCTAATATACCGTTAAGTTCTGTGTATATTGCGCACTTTATAGATGTTAAACTGGCAGACATATCTTCAGAATCTAATATACTGTTACGTTCTGTGTATATTGCGCACTTTATAGATGTTAAACTGGCAGACATATCTTCAGAATCTAATATACCGTTAAGTTTTGTGTATATTGCGCACTTTATAGATGTTAAACTGGCAGACATATCTTCAGAATCTAATATACCGTTAAATTCTGTGTATATTGCGCACTTTATAGATGCTAAACTGGCAGACATATCTTCAGAATCTAATATACCGTTAAGTTTTGTGTATATTGCGCACTTTATAGATGTTAAACTGGCAGACATATCTTCAGAATCTAATATACCGTTAAATTCTGTGTATATTGCGCACTTTATAGATGTTAAACTGGCAGACATATCTTCAGAATCTAATATACCGTTAAATTCTGTGTATATTGCGCACTTTATAGATGTTAAACTGGCAGACATATCTTCAGAATCTAATATACTGTTAAGTTCTGTGTATATTGCGCACTTTATAGATGTTAAACTGGCAGACATATCTTCAGAATCTAATATACTGTTAAGTTCTGTGTATATTGCGCACTTTATAGATGTTAAACTGGCAGACATATCTTCAGAATCTAATATACTGTTAAGTTCTGTGTATATTGCGCACTTTATAGATGTTAAACTGGCAGACATATCTTCAGAATCTAATATACTGTTAAGTTTTGTGTATATTGCGCACTTTATAGATGTTAAACTGGCAGACATATCTTCAGAATCTAATATACCGTTAAATTCTGTGTATATTGCGCACTTTATAGATGTTAAACTGGCAGACATATCTTCAGAATCTAATATACCGTTAAGTTTTGTGTATATTGCGCACTTTATAGATGTTAAACTGGCAGACATATCTTCAGAATCTAATATACCGTTACGTTCTGTGTTTATTGCACACTTTATAGATGTTAAACTGGCAGACATATCTTCAGAATCTAATATACCGTTAAGTTCTGTGTATATTGCACACTTTATAGATGTTAAACTGGCAGACATATCTTCAGAATCTAATATACCGTTACGTTCTGTGTATATTGCACACTTTATAGATGTTAAACTGGCAGACATATCTTCAGAATCTAATATACTGTTAAGTTCTGTGTATATTGCGCACTTTATAGATGTTAAACTGGCAGACATATCTTCAGAATCTAATATACCGTTAAATTCTGTGTATATTGCGCACTTTATAGATGTTAAACTGGCAGACATATCTTCAGAATCTAATATACCGTTAAATTCTGTGTATATTGCGCACTTTATAGATGTTAAACTGGCAGACATATCTTCAGAATCTAATATACCGTTAAGTTCTGTGTATATTGCGCACTTTATAGATGTTAAACTGGCAGACATATCTTCAGAATCTAATATACCGTTAAATTCTGTGTATATTGCGCACTTTATAGATGTTAAACTGGCAGACATATCTTCAGAATCTAATATACCGTTAAGTTTTGTGTATATTGCGCACTTTATAGATTTTAAACTGGCAGACATATCTTCAGAATCTAATATACCGTTAAATTCTGTGTATATTGCGCACTTTATAGATGTTAAACTGGCAGACATATCTTCAGAATCTAATATACCGTTAAGTTTTGTGTATATTGCACACTTTATAGATGTTAAACTGGCAGACATATCTTCAGAATCTAATATACCGTTACGTTCTGTGTATATTGCACACTTTATAGATGTTAAACTGGCAGACATATCTTCAGAATCTAATATACCGTTACGTTCTGTGTATATTGCACACTTTATAGATGTTAAACTGGCAGACATATCTTCAGAATCTAATATACCGTTACGTTCTGTGTATATTGCACACTTTATAGATGTTAAACTGGCAGACATATCTTCAGAATCTAATATACTGTTAAGTTCTGTGTATATTGCACACTTTATAGATGTTAAACTGGCAGACATATCTTCAGAATCTAATATACTGTTAAGTTTTGTGTATATTGCACACTTTATAGATGTTAAACTGGCAGACATATCTTCAGAATCTAATATACTGTTAAGTTTTGTGTATATTGCGCACTTTATAGATGTTAAACTGGCAGACATATCTTCAGAATCTAATATACTGTTACGTTCTGTGTATATTGCGCACTTTATAGATGTTAAACTGGCAGACATATCTTCAGAATCTAATATACTGTTAAGTTCTGTGTATATTGCGCACTTTATAGATGTTAAACTGGCAGACATATCTTCAGAATCTAATATACTGTTAAGTTCTGTGTATATTGCGCACTTTATAGATGTTAAACTGGCAGACATATCTTCAGAATCTAATATACTGTTAAGTTCTGTGTATATTGCGCACTTTATAGATGTTAAACTGGCAGACATATCTTCAGAATCTAATATACTGTTAAGTTTTGTGTATATTGCGCACTTTATAGATGTTAAACTGGCAGACATATCTTCAGAATCTAATATACTGTTAAGTTCTGTGTATATTGCGCACTTTATAGATGTTAAACTGGCAGACATATCTTCAGAATCTAATATACTGTTAAGTTCTGTGTATATTGCGCACTTTATAGATGTTAAACTGGCAGACATATCTTCAGAATCTAATATACTGTTAAGTTTTGTGTATATTGCGCACTTTATAGATGTTAAACTGGCAGACATATCTTCAGAATCTAATATACTGTTAAGTTTTGTGTATATTGCGCACTTTATAGATGTTAAACTGGCAGACATATCTTCAGAATCTAATATACTGTTAAGTTCTGTGTATATTGCGCACTTTATAGATGTTAAACTGGCAGACATATCTTCAGAATCTAATATACTGTTAAGTTTTGTGTATATTGCGCACTTTATAGATGTTAAACTGGCAGACATATCTTCAGAATCTAATATACTGTTAAGTTTTGTGTATATTGCGCACTTTATAGATGTTAAACTGGCAGACATATCTTCAGAATCTAATATACCGTTAAGTTCTGTGTATATTGCGCACTTTATAGATGTTAAACTGGCAGACATATCTTCAGAATCTAATATACCGTTACGTTCTGTGTATATTGCGCACTTTATAGATGTTAAACTGGCAGACATATCTTCAGAATCTAATATACCGTTAAATTCTGTGTATATTGCGCACTTTATAGATGCTAAACTGGCAGACATATCTTCAGAATCTAATATACCGTTAAGCTTTGTGTATATTGCGCACTTTATAGATGTTAAACTGGCAGACATATCTTCAGAATCTAATATACCGTTAAATTCTGTGTATATTGCGCACTTTATAGATGTTAAACTGGCAGACATATCTTCAGAATCTAATATACCGTTAAATTCTGTGTATATTGCGCACTTTATAGATGTTAAACTGGCAGACATATCTTCAGAATCTAATATACTGTTAAGTTCTGTGTATATTGCGCACTTTATAGATGTTAAACTGGCAGACATATCTTCAGAATCTAATATACTGTTAAGTTCTGTGTATATTGCGCACTTTATAGATGTTAAACTGGCAGACATATCTTCAGAATCTAATATACTGTTAAGTTCTGTGTATATTGCGCACTTTATAGATGTTAAACTGGCAGACATATCTTCAGAATCTAATATACTGTTAAGTTTTGTGTATATTGCGCACTTTATAGATGTTAAACTGGCAGACATATCTTCAGAATCTAATATACCGTTAAATTCTGTGTATATTGCGCACTTTATAGATGTTAAACTGGCAGACATATCTTCAGAATCTAATATACCGTTAAATTCTGTGTATATTGCGCACTTTATAGATGTTAAACTGGCAGACATATCTTCAGAATCTAATATACCGTTAAGTTTTGTGTATATTGCGCACTTTATAGATGTTAAACTGGCAGACATATCTTCAGAATCTAATATACCGTTAAGTTTTGTGTATATTGCACACTTTATAGATGTTAAACTGGCAGACATATCTTCAGAATCTAATATACCGTTAAGTTCTGTGTATATTGCGCACTTTATAGATGTTAAACTGGCAGACATATCTTCAGAATCTAATATACTGTTACGTTCTGTGTATATTGCACACTTTATAGATGTTAAACTGGCAGACATATCTTCAGAATCTAATATACTGTTAAGTTCTGTGTATATTGCACACTTTATAGATGTTAAACTGGCAGACATATCTTCAGAATCTAATATACTGTTAAGTTTTGTGTATATTGCACACTTTATAGATGTTAAACTGGCAGACATATCTTCAGAATCTAATATACTGTTAAGTTTTGTGTATATTGCACACTTTATAGATGTTAAACTGGCAGACATATCTTCAGAATCTAATATACTGTTAAGTTTTGTGTATATTGCGCACTTTATAGATGTTAAACTGGCAGACATATCTTCAGAATCTAATATACTGTTAAATTCTGTGTATATTGCGCACTTTATAGATGTTAAACTGGCAGACATATCTTCAGAATCTAATATACTGTTAAGTTCTGTGTATATTGCGCACTTTATAGATGTTAAACTGGCAGACATATCTTCAGAATCTAATATACTGTTAAGTTCTGTGTATATTGCGCACTTTATAGATGTTAAACTGGCAGACATATCTTCAGAATCTAATATACTGTTAAGTTCTGTGTTTATTGCGCACTTTATAGATGTTAAACTGGCAGACATATCTTCAGAATCTAATATACTGTTAAGTTCTGTGTTTATTGCACACTTTATAGATGTTAAACTGGCAGACATATCTTCAGAATCTAATATACTGTTAAGTTCTGTGTATATTGCACACTTTATAGATGTTAAACTGGCAGACATATCTTCAGAATCTAATATACTGTTAAGTTTTGTGTATATTGCGCACTTTATAGATGTTAAACTGGCAGACATATCTTCAGAATCTAATATACTGTTAAGTTTTGTGTATATTGCGCACTTTATAGATGTTAAACTGGCAGACATATCTTCAGAATCTAATATACTGTTAAGTTCTGTGTATATTGCGCACTTTATAGATGTTAAACTGGCAGACATATCTTCAGAATCTAATATACTGTTAAGTTCTGTGTATATTGCGCACTTTATAGATGTTAAACTGGCAGACATATCTTCAGAATCTAATATACTGTTAAGTTCTGTGTTTATTGCACACTTTATAGATGTTAAACTGGCAGACATATCTTCAGAATCTAATATACTGTTAAGTTCTGTGTTTATTGCACACTTTATAGATGTTAAACTGGCAGACATATCTTCAGAATCTAATATACTGTTAAGTTCTGTGTATATTGCACACTTTATAGATGTTAAACTGGCAGACATATCTTCAGAATCTAATATACTGTTAAGTTCTGTGTATATTGCACACTTTATAGATGTTAAACTGGCAGACATATCTTCAGAATCTAATATACTGTTAAGTTCTGTGTATATTGCGCACTTTATAGATGTTAAACTGGCAGACATATCTTCAGAATCTAATATACTGTTAAGTTCTGTGTATATTGCGCACTTTATAGATGTTAAACTGGCAGACATATCTTCAGAATCTAATATACCGTTACGTTCTGTGTATATTGCACACTTTATAGATGTTAAACTGGCAGACATATCTTCAGAATCTAATATACCGTTAAATTCTGTGTATATTGCACACTTTATAGATGTTAAACTGGCAGACATATCTTCAGAATCTAATATACCGTTAAGTTCTGTGTATATTGCGCACTTTATAGATGTTAAACTGGCAGACATATCTTCAGAATCTAATATACCGTTAAGTTCTGTGTATATTGCGCACTTTATAGATGTTAAACTGGCAGACATATCTTCAGAATCTAATATACCGTTAAGTTCTGTGTATATTGCGCACTTTATAGATGTTAAACTGGCAGACATATCTTCAGAATCTAATATACCGTTAAATTCTGTGTATATTGCACACTTTATAGATGTTAAACTGGCAGACATATCTTCAGAATCTAATATACCGTTAAGTTCTGTGTATATTGCGCACTTTATAGATGTTAAACTGGCAGACATATCTTCAGAATCTAATATACCGTTAAGTTTTGTGTATATTGCGCACTTTATAGATGTTAAACTGGCAGACATATCTTCAGAATCTAATATACCGTTAAGTTTTGTGTATATTGCGCACTTTATAGATGTTAAACTGGCAGACATATCTTCAGAATCTAATATACCGTTAAATTCTGTGTATATTGCGCACTTTATAGATGTTAAACTGGCAGACATATCTTCAGAATCTAATATACCGTTAAGTTCTGTGTATATTGCGCACTTTATAGATGTTAAACTGGCAGACATATCTTCAGAATCTAATATACCGTTAAGTTCTGTGTATATTGCGCACTTTATAGATGTTAAACTGGCAGACATATCTTCAGAATCTAATATACCGTTAAGTTCTGTGTATATTGCGCACTTTATAGATGTTAAACTGGCAGACATATCTTCAGAATCTAATATACCGTTAAATTCTGTGTATATTGCGCACTTTATAGATGTTAAACTGGCAGACATATCTTCAGAATCTAATATACCGTTAAGTTCTGTGTATATTGCACACTTTATAGATGTTAAACTGGCAGACATATCTTCAGAATCTAATATACCGTTACGTTCTGTGTATATTGCGCACTTTATAGATGTTAAACTGGCAGACATATCTTCAGAATCTAATATACCGTTAAATTCTGTGTATATTGCGCACTTTATAGATGTTAAACTGGCAGACATATCTTCAGAATCTAATATACCGTTAAGTTCTGTGTATATTGCGCACTTTATAGATGTTAAACTGGCAGACATATCTTCAGAATCTAATATACCGTTAAGTTCTGTGTATATTGCGCACTTTATAGATGTTAAACTGGCAGACATATCTTCAGAATCTAATATACCGTTAAGTTCTGTGTATATTGCGCACTTTATAGATGTTAAACTGGCAGACATATCTTCAGAATCTAATATACCGTTAAGTTCTGTGTATATTGCGCACTTTATAGATGTTAAACTGGCAGACATATCTTCAGAATCTAATATACCGTTAAGTTCTGTGTATATTGCGCACTTTATAGATGTTAAACTGGCAGACATATCTTCAGAATCTAATATACCGTTAAGTTCTGTGTATATTGCGCACTTTATAGATGTTAAACTGGCAGACATATCTTCAGAATCTAATATACCGTTAAGTTCTGTGTATATTGCGCACTTTATAGATGTTAAACTGGCAGACATATCTTCAGAATCTAATATACCGTTAAGTTCTGTGTATATTGCGCACTTTATAGATGTTAAACTGGCAGACATATCTTCAGAATCTAATATACCGTTAAGTTCTGTGTATATTGCGCACTTTATAGATGTTAAACTGGCAGACATATCTTCAGAATCTAATATACTGTTACGTTCTGTGTATATTGCGCACTTTATAGATGTTAAACTGGCAGACATATCTTCAGAATCTAATATACTGTTACGTTCTGTGTATATTGCGCACTTTATAGATGTTAAACTGGCAGACATATCTTCAGAATCTAATATACCGTTAAATTCTGTGTATATTGCGCACTTTATAGATGTTAAACTGGCAGACATATCTTCAGAATCTAATATACCGTTAAATTCTGTGTATATTGCGCACTTTATAGATGTTAAACTGGCAGACATATCTTCAGAATCTAATATACCGTTAAGTTCTGTGTATATTGCGCACTTTATAGATGTTAAACTGGCAGACATATCTTCAGAATCTAATATACCGTTACGTTCTGTGTATATTGCGCACTTTATAGATGTTAAACTGGCAGACATATCTTCAGAATCTAATATACCGTTACGTTTTGTGTATATTGCGCACTTTATAGATGTTAAACTGGCAGACATATCTTCAGAATCTAATATACCGTTAAGTTCTGTGTATATTGCGCACTTTATAGATGTTAAACTGGCAGACATATCTTCAGAATCTAATATACCGTTAAGTTTTGTGTATATTGCGCACTTTATAGATGTTAAACTGGCAGACATATCTTCAGAATCTAATATACCGTTAAGTTTTGTGTATATTGCGCACTTTATAGATGTTAAACTGGCAGACATATCTTCAGAATCTAATATACCGTTACGTTCTGTGTATATTGCGCACTTTATAGATGTTAAACTGGCAGACATATCTTCAGAATCTAATATACCGTTAAGTTTTGTGTATATTGCACACTTTATAGATGTTAAACTGGCAGACATATCTTCAGAATCTAATATACCGTTAAATTCTGTGTATATTGCGCACTTTATAGATGTTAAACTGGCAGACATATCTTCAGAATCTAATATACCGTTAAATTCTGTGTATATTGCGCACTTTATAGATGTTAAACTGGCAGACATATCTTCAGAATCTAATATACCGTTAAATTCTGTGTATATTGCGCACTTTATAGATGTTAAACTGGCAGACATATCTTCAGAATCTAATATACCGTTAAATTCTGTGTATATTGCGCACTTTATAGATGTTAAACTGGCAGACATATCTTCAGAATCTAATATACCGTTAAATTCTGTGTATATTGCGCACTTTATAGATGTTAAACTGGCAGACATATCTTCAGAATCTAATATACCGTTAAATTCTGTGTATATTGCACACTTTATAGATGTTAAACTGGCAGACATATCTTCAGAATCTAATATACCGTTAAGTTCTGTGTTTATTGCACACTTTATAGATGTTAAACTGGCAGACATATCTTCAGAATCTAATATACTGTTAAGTTCTGTGTATATTGCACACTTTATAGATGTTAAACTGGCAGACATATCTTCAGAATCTAATATACTGTTAAGTTCTGTGTATATTGCGCACTTTATAGATGTTAAACTGGCAGACATATCTTCAGAATCTAATATACTGTTAAGTTCTGTGTATATTGCGCACTTTATAGATGTTAAACTGGCAGACATATCTTCAGAATCTAATATACTGTTAAGTTCTGTGTATATTGCGCACTTTATAGATGTTAAACTGGCAGACATATCTTCAGAATCTAATATACCGTTACGTTCTGTGTATATTGCACACTTTATAGATGTTAAACTGGCAGACATATCTTCAGAATCTAATATACCGTTAAATTCTGTGTATATTGCGCACTTTATAGATGTTAAACTGGCAGACATATCTTCAGAATCTAATATACCGTTAAGTTCTGTGTATATTGCGCACTTTATAGATGTTAAACTGGCAGACATATCTTCAGAATCTAATATACCGTTAAGTTCTGTGTATATTGCGCACTTTATAGATGTTAAACTGGCAGACATATCTTCAGAATCTAATATACCGTTAAGTTCTGTGTATATTGCGCACTTTATAGATGTTAAACTGGCAGACATATCTTCAGAATCTAATATACCGTTAAATTCTGTGTATATTGCGCACTTTATAGATGTTAAACTGGCAGACATATCTTCAGAATCTAATATACCGTTAAGTTCTGTGTATATTGCGCACTTTATAGATGTTAAACTGGCAGACATATCTTCAGAATCTAATATACCGTTAAGTTTTGTGTATATTGCGCACTTTATAGATGTTAAACTGGCAGACATATCTTCAGAATCTAATATACCGTTAAGTTTTGTGTATATTGCGCACTTTATAGATGTTAAACTGGCAGACATATCTTCAGAATCTAATATACCGTTAAGTTTTGTGTATATTGCGCACTTTATAGATGTTAAACTGGCAGACATATCTTCAGAATCTAATATACCGTTAAATTCTGTGTATATTGCGCACTTTATAGATGTTAAACTGGCAGACATATCTTCAGAATCTAATATACCGTTAAATTCTGTGTATATTGCGCACTTTATAGATGTTAAACTGGCAGACATATCTTCAGAATCTAATATACCGTTAAGTTCTGTGTATATTGCGCACTTTATAGATGTTAAACTGGCAGACATATCTTCAGAATCTAATATACTGTTAAGTTCTGTGTATATTGCGCACTTTATAGATGTTAAACTGGCAGACATATCTTCAGAATCTAATATACCGTTAAGTTCTGTGTATATTGCGCACTTTATAGATGTTAAACTGGCAGACATATCTTCAGAATCTAATATACCGTTAAATTCTGTGTATATTGCGCACTTTATAGATGTTAAACTGGCAGACATATCTTCAGAATCTAATATACCGTTAAGTTCTGTGTATATTGCACACTTTATAGATGTTAAACTGGCAGACATATCTTCAGAATCTAATATACTGTTACGTTCTGTGTATATTGCACACTTTATAGATGTTAAACTGGCAGACATATCTTCAGAATCTAATATACCGTTAAATTCTGTGTATATTGCGCACTTTATAGATGTTAAACTGGCAGACATATCTTCAGAATCTAATATACCGTTAAGTTCTGTGTATATTGCGCACTTTATAGATGTTAAACTGGCAGACATATCTTCAGAATCTAATATACCGTTAAGTTCTGTGTATATTGCGCACTTTATAGATGTTAAACTGGCAGACATATCTTCAGAATCTAATATACCGTTAAGTTTTGTGTATATTGCGCACTTTATAGATGTTAAACTGGCAGACATATCTTCAGAATCTAATATACCGTTAAGTTCTGTGTATATTGCGCACTTTATAGATGTTAAACTGGCAGACATATCTTCAGAATCTAATATACCGTTAAGTTCTGTGTATATTGCGCACTTTATAGATGTTAAACTGGCAGACATATCTTCAGAATCTAATATACCGTTAAGTTCTGTGTATATTGCGCACTTTATAGATGTTAAACTGGCAGACATATCTTCAGAATCTAATATACCGTTAAGTTCTGTGTATATTGCGCACTTTATAGATGTTAAACTGGCAGACATATCTTCAGAATCTAATATACTGTTAAGTTCTGTGTATATTGCGCACTTTATAGATGTTAAACTGGCAGACATATCTTCAGAATCTAATATACTGTTAAGTTCTGTGTATATTGCGCACTTTATAGATGTTAAACTGGCAGACATATCTTCAGAATCTAATATACTGTTACGTTCTGTGTATATTGCGCACTTTATAGATGTTAAACTGGCAGACATATCTTCAGAATCTAATATACCGTTAAATTCTGTGTATATTGCGCACTTTATAGATGTTAAACTGGCAGACATATCTTCAGAATCTAATATACCGTTAAATTCTGTGTATATTGCGCACTTTATAGATGTTAAACTGGCAGACATATCTTCAGAATCTAATATACCGTTAAGTTCTGTGTATATTGCGCACTTTATAGATGTTAAACTGGCAGACATATCTTCAGAATCTAATATACCGTTACGTTCTGTGTATATTGCGCACTTTATAGATGTTAAACTGGCAGACATATCTTCAGAATCTAATATACCGTTACGTTTTGTGTATATTGCGCACTTTATAGATGTTAAACTGGCAGACATATCTTCAGAATCTAATATACCGTTAAGTTCTGTGTATATTGCGCACTTTATAGATGTTAAACTGGCAGACATATCTTCAGAATCTAATATACCGTTAAGTTTTGTGTATATTGCGCACTTTATAGATGTTAAACTGGCAGACATATCTTCAGAATCTAATATACCGTTAAGTTTTGTGTATATTGCGCACTTTATAGATGTTAAACTGGCAGACATATCTTCAGAATCTAATATACCGTTACGTTCTGTGTATATTGCGCACTTTATAGATGTTAAACTGGCAGACATATCTTCAGAATCTAATATACCGTTAAGTTTTGTGTATATTGCACACTTTATAGATGTTAAACTGGCAGACATATCTTCAGAATCTAATATACCGTTAAATTCTGTGTATATTGCGCACTTTATAGATGTTAAACTGGCAGACATATCTTCAGAATCTAATATACCGTTAAATTCTGTGTATATTGCGCACTTTATAGATGTTAAACTGGCAGACATATCTTCAGAATCTAATATACCGTTAAATTCTGTGTATATTGCGCACTTTATAGATGTTAAACTGGCAGACATATCTTCAGAATCTAATATACCGTTAAATTCTGTGTATATTGCGCACTTTATAGATGTTAAACTGGCAGACATATCTTCAGAATCTAATATACCGTTAAATTCTGTGTATATTGCGCACTTTATAGATGTTAAACTGGCAGACATATCTTCAGAATCTAATATACCGTTAAATTCTGTGTATATTGCGCACTTTATAGATGTTAAACTGGCAGACATATCTTCAGAATCTAATATACCGTTAAGTTCTGTGTATATTGCGCACTTTATAGATGTTAAACTGGCAGACATATCTTCAGAATCTAATATACCGTTAAATTCTGTGTATATTGCGCACTTTATAGATGTTAAACTGGCAGACATATCTTCAGAATCTAATATACCGTTAAGTTTTGTGTATATTGCGCACTTTATAGATTTTAAACTGGCAGACATATCTTCAGAATCTAATATACCGTTAAATTCTGTGTATATTGCGCACTTTATAGATGTTAAACTGGCAGACATATCTTCAGAATCTAATATACCGTTAAGTTTTGTGTATATTGCACACTTTATAGATGTTAAACTGGCAGACATATCTTCAGAATCTAATATACCGTTACGTTCTGTGTATATTGCACACTTTATAGATGTTAAACTGGCAGACATATCTTCAGAATCTAATATACCGTTACGTTCTGTGTATATTGCACACTTTATAGATGTTAAACTGGCAGACATATCTTCAGAATCTAATATACCGTTACGTTCTGTGTATATTGCACACTTTATAGATGTTAAACTGGCAGACATATCTTCAGAATCTAATATACTGTTAAGTTTTGTGTATATTGCACACTTTATAGATGTTAAACTGGCAGACATATCTTCAGAATCTAATATACTGTTAAGTTTTGTGTATATTGCACACTTTATAGATGTTAAACTGGCAGACATATCTTCAGAATCTAATATACTGTTAAGTTTTGTGTATATTGCGCACTTTATAGATGTTAAACTGGCAGACATATCTTCAGAATCTAATATACTGTTACGTTCTGTGTATATTGCGCACTTTATAGATGTTAAACTGGCAGACATATCTTCAGAATCTAATATACTGTTAAGTTCTGTGTATATTGCGCACTTTATAGATGTTAAACTGGCAGACATATCTTCAGAATCTAATATACTGTTAAGTTCTGTGTATATTGCGCACTTTATAGATGTTAAACTGGCAGACATATCTTCAGAATCTAATATACTGTTAAGTTTTGTGTATATTGCGCACTTTATAGATGTTAAACTGGCAGACATATCTTCAGAATCTAATATACTGTTAAGTTCTGTGTATATTGCGCACTTTATAGATGTTAAACTGGCAGACATATCTTCAGAATCTAATATACCGTTAAGTTTTGTGTATATTGCGCACTTTATAGATGTTAAACTGGCAGACATATCTTCAGAATCTAATATACCGTTAAGTTCTGTGTATATTGCACACTTTATAGATGTTAAACTGGCAGACATATCTTCAGAATCTAATATACCGTTAAGTTTTGTGTATATTGCACACTTTATAGATGTTAAACTGGCAGACATATCTTCAGAATCTAATATACCGTTAAGTTTTGTGTATATTGCACACTTTATAGATGTTAAACTGGCAGACATATCTTCAGAATCTAATATACCGTTAAGTTCTGTGTATATTGCGCACTTTATAGATGTTAAACTGGCAGACATATCTTCAGAATCTAATATACCGTTAAGTTCTGTGTATATTGCGCACTTTATAGATGTTAAACTGGCAGACATATCTTCAGAATCTAATATACCGTTAAGTTCTGTGTATATTGCGCACTTTATAGATGTTAAACTGGCAGACATATCTTCAGAATCTAATATACTGTTAAGTTCTGTGTATATTGCGCACTTTATAGATGTTAAACTGGCAGACATATCTTCAGAATCTAATATACTGTTACGTTCTGTGTATATTGCGCACTTTATAGATGTTAAACTGGCAGACATATCTTCAGAATCTAATATACCGTTAAATTCTGTGTATATTGCGCACTTTATAGATGTTAAACTGGCAGACATATCTTCAGAATCTAATATACCGTTAAATTCTGTGTATATTGCACACTTTATAGATGTTAAACTGGCAGACATATCTTCAGAATCTAATATACCGTTAAGTTCTGTGTATATTGCGCACTTTATAGATGTTAAACTGGCAGACATATCTTCAGAATCTAATATACCGTTAAGTTCTGTGTATATTGCGCACTCTATAGATGTTAAACTGGCAGACATATCTTCAGAATCTAATATACCGTTAAGTTCTGTGTATATTGCGCACTCTATAGATGTTAAACTGGCAGACATATCTTCAGAATCTAATATACCGTTAAATTCTGTGTATATTGCGCACTTTATAGATGTTAAACTGGCAGACATATCTTCAGAATCTAATATACCGTTAAATTGTGTATATTGCGCACTTTATAGATGTTAAACTGGCAGACATATCTTCAGAATCTAATATACCGTTAAGTTCTGTGTATATTGCGCACTTTATAGATGTTAAACTGGCAGACATATCTTCAGAATCTAATATACCGTTAAATTCTGTGTATATTGCGCACTTTATAGATGTTAAACTGGCAGACATATCTTCAGAATCTAATATACCGTTAAGTTTTGTGTATATTGCGCACTTTATAGATTTTAAACTGGCAGACATATCTTCAGAATCTAATATACCGTTAAATTCTGTGTATATTGCGCACTTTATAGATGTTAAACTGGCAGACATATCTTCAGAATCTAATATACCGTTAAGTTTTGTGTATATTGCACACTTTATAGATGTTAAACTGGCAGACATATCTTCAGAATCTAATATACCGTTACGTTCTGTGTATATTGCACACTTTATAGATGTTAAACTGGCAGACATATCTTCAGAATCTAATATACCGTTACGTTCTGTGTATATTGCACACTTTATAGATGTTAAACTGGCAGACATATCTTCAGAATCTAATATACCGTTACGTTCTGTGTATATTGCACACTTTATAGATGTTAAACTGGCAGACATATCTTCAGAATCTAATATACCGTTAAGTTTTGTGTATATTGCACACTTTATAGATGTTAAACTGGCAGACATATCTTCAGAATCTAATATACTGTTAAGTTTTGTGTATATTGCGCACTTTATAGATGTTAAACTGGCAGACATATCTTCAGAATCTAATATACTGTTAAGTTTTGTGTATATTGCGCACTTTATAGATGTTAAACTGGCAGACATATCTTCAGAATCTAATATACTGTTAAGTTTTGTGTATATTGCGCACTTTATAGATGTTAAACTGGCAGACATATCTTCAGAATCTAATATACTGTTACGTTCTGTGTATATTGCGCACTTTATAGATGTTAAACTGGCAGACATATCTTCAGAATCTAATATACTGTTAAGTTCTGTGTATATTGCGCACTTTATAGATGTTAAACTGGCAGACATATCTTCAGAATCTAATATACTGTTAAGTTTTGTGTATATTGCGCACTTTATAGATGTTAAACTGGCAGACATATCTTCAGAATCTAATATACTGTTAAGTTTTGTGTATATTGCGCACTTTATAGATGTTAAACTGGCAGACATATCTTCAGAATCTAATATACCGTTAAGTTCTGTGTATATTGCGCACTTTATAGATGTTAAACTGGCAGACATATCTTCAGAATCTAATATACCGTTAAATTCTGTGTATATTGCGCACTTTATAGATGCTAAACTGGCAGACATATCTTCAGAATCTAATATACCGTTAAGTTTTGTGTATATTGCGCACTTTATAGATGTTAAACTGGCAGACATATCTTCAGAATCTAATATACCGTTAAATTCTGTGTATATTGCGCACTTTATAGATGTTAAACTGGCAGACATATCTTCAGAATCTAATATACCGTTAAATTCTGTGTATATTGCGCACTTTATAGATGTTAAACTGGCAGACATATCTTCAGAATCTAATATACTGTTAAGTTCTGTGTATATTGCGCACTTTATAGATGTTAAACTGGCAGACATATCTTCAGAATCTAATATACTGTTAAGTTCTGTGTATATTGCGCACTTTATAGATGTTAAACTGGCAGACATATCTTCAGAATCTAATATACTGTTAAGTTCTGTGTATATTGCGCACTTTATAGATGTTAAACTGGCAGACATATCTTCAGAATCTAATATACTGTTAAGTTCTGTGTATATTGCGCACTTTATAGATGTTAAACTGGCAGACATATCTTCAGAATCTAATATACTGTTAAGTTTTGTGTATATTGCGCACTTTATAGATGTTAAACTGGCAGACATATCTTCAGAATCTAATATACCGTTAAATTCTGTGTATATTGCGCACTTTATAGATGTTAAACTGGCAGACATATCTTCAGAATCTAATATACCGTTAAGTTTTGTGTATATTGCGCACTTTATAGATGTTAAACTGGCAGACATATCTTCAGAATCTAATATACCGTTACGTTCTGTGTATATTGCGCACTTTATAGATGTTAAACTGGCAGACATATCTTCAGAATCTAATATACCGTTAAGTTCTGTGTATATTGCGCACTTTATAGATGTTAAACTGGCAGACATATCTTCAGAATCTAATATACCGTTACGTTCTGTGTATATTGCGCACTTTATAGATGTTAAACTGGCAGACATATCTTCAGAATCTAATATACTGTTAAGTTCTGTGTATATTGCGCACTTTATAGATGTTAAACTGGCAGACATATCTTCAGAATCTAATATACCGTTAAATTCTGTGTATATTGCGCACTTTATAGATGTTAAACTGGCAGACATATCTTCAGAATCTAATATACCGTTAAATTCTGTGTATATTGCGCACTTTATAGATGTTAAACTGGCAGACATATCTTCAGAATCTAATATACCGTTAAGTTCTGTGTATATTGCGCACTTTATAGATGTTAAACTGGCAGACATATCTTCAGAATCTAATATACCGTTAAATTCTGTGTATATTGCGCACTTTATAGATGTTAAACTGGCAGACATATCTTCAGAATCTAATATACCGTTAAGTTTTGTGTATATTGCGCACTTTATAGATGTTAAACTGGCAGACATATCTTCAGAATCTAATATACCGTTAAATTCTGTGTATATTGCGCACTTTATAGATGTTAAACTGGCAGACATATCTTCAGAATCTAATATACCGTTAAGTTTTGTGTATATTGCACACTTTATAGATGTTAAACTGGCAGACATATCTTCAGAATCTAATATACCGTTACGTTCTGTGTATATTGCACACTTTATAGATGTTAAACTGGCAGACATATCTTCAGAATCTAATATACCGTTACGTTCTGTGTATATTGCACACTTTATAGATGTTAAACTGGCAGACATATCTTCAGAATCTAATATACCGTTAAGTTTTGTGTATATTGCGCACTTTATAGATGTTAAACTGGCAGACATATCTTCAGAATCTAATATACTGTTAAGTTTTGTGTATATTGCGCACTTTATAGATGTTAAACTGGCAGACATATCTTCAGAATCTAATATACTGTTAAGTTTTGTGTATATTGCGCACTTTATAGATGTTAAACTGGCAGACATATCTTCAGAATCTAATATACTGTTAAGTTCTGTGTATATTGCGCACTTTATAGATGTTAAACTGGCAGACATATCTTCAGAATCTAATATACTGTTACGTTCTGTGTATATTGCGCACTTTATAGATGTTAAACTGGCAGACATATCTTCAGAATCTAATATACTGTTAAGTTCTGTGTATATTGCGCACTTTATAGATGTTAAACTGGCAGACATATCTTCAGAATCTAATATACTGTTAAGTTCTGTGTATATTGCGCACTTTATAGATGTTAAACTGGCAGACATATCTTCAGAATCTAATATACTGTTAAGTTCTGTGTATATTGCGCACTTTATAGATGTTAAACTGGCAGACATATCTTCAGAATCTAATATACTGTTAAGTTCTGTGTATATTGCGCACTTTATAGATGTTAAACTGGCAGACATATCTTCAGAATCTAATATACTGTTAAGTTTTGTGTATATTGCGCACTTTATAGATGTTAAACTGGCAGACATATCTTCAGAATCTAATATACTGTTACGTTCTGTGTATATTGCGCACTTTATAGATGTTAAACTGGCAGACATATCTTCAGAATCTAATATACTGTTAAGTTCTGTGTATATTGCGCACTTTATAGATGTTAAACTGGCAGACATATCTTCAGAATCTAATATACTGTTAAGTTCTGTGTATATTGCGCACTTTATAGATGTTAAACTGGCAGACATATCTTCAGAATCTAATATACTGTTAAGTTCTGTGTATATTGCGCACTTTATAGATGTTAAACTGGCAGACATATCTTCAGAATCTAATATACTGTTAAGTTTTGTGTATATTGCGCACTTTATAGATGTTAAACTGGCAGACATATCTTCAGAATCTAATATACTGTTAAGTTCTGTGTATATTGCGCACTTTATAGATGTTAAACTGGCAGACATATCTTCAGAATCTAATATACTGTTAAGTTCTGTGTATATTGCGCACTTTATAGATGTTAAACTGGCAGACATATCTTCAGAATCTAATATACTGTTACGTTCTGTGTATATTGCGCACTTTATAGATGTTAAACTGGCAGACATATCTTCAGAATCTAATATACTGTTAAGTTCTGTGTATATTGCGCACTTTATAGATGTTAAACTGGCAGACATATCTTCAGAATCTAATATACTGTTAAGTTTTGTGTATATTGCGCACTTTATAGATGTTAAACTGGCAGACATATCTTCAGAATCTAATATACTGTTAAGTTCTGTGTATATTGCGCACTTTATAGATGTTAAACTGGCAGACATATCTTCAGAATCTAATATACTGTTAAGTTTTGTGTATATTGCGCACTTTATAGATGTTAAACTGGCAGACATATCTTCAGAATCTAATATACTGTTAAGTTTTGTGTATATTGCGCACTTTATAGATGTTAAACTGGCAGACATATCTTCAGAATCTAATATACCGTTACGTTCTGTGTATATTGCGCACTTTATAGATGTTAAACTGGCAGACATATCTTCAGAATCTAATATACCGTTACGTTCTGTGTATATTGCGCACTTTATAGATGTTAAACTGGCAGACATATCTTCAGAATCTAATATACCGTTAAATTCTGTGTATATTGCGCACTTTATAGATGCTAAACTGGCAGACATATCTTCAGAATCTAATATACCGTTAAGCTTTGTGTATATTGCGCACTTTATAGATGTTAAACTGGCAGACATATCTTCAGAATCTAATATACCGTTAAATTCTGTGTATATTGCGCACTTTATAGATGTTAAACTGGCAGACATATCTTCAGAATCTAATATACCGTTAAATTCTGTGTATATTGCGCACTTTATAGATGTTAAACTGGCAGACATATCTTCAGAATCTAATATACCGTTAAATTCTGTGTATATTGCGCACTTTATAGATGTTAAACTGGCAGACATATCTTCAGAATCTAATATACTGTTAAGTTCTGTGTATATTGCGCACTTTATAGATGTTAAACTGGCAGACATATCTTCAGAATCTAATATACTGTTAAGTTCTGTGTATATTGCGCACTTTATAGATGTTAAACTGGCAGACATATCTTCAGAATCTAATATACTGTTAAGTTTTGTGTATATTGCGCACTTTATAGATGTTAAACTGGCAGACATATCTTCAGAATCTAATATACCGTTAAATTCTGTGTATATTGCGCACTTTATAGATGTTAAACTGGCAGACATATCTTCAGAATCTAATATACCGTTAAATTCTGTGTATATTGCGCACTTTATAGATGTTAAACTGGCAGACATATCTTCAGAATCTAATATACCGTTAAGTTTTGTGTATATTGCGCACTTTATAGATGTTAAACTGGCAGACATATCTTCAGAATCTAATATACCGTTAAGTTTTGTGTATATTGCACACTTTATAGATGTTAAACTGGCAGACATATCTTCAGAATCTAATATACCGTTAAGTTTTGTGTATATTGCACACTTTATAGATGTTAAACTGGCAGACATATCTTCAGAATCTAATATACTGTTACGTTCTGTGTATATTGCACACTTTATAGATGTTAAACTGGCAGACATATCTTCAGAATCTAATATACCGTTAAATTCTGTGTATATTGCGCACTTTTTTGCTCAAATTACATGTTATAAAAAGCTACTGCGCACTATACACAAGGATAAATATTTGTCACATTTTTTCCCCAGAATTTTTCGTCAGAATCGCAAAATTCAGGGCTGAAATATGATTTTATAGATCGGGAATCAGTCGGGAATAACGATCGCATTCTAACATGTCTATAATGGTACTATCTCAACTAGATCGTTAAAATGTCTTACTACTGTCTAAATATTGTGTTATACCTTTATTAAATACCATAAAGTGTTGTAAAATGATCAAATAAACCATCATTTAACTTTTTTACAACGCCATTATTTCCTGTAATTTGTTCTAATTTATTTCTATAAAGGGAGGTTACTCCTGTCTTCCCAAGTTGAACATAGAGATGTTTAGAATCCATAGATTACTACATAGATATGGACATAAATGTGTTAAAAAAAGAATGCTAGAGCCGATGTTTTTCAAGGTGATCTAGCATTTACATAGATATAGAAAGGAATGTTTTATATGTGCTAAACGGCACAATGTGTTGACCAATCGGCGGGCAGGATGATTATGATTGACAGGTTACGGTTAAAGGTCACAGCCGTCAACGTATGACGAAGTAACTGTAGAAACGAAAGGATGAGAATAGAAAATCATTTCAAATTGAAGATAATTCAATTTATTTAATAAACAATGCGTGGAATAAACTAGATTATAGCACTATATTATAATATATTATGATGATGATATACGATAATATATTATATAAACTAGGGTTGCACGATTATTCACTTTTCATAATCGCGATCATTTAAGAAAAATAATCGCGATCATACGATTAATCATGAACTATATTAACTACGCCAATGCTGCTTAGAGAACGTTATGCTACTGCAGATTGTAAGATTATGGGTTAGGCACATGGGTATACATACATGGACAGAATACGCCAGTTGCTGATTGCAAACAAAGGAATGTATCAAGATTTTTCAAGATGGAAAACGGAAGGTACCGTATTTCGTTTAATTGTAGCTCTAATAGAAGTCCACCCCCTAACTTTGACATATGAGCTCCAATGATTTCTTAGCAGTTTCAAAACGGCAAAACTCTGTATCAGAAGCCCACCCCCTAACTCAGCAGATAATTTGTAAGAATAGCGTGTATAATAATAACAATCGTGTCACAGGGTGTGTCTACTTCAGACCGATCTCTGCCCTGATACATTTCTGGCCCCTCTAGAAGTCAATACAGGCCTCGGATTTGTAAATCTCGACCACCTATTAGATTAATACTAATAGTAGGCCACGTATGTTCAAGATATAATAAAGTTTATTCCACACTTTTGTAGTTAAAATGCGCTTAAAACAGTTTTGGCGTGATTAAATAGCTTCCTTATAAATATATTTTAAGACCAAATTTATGTACCAAACAAGTACGGGAGAAAATGCGCATCAATTTTGTAACGCCGATCAACATTAAATGATCCAAATTGAATTATTACGAACGACAATATAGCCAGCTTCTTAAGTTGGCGAGCCAGTGGCTCTTTTGAGATGGGAGGCGGCGTGTTCTCGCGAGATATTATACGCTAACGGGAGTTTATCAAATGGGTACCCGTTATTCAGATCAGTGTAATACTCAGTTCCTATCGCGCAATGATAAAATATAGAAATTCCCGAGTTCCGAGTCCCCGATTCCAGAATATTTATATCCGAGTACTTGCTCTAAAATAAACTCTTCAATTGGAGGCAAATCACGTGATTTGTATTTTTTTTCCTGACGCCATTTTATATCAAATTGTGGATTAATTTTGATGTATAAACGACCTTTATTAAAGGATACGCAATATTTAGGCGCTCAAATCAAATAATTTTACTTCCCCGGTGATGTTTTGAGGTATACATTAAACATAGGCGTAGGCAGTGAGAATTTTTAAGTGAGAAAATGCGTTGAATTTCCGTGGTATCAATTCTAGGACTTTTTTGGGAAAACCGTTAACGCATAGCTATTCAGAGAATGTGGAACGCGGGATAAGCGTGTGTGATTACAACAACAATGACAAATAGCGACCAAGTGAACAATCTTTATTCATCTAAAACTAATCATGAGTCAATACAAACAAATCAGTTATTTATTTAGTTTATTTAATCATATCTGATAGCCGGATGTTTGTTTCCATGCTTGGTAACGCGAGCAGAGTTTCACAAGCGTAAACGTGTCTTGACAAAAATTTCAACATGGCGATTATACAATTATTTCATTTTATAATCGTCCACGATCATTTTGAATTATACAATCGCGATTAATCGAATAGTCAAAAAATCGTGCAACCCTAATATAAACCCCACCCCCACTCAAACAATACCCACAATTGATCACTGTCGATTTTGTAAACGGACGGCGGTCAGCTCTATCACCTTTGTTTATTGTACTTCTGACCGCATTAATCCACCCACCCCGCCCCACCACCTGACTACACTGCCTGTGAACCGAGTCTTGAAACCACTCATCTACTGCGTATATGATTGAACACAATCTCATGGGCTCGCCTTTGATATAGTGTTATCAAAGTAATTACCGGCACTGTTAGTGTGAGCCAAAATGGATTTGAGGTTTTTTTTTTATTAAAATCCCTTTTTTTCTCAAGTATCAGCGCACAAAACTCATATTTTATGAATTGAAACAAAATAAATATCCGATTTTTTAGTTCTAACGACCATTTATGTTAATGAGCTCTGCTCAAATCAAATTCGGATTCTAACCTGTTCTGATGGAAATTATATTTGTATTTTTATATCATTCAATAGTTTAATACAAAATATTTGCTAAAAGTGTAGGCGAATGATATTCCCATGATTAAACAACAGAGTAACGCACGCCACAAACAAGATTTTATAAGGAAAGTGTATTCAACACGCAATAAGTCATTGATTTTTTTGTTACCAGTTTTCGTTCACACGTCTCTCAATCTTACTGCGCACTATACATGAAAACAATGTTTTTTTCAGGCCGATTTTGGTTAAATTTAGCGCAATATACAAGGGATTTAACGGTAAAACCTAAGTGTTCCAATTTTTTAGATGGTATTGCTACGGATTTCTCATAATTTTAATAATGTTCTGGGGCCGTATTCACAAAAGGGCGTAACTTACACCTGGCATAACTACCTTGGAGTCATTATGATGTCATATATGTTCATACGTCATTTAATATTATGACGTCATATTCTCCAAGGTAGTTATGCCCTGCGTAAGCTACGCCCTTTCGTGAATACGGCCCCTGGTTCTATGAGATTGGTCAGATAGGACTCATATGACTGAGCCATAAGAAAAGTGTCATCTAAGTATCCACAAGAAATGTGATTTTTCTTCCTCAAATGTATATACATACACAGGTTTCAGGAGTTTTGTAAATATATGAGGAGCACAACACAGACCGTTTGGTAAGACAGTGTACTGAAAGACTATTACTCCATTCGAACCGGAGGAACTTCCGATAAGCCTGCGTAATA
Organism: Chaetoderma sp. LZ-2023a; assembly: GCA_034401795.1. NCBI lineage: Eukaryota > Metazoa > Mollusca > Caudofoveata > Chaetodermatida > Chaetodermatidae > Chaetoderma > Chaetoderma sp. LZ-2023a. The sequence continues at coordinate 72,350,459 of CM067363.1, read as the reverse complement.
GGAACTGAATAATAAGCATTTGACAGATCCAAAGATGAAACATGAAACAGTTACTGTGTAGGTCTGATAAGATTAATCACAGATTCAACCGTATCCATTTTAAAATGATGATATGCTACAAAATCATTACGCTTAACCAGATTAAGTATTAGTCGATGTGACCCATCTTTTTTCTCCCTGACATTAGATAAAAATTCTGATTCTGAATGGAAAGTCCCTTCTATTATTCCTTGTCTTAAACATAATTCTATCTATTTATCTACAACATGATGATCCCTATCTGAGAGATTTAGAGGGCCTGCTTGATAATACTGAGAGATTTAGAGGGCCTGCTTGATAATACTGAGAGATTTAGAGGGCCTGGTTGATAATACTGAGAGATTTATAGGGCCTGGATGATAATACTGAATTGGAGTTGAGACGAAGTCTATTGAGCAGCCAGATACTGTTTTTAGAATAAACTTATCTGATGATAACTTTTTCCATACATTTAACTTCTCTTTAATTGTACCTGCGTTAACATTCTGTGTTATTCCTGATATATTGGTTCGTCTTCTGATAGGAACCCCTCTTTGAGTCGTTTCCCCTGAAGCTGAAATTCTGTCCTCATTCTAAAAAAGACTGCCTTGATTTATTCATTCCCTTGTTTCGCTGTTATGGATGTGTCCTATAATTGTCACGTGTATACTGTTTATTGTGCCACCATGTAGATGTGCTGGCCAATCTATTTCCCATTCTGTTTGCCTCAATGATATCCTGGACACGAGTCATTAAATCATCACCATACAGCCACTTGTTATTTATGACATCGCTGTTACACAATCCCTTAAAAGCCAAGTTAAGGTCACGTTTATGTCCCTCTTTTCTCACAGTATTTAGTTCCTGATTGGCATTGCTTATTAGGGCCAGGCTATCAACTAATCCAGTTAACATAACTGAAATCTTATCCAGCGGACAACATTCAAATGCCCTGGTAGCCTTTACAAGCAAATCTGAGCACTTAGCAACAGCGACCATGGATGCAATGAGTGACTTCTTGGCTCGAGTTACAGGTGATAAGTTATGTCAAATTTCAGGTTTAACTCTAGTGACAAGTAATGAATTACAGTTTCCTGGCTGTGTATCATTTGTAATTTTAACTTTCAGTTTTTCCTCTGGCAACTTTGTATTTAGATTAGTCGCAACTCTAGCCAGTTGATCATCAATATTAGTTGACAATTTTTCTGCTGAATCATAAAATCTTTCTAACTTTGTTAAAGTACTTCCACTTGAAGAATCTTCTGACCGTGGTGTTTCAATGTGTTCTGAGCTATTAATATCCTCGCTCTCGCTGTCAGTCATCATGCTGAATATTCTCACAGAACATTTGCATCTGCTCAGCCAAAGTCTGAACTATAGATTCCAGTCGTAAAAAATCAGACTGTTTAACCACATCAGTGTCAGAGAGAGGGCTTACTGCTGGATGTTCGATCAATAGATAGAGGCTGAGTGGGGTTGCTGGTCCTTGTGATGCCCCTTTCCCCTCTCTTTTCCTTGACTGTGTCACGGAGAAATGGTGACTAACTTCACCAGTCATAAAGCCATGAACGGCGGTATTGTCTTCTAACCTACTATCTGTGTCAACAGGCATGTCACTGCCATGAATCCAATAAATCCTCCTCTAGAGAATCCAAAACACCAACATTTCCTTTTTGTGACGACATAGTATAACTTGTTCTATTCACAAACGTCATTCACTGGCTAACATTTGTTAAATCACTACAACAATGTATAGACAGTAAAACTGTTAATAACATTTTCCTATTAAACAAAACACTAAGTGCTGGCTATACACAGCTCAATACACAGAGCTGATAACACAGACTGCACTCAGTGAACACTCAACACACACTCATTCATTTGGAGACCACACACCATCTCATGGAATTCCTTGCTGACAGGGTGGCAGTTGAGTAGAATTCACATGCGGCAGATGCCATTTAACCAGATTATTTTATGAAAACATCTTTCTTAAATATATTTTATCTGTAAATTAGGTAATTGGTGGATAAGTCCATGCCGTGATCAAACATTCTAATGATAATTCAGCATCATGAACTTTAAATTCATTATTAACTTAATATACAGATGAAATATTTTCAAATAAAGCAGGTTTGGATAAAAAATGGCGTAAACAATTTGCGCAAGCAAATAGATACCCAAACTGATTTTGCCCAACTGAACAATTGGTTACGCAGACCTGAAAAAATGGGTCTCACAAATATTTGAAATTTTGAGGGCTGTTTTTGGCACATAGCAACAATTCACAGCCAAAAAAGATTATTTTCCAAAAAAACATAGGTCAACAATTCAAAGCCAAAGAAATGTTTGAAAACATCGTACATTACCTCTGAGCTGTTCCTACAGGGTTTGTACTGGTCATGGAAATCCTGGACAGTCATGGAATTTGAAAATTTAAATTCCAGGCCTGGAAAGTCATGGAAAATCAGTGTTTTTCATCATAGGTTATGGAAAAGTCATGGAAAATGGTAATCATGTAAAATAAAAATAAATCTGTTGGCATAAATCACCTCTATGCAATAACAATTATGGCAACAGGTTATCAAAAGAAGGCTGTGGCTTGGTTGTTGCAAGAGGCAATAGTCAGACATTTTGCAGAATAACGATCTTATTTTTGGAGCCACATCATGAGACGAATCTCCTAGATTTGGAGGTCATGGAATTTGTTAATTTTGGTCATGAAGTCATGGAATTTCAAACACAGGAAGGTGTACAAACCCTGTCAAGGAACAGCTCAGAAGTAACGTACCATGTTTCCAAACAGTACAATTTTGAACACAATGTAAGAAATGTTCTGTTGAATATTTTGGACTTAATTTGATTGAAAGTCCAAAATATTCAACAGCACATTTTACTTCGTTTTGAAAACAATTAAAGTTATTTCTGAGCGCTCCTGTACCTGTAATCCAGAAACTGCTGTATGGTGCCACCATTGAAGTAGCTGGGTGCTGCATCATTGCTCATCATTGAAAGGAAGCGGAGGTTAGGGCAGCTTCTTGCCAACGTCGTGATGAAAGTACCTGCAATAGAAAATAACAAAGAAAAGTGAAATAAATCTAACGATAATTACCCGGGCAGCAAGCAAGGTCTTTCTCGTCCAGTCTACTGTGAATGGGATGTAATGTAATACCAAAATGACCCTGAAGCTGACACCCTTGTAGATCTGGATATAAACCCTTTCACTGACAGATCCCTGAAAATGTATATTCTTCACGATATAAAACTTATTCTGTCGAATATTTTGAAATTAACATGACTGGAAGCTGTTGCTTCCGAAGGCAGCAACAGCTTCCAGTCAAAATAATTTCAAACTATTCAACAGTTTTACTGTATGGTTATTTGAAAATGCGATATGGGGAATTCATGATTGAAAGGGTTACAGGTGACAATGACTTACAATGGACCTTTCCGGTTTTAGCTATGCCCCGCCCACCTCTACCCACACCTCGCTCGTGTTGGGATCAATCGATCTCTGAACTCTCTGGCTATCAATTTCCAAAAAACTACACAGGTAAGCTGTTGAATATTTTGAAACTAATTTTACTGGGTGCTTAGTTTCAAAATATTCAACAGCACATTTATTAAATAGCAAAGAATTACAAAGACATACAGTTCATACAATGTGTCGGACTGTTTGAGATTTGATGATGGTCTATATGGAACCCTTTGCGACGTAATGATTGTGACATCATCATACACGCGCTGAGCTGATTATGATGTCATACGAGGTCAGATGATGGACGGATACTCTGGAAAGGTGAATTAATACATTCTACCTCCAACCCCACCACCCCCTGGGGGAAGAGCCTAACGTAAACATTGCCTCGCAATCTGCAGTCATATGGGTAACTAACATACAAGTCGGTTGAATTCTGCCAACTTTTTCTTCGCTCACGTCCACCCTGACCCCATCCCCACCCTGGGACAGGAGCCTAATGTAAATATCATCGTGCAGTTCGCAATCATATATGTAAGTCACATTTCAAATTTGATTGAATTCCACCAAATGGTTTCAGAGGAGATAGCCGGATGGACAGACAGATGGATAGATGGAGGCGACTACAATATCTCCTCCATTCTTTCAAAATGTATGGGGATAAATATTCTCTGTATTTCACTTATCATGCTGAATAATTTTAGACCCTCTGTCGACTACATCTCACTTTTTCAATTCTCAGGTGATATATTATATATTTAAAACACATGAGAATTGAAAAAGTCAGATTTGTTATGCCGAAATGGGAGTGTGCAAGTTAACAATTTAATGATCGAGAAAATCAAAATGTGTTTATGGCATGTCCATGTGAAGGCCTTTAGTGAAGATGTAGTCAACAGAGGTATAAAATTATTCAGCATTTATATATCACCTGAAAATTGAAAGTCAGCTTTGTTATGCCAAAATGGGAGTGTGCAAGTTAACAATTTAATGATCGAGAAAATCAAAATGTGTTTATGGCATGTCCATGTGAAGGCCTTTAGTGAAGATGTAGTCGACAGAGGTATAAAATTATTCAGCATTTATATATCACCTGAAAATTGAAAGTCAGCTTTGTTATGCCAAAATGGGAGTGTGCAAGTTAACAATTTAATGGTCGAGAAAATCAAAATGTGTTTATGGCATGTCCATGTGAAGGCTATTAGTGAAGAAATTTTTTAAACCTGACCACTGGAATGACTGGCTCAGTTATCGCGTCAGTCATTCCAGTGGTAAACTTTCAAAAATAGTCTTCTCTTGTTCTGCAAATTGACATTTTCTATAAGAAAATTGAAATTTTCATGAATAAATTCGAGGGTTAAAGGGTTAATTGACTAGAATCCATTGCTTCCAGTCAAATAAATATCAAAATAGTCAGCAGAATAAGTATAATTTTGTAAAGAATATTGGTCAGGGAAACGGTTAAATTGTTACTATTAGTCTACACTGTACAGGGTTCATACACCTTGTACAAAATAAAATTCTACACCTTTTCCAGACACACTAGTAGTAATAATTAGTCACTAATGACTTGTTATTTAGGAATATCTAACTTGTATCCCACCACCCAACACGCCCAACGAAAAAAATATATATTATTGAATATATTACTTTGTTGTGTCTTACAATGTATCTAGTTGAGCACTAACCACACCGTCCCCTCACTCCTCCACCCACCCCACCCACCCCCTATAACTTTAAAATTTTAATTTTCTGATAGAAAATGGCCATCTGCAGACAAGGAAGAGTATTTAACAAAAGTTACCCACTGGAATGACTGGCTCGGTTAACATTTTATAACATTTGAGGTTCACAACAACACTGACACACAGATGCATGCACACACACATACTTACACACACGTGCGCGCATGCACACAGGTACACCCAACACCCTCAAACCAGAGAAAAACAAAAATTACCTGGTTGAGCAACACCCATACCTGCTCCCTTTAACAATCAAACAGATCCAAGAAAATTTTCATTTTGTCATGGATGTCCATTTGCAGTCCTAGAGTAATCAATGTTTTTGAAAATTTGACACTTGGGTAACAGACTAGTCATTACCAGTGGTAAACTATCAAAAATTATTTTTTCAGGGAAGACTATTTTTGAAAATTGACCACTGAAATAACTGGCTCAGCTAACATCTTACACTGTTGAGGTTCCCACCCACCACTTAGTATCAGTTTGTGGTAAAGTGTGATTCGAGAATGTATTTGCATTTTCCCATGATCGCAGAATTTTTACATGAAACTCAACTCACTTTAGAAAGTAACATAATTACATTTCCATGGTAGATATTTTGATGGCAGCTGTCTAAATTCAACTGATTCAATGTTTGAAATTTGCGAAAACAATAGATTTGTATGATTGGCATGTTCAGCGACATACTCAATCGTGATAAGTTCACGGTAAGGTTATCTACACAGTTTAGTGATGTGAATCTAAGGTTAACCAGGACCCAAGCTAATAAAATCTTGCTGACTAGAAAGTCTCGCTGCAGTCACAGAATTTTGTGAGGCTGGCAAGATTTCTTGTTTGCTGACATTTTATGATAAAATGGCCATCTTGAGAATTACAACTGCCGATATTCTAATTTTCCATACCTTTTCCATAGCGGTAATGCAAAATATCGAGTTTTCCATATTTTTCAAGGCCTGGAAAATGGTTTCTTAATTTTCCATACTTTTTTCAGACTTCCAGACCTGTGTACAAACCATGAGTCTATTACCATTAGTGACAGGCAGATACTCACTCAGATTTTTTACCGCATTATGGTTGAGCCAAAGAGTGCTGAGGCTCAGTATCTCGTGCATCTTCACATGAGAATGGATTTTATTGTGGTCAAGAATCAATGTGGTCAGACATGGAAAGTCACACAGAAAGCGCAAATCTCTACAAAGTAATTTCTGGTTAAGAAAAACAATATCACCACTTAAATTTTTAGCCGTAAAAGAGGATTTTGGGGTTATGGCCGTGATCCGGATAAAAGATTTCAGATCTGGATCAGATCAAATTGTGGATCAGTGGATGACTCGGCAATTACTTGTCCGATGTGGCTCAAATCTTAACCCTTATCACACTGATGTCAATATTCTATCTTTTACTGTGTCAATGGCAAAGAAACTGATAGCAACATCCTCCACCAAATTTGTTGAAAAATGAACACCAGTTCATCCTTTAATTTAATTAGAAAATTAAGAATTTTGACATCAGAGTGGTAGGGATTAACACTGGAAAGCCGTGTGTCCACACACCAGGATTACACAACTTTGGGCCGTGATCAAAAAAAATTCCAGAAAACCCAACAAATTCAGGAAATCGCAGCTACCAAGATTCTATCGATTTTGTTTAGACATTATTACTTATTGTAATATTTCTTGCTTACTGGACGAGTATTTACCGGTATTCCATCACCTGGAAATTCCTGTCTGTGATAGAGATCCATTTCTACCCCTGCCCCGCCCATTTCTAGCCAAGCTACGCCCACACTTTGCGTGTGTTGGAATCAATTTATATATTTTGTATCCTGAATTACCGGAATCCCAATTTCAAGGTAATTATATATGTAAGCCGTTGAATGTTTTGAAAGTAATTTGACTCGGTATTATTCTCATGGTTAGCAAATGGATAATTTACAAGACCATTATACAAGTCATTTTGGCTAACTTGAGTGGGAAAAGGTTAACTCTTAGCCTTGCTATGTTATGTATATGGCGAAGAATTCAAATAAGTAAAGGATACGAGATACAGTTGTGTGTTAGGTCAAGTTCCTCAATTTCAGTCCCACATGTTTCAGCGAATCCTGCTGGTATCTCGCTTAGATTCTGGTACGACAGCAACACACGTTTCTTCGACATTGTCACTAATCTGACATGTATAACAACACGAAAACTAGAGAAAATGTGGTTACATGAAATGCTTGCCCGGCATACTTAGTATGGACATGGGCTCTGATAGATAGGATAGAATTCATTGAGATCAGGTCCAATGGAGGAATACAGTTTTAGCTATGTCCCGGCCATCTCTAGGGCATCTACCCATACATTCCCGGTGTTGGGACCGATCTATCCCGGCACTCCCTGAATTCTCATTTTCCAGAAAACTATACAGGTAAGGTGTTGAATATTTTGAAACTAATTTGATTGGTTATGGTTGCTGCCCTATCAGAAGCGCCCAGTCAAACTAGTTTCAAAATAATCAACAGCATGTTTATTATAGTAAATAGTAGAGTCTAACATCCAATTCATACAACTTGATGGACTATTAAGCGCTTATGACCTGTAGACTATATCATGTCATTCATGACGTACTTCATTATGAAGTCAGCCTACATGTGACATAGTTGATTATGATGTGATATGATTGATCAATACAGTAGATTAATCAATTCTAATCTTCTGTCGATGGTGGGTTCAGATGTTCACCTCCTTCCCAAATTCTGCCAACCCCCAGTACAAGCAATCAGTAGTTTCAGGTGGAAAAAACATGATTTAGTTTGAGGAACCATTCAGGAGTTCAGCATAGGTTTAAAATAAATGGCCCAAGGGCCATAATGCTCACCTACATAGCTGATGAGGAACTGTAAACATGTTTAGATTTATTAATGCCCAACAAGCATCATTGGTCCATCAGGCAACCATAACCATTGCCATAGACAGATGGCAATGGTCCTTATCGTTATTGACCAATGTGGCAATCATCCTAATACCACTAATACAACAAGAGATCCACAAACGGTGCGTAATACCATGACATGATGACAAATCAATGAATGAGAGCTATCAAAAATAGACCAGTCATCCTATGAAGTTTCAACGTGATCCGCTAAACAGTCATGGAGTTATCGTCTGGAAATCAATTTTTAAGATGGCCGCCAGTCGCTCGCGACGAAATTGGATTTCCGATCATCTACAATTTCAGGTAAGTTTTTTCTTCAGACCTAGTCCTGTCATCCCATGAAGTTTCGAAGCGATCCGCTAAACAGAAATCGAGAAATCAATTTTCAAGATGGCTACCAGTGGCTGTGTGTGTGGGCCATCTCGGATTTAGGATCATCATTGACTTCAATAGTTTCTTTCTCCAGAGCTAGTCCAACCACCCTATTAAGTTTCAAAGCAATCCGATAAACTGTAATGGATTTATCAGGTGGAAACCAAGATGGACTGCAGGAAATGTCAATTTCCCTTTCTCCGAGATCTAACAATACTCACCATTCTGTTACTTCTGATATACAGCTGGCCTTGACAGCGGCTCTAGGATTATAGACTTAGAAAGCTTTACCGACTCCTGGGAACCGGGTACTCGGCTCCCAACTGCCGAGTACCCGTTTACCATAGAGCTCATATTGTTTGCATAGCCACCAAACAAGAGAAAACTATGGCTTGCCTCCGTGGGGCTGGGAGGCTGGGTCCGTAACAGAATGGTGAGTATTGTTCGATCTCGGAGAAAGGGAAATTGACATTTCCTGCATTCTCCTTCGATCAATACTCACCATTCTGTTACTTCTGATATACACCAGATTTGATCAGTAACCTGGTGGGAAGGGGCAAGCCATACATGCTAATTTTGCCCCTTGGAGAAAGATTTTAGACTTCAAACTTGACTAACGGAGACCTAAAAGGACCGTCAAGTTCACGGAACCGAATCACATTCGCGTCACAGCCCCCCCCCCCCCCCCCCCTTTTTCCTCCTAAGAAAAGGGAGAGAACTAACGAACATGTATCTCGCCTGAAAACACCAATATGCCAAGAGGGTTAACTACTCCCTGCATATCGCTTGTATTAGCCTGGGAATGAGCATGAATATATAAGATGAATGAACATGATACATATACATAATACAAAAAACTCTCACTTGTTGAATTACCTTATGATAACAGGACTTCAGACGTACCGCCTCCAACCAATCACCGGTTCGGCCATCAGTGACACAATCTGGTTGACATCCTCTCGCCTGACCATGCCTGCTTTAGGTTCTTTTCTTACCGAAGTGAGAAAAGGGTGAAAAGCAGTGTGGTCACTAACTATCGTTTCAAAACAGCTAAAGCGAGTGGATTGGCTGAGTCTGACACATCCCTCATATAGTAATCCGTGAATGAGGACTCACAGTGCCATTGTGCAACGGCCATGATGTCCTATAACGGAACACCATTGTAAAGGGCGGTCGAGGCGGCTATTCCTCTGACATTGTCTGCCCTTACGCCTTGCACCTGGTGCCCAGTCGCCATCTCGTGAGTAGTCTGAATGCATTCGACCACCCAACGAGAGATAGTATCCATGGATGCGGCGCCATAAGACTTATTATGGCAGATCCACAGATGTCTATCATTCGACCGTAACGAGTCAGTCCGTTTCTTGTACTTAGTCAAAGCACGGACCGGGCACCAGACACTGGCATCACGATCAAACCTAGTTAACTTCGGTATAATGATCGGTTTGCCGGGATATCTCAAAGATTGGTTCTTTGACATAACCTCTGCTCTTGGCAGAAGACGCAGACCTTCTCCAGAAACAATAAATCGGTTCCTCTCTGCCGAAAGCGCATGGATCTCACTGCACCTTCTAGCTGAGGAAGCTGCCAATAGAAAGACCGCCTTTAGAGTCAAATGCTTTAGACTAGCCGAACGCAACGGTTCGAAAGGGTGCTTGGCCAGTACATTAAGCACTAAAGATAGACTCCAGGCTGGAATGACTACCGGTTGTCTCGGTCGGAGATTGCTCATTCCCTTCAACATCACATTTAACTGGGCCACCTCTGGACTATCCCTGTTGGCTAGACAAGGGATAACTGATGCCAAAGCTGACTTGTATCCAGCAACTGTGACGGGAGCTAGTCCTCAAAAGAACAGCTCACAGAGAAAGTCTGCTATTTGCTGATAGTGGATTGAAAGGTATCAATACCCTTTTCTTCACACCAATCTGCAAATCTGTTAACCTTGTTGTTATATGACTTGAAGGTTGACCTCCTTCTCGCAGCCGCGATGAAATCAGCAGCCTGTCGAGAAAAGCCTTCCGACGTGGAACGTTGTTTGATAACATCCACGCAGTCATTGAACATTTCGGGACGCTCGTGTAGGAAGCGTCCCTTGGCCTGGGAGATTATGTTCGGAATCTCGGGCAACTGCACAGGATTTTCCACCAGCAGATCTAGAAGATCCGTGAACCATGCCCTGCTCGGCCAATACGGCGCTATTAGCAGGACCAGACACGGTTCCTCCCTGACCTTCACCAATACCTTCGGTAGAAGAATGGTGGGTGGGTACGCGTAAGCGTGCATCCCTCTCCAGCTTATCGCCAGAGCGTCTGTATCGACGGCATTTGGATCTGTAATCGGCGAGACATATGTCATGATTTGAGCATTTTCCTTTGTGGCGAACAAGTCCACGTTGGGTTTGCCCCAATGCTCGAAGATCCGTCGCAGAACTGGAGGGTTGAGGGACCATTCTGTTGGCAGGATTCTCTGTCTGCGAGACAAAGCATCCGCCAGAATGTTCAATCGGCCAGGAATACGAGCTGCTTTCAAAACAACCGAGTAATTCCTGCACCATTGAATCAAGTGCCACACCCTGATACATAGAGTGGGCGACCTGGTCCCGCCTTGGCGATTTATATATGATACTACTGTCGAATCGACCGACCGTATCAATATCACCTTGCCCCTGATCATCGGAAGGAACTCTTCCAACGCCAGTTCCACTGCCATCATTTCCAACAGATTGATATGCAGCTGACTCTCCGGGAGAGTCCATGTGCCCGAGACCTGGTTCTCCCAGGCAGGCACCCCACCCTTCCAGCGATGCATCCGTGTAGACGGACAGCTGGGGGCGGGGTAGGTGCAGCGAAACCCCTAATAGGAGATTCTGACGCTGTATACACCATAGAAGATGCGATATTATCGGCTCCAAACCTGGCAACAGTTTTGACAGGGGTTCTGTTCTCTGTTTCCACAGAGACATCAGATACAACTGGATAGGCCTTCGCATTAGAGCATCGTACGGGATAACCTGCTCCATGGAGACCATCATGCCCAGCATCTGAAGGAACCGCCTCGCCTTGAATGTGGTTTCCCACTCGAAAACTCTTGAGGATGGCTAACAGAGACACCACTCTGGGCTCTGACGGTTAAACCCTGCCCTCCTCAAGGTCGAATCGCATCCCCAAATAAACGAAACATTGAGTGGGCGTCAACTCGGATTTCTCCTCGTTGACTATGCAGCGTAGATCTGAAAGTAACTTCAGAGTCAGAGCAGTATCCACGTTCAACCTGGCTGCCGAGTCTGCCTTAAGCAGCCAGTCGTCTATGTAGGTGTGTAGCGCCACGTTCTCTTTTCTGAGAAACGCTGTCACCGCAAGGACCACTCTTGTGAAAACCCTCGGAGCTGTCGACAGGCCAAACGGGAGACTGTAAACTCCCATACTTGATTCTGAAAAGCAAATCTCAGAAACCTGTGCCAACTCCGATTCATAGGAATGTGGAAATATGCATTTTTCAGATCGATCGATACACACCACATTCCTTTCCTCAATCCCGCATTACCGACCTCGGCGTTTCCATCTGGAACCGAGGCGTATGGATAAACCAATTTAATGGCCTGAGATTGAGTATGGGTCTCCATCCCCCTGTGCTCTTGGGGACAAGGAACATGTTTGAATAGAAGCCTGGAGTGTTTCGATTTGCTGGTTTTATTGCTCCCTTCAGAAGCAAACCCGACACTTCCTTTTGAACGGCTTCTAACTTGTCTGGCTCCCTTGGTACGGGTGTCCAGACAGGTGCCAAAGACAGATTTTGTGGTGGAAAGTCCCACCACTCCGGCATGTAACCCTGGGATAACCATCCCAGGACCAGACTGTCTGACGTCACACCTTGCCAGGCCTCGACGAAACGCATGAGCCTTCCACCCACCATAGACGCCTCGACGTCTAACGGGGTTGTCCGGCTCGCAGTCCGCCCCCCCACTCTTTCTTAACGAGAGAGAGAGAGAACCATTTCGTTCTAGGCACGACGGGTATAACTGGCACCGCTGTTCCTGTCGCACAGGCGCGGTCCAGGCGGATATGAAGGGAGCTTTCGTACCCTCAGGTACGCTTCGGCCCCTTCTGTCCGCCCTTTGAGGCCTTACCCTTACCCTTCCCCTTCCCGCCTCTAGGGCGGTCAGGAGCAACATTGGGGAGGGTAGGCGCCTCTACAACCTTCCTGGGCTTCTTCGCCGCCGGCGGCTCTGAAACCCCAGCTGAAGCAGAAGTCGCAACAGGCCTAGCTTTCGCCTTGCCCTTATGCTTCTTCTGCTCCTTTGAAGGTTGTCCCGTTAGCGGTTTCCCCACAGGCCCTAGTGCATGCGCTTGCCGCACTAGCTCTAGCTGTAGGTTTACCGCTAACCGATTCTGCGCGATACTGGCGGTATCCTCTAAGATGGCCCACGCTTGGCCACCGAAGATGCTAGGCCCTGTCAGGGGTGTCCCAAGGAGACGCTCCCTGACTGCCGTAGCCGGACGCATATGGTCAATGACCATTTGCCTCCTGGATTTCGTCACACGCGCTTGCACCCTTGCCAATGCGTCCATCGACAGCACCAGGCCGTCATTGACACATGAAAGCGCCACAGGTGGCACAGGGTGGCCTGCCCCGCTTCAGCCCACACCGACTGAAGGAGACGATAAGAGTGGTTGACAGCGCTCATCGCTGCCCTCACACCCTCATCGCATAGGGACAGGACTTCTTCCTGGTGTACCTGAGACTTGTCCACAAGTGCCGGACCGGGGTGACCCGGCACGGCACTCTGGACGCCCAGTACCCATCGGTCATCCTCCGTGACCGACGGGACTACACCATACCTGTCGTATTCCCCCCGCGGAATACGACATCTTGCCCGCACCTCCCTGGAGGCCGCAGGGAGCTGACCCTTGGTCATCAGTTGTTTGCTATAAATAGCATCCAACCATTCTATGAACCGTGGATCCAGTCCCACTGACTGGATCCGGGCCGCGGGCAAAATCCCCGTCCTGATCGACGCAACCGACGGACGGGGCGCATCTTCATTGGCCGTGGCCGAAACCACAGACGGGTCAACCCTGGCTAGCCACGCCAGAGCATCTGACCAATCTACCTCCGATGAAGACACCCCCGCAAACACGTCACCTGTTGACGTGCTCACGGGTCTGCCAGCCACGGCCTCCCAGCAAGGAGCCACGGCTGACATGCCAGGCACTCCGGTACCACACGGTTCCGCCGCCACCCCATGAAACACTCCGGTCCATGGGGTAGGTCCGCACGGAAAACCGTACGGACCCGTAGCAGTCGCGGAACCATAGCCGGACACGGGCGCCCACGGCACCCCACGTCCGACTGCCGGACCAGGCGAGATAGGTGAGTACCACGCCCGGCCCGGCACACCCGTTCCCGTGACGGCTGGTGCCAAACCAAGACGCACGGAACCGGTGCACGGTAACGGATTTGCCTCAGCCACAGGCGGAGCCGCTGACCTGGCTTGCGCCAAACCAGACAAATGGAGGCCGGTTCCGTCTAGGACGGAATCAACCTCCATATTCTCCACCTGCGGCTTCACGGGCCGCAGCAACCTCTCCTCCTCGGCCTCCTCGTCTTCAGACTCCGAAGAGTCGTCACTAGACGAGTCAACCGTGGAACCAGCGTGGTCAGAACGCTATGCAGAAAAACCCTGCAGAGCCGGACCAAACCACGCCGGCGGTGCCATCTCCGCCACCTCCAGCTGGGGACGTGGAGCACCCGCACCGGCCGAACCGGGCGCTCCACGATTTACTCTCGGACCGCCTGACCCCGCGTCAGACCCAGCCAAGTCCTTCTGGGCAAGGAACTTAACCATCGTTTCGACGGACCACACTGCACAAACATTACACCTATGATCTATATTACACAGGGCACACATAAAACAGACATGGTCCTTGAACATTACACGGACAAACTTATGGCAGTCGTCACATGATGGCGGGGCTGGCTTGGCCTATAAAATAAGCACAAACCTACAATAAACAAGCGGAATGAGACCCGGATGGAAGGCAGACAATTAATTTTCAAATAATTTGACTCATAAATTAACCGTAACCTCCCCGCACCCCACCCCGCCACGTTACAACAACGATCGCATTGATTATGACGACAAGTACGCGGCGGGCACAACACACCCATAATAGATCCTCCAGGATGTGTAACGGCTCCAGGAATCATATCGCATAGCATTCAGGGTATATTTACTAATCAATATAAATTATACTCCTAACGAACGCAGCACGATATGTGAAGAAAACAACAAAATGTATAACAAAACTGCTGTCTCACACGGTAAAACCGCAGACCACACATCTACTCAAGAATTTTGAAACCACCGATCATTGCAAACCGATCGTGATCGCACGTAAACTTGATCATTCTAAAGTTTCCGGTACCATTTTTAGTACGCAGCACCCAGAATAAGATGCGCGAATTAATGAAAAATTTTTCTTCACATAAACATCCGAGCGACCGGGTGTGACGTCACCCGCTCGGATTCTACGGAGAACGACGTCAGCCGATATTCGTGTTAGAAACACCGTAGCAAACACCTATTTTCATATCTGCCGATCGCCTGTTGGGGTTTAAAGAAGGCGATCGTCTGGCATATATCGTTGTTAGCACACGTCCCAGATTCTATGGGGACAGAAATTGGAACATGCGACACAACGAAATTTAGAGACCTAAGTCTTTTAACTATGGATAATAAAGAACAATACAACCTGGTTGTCTTGGGCGGTATTCTCCATAGTCCTTAGTTAATCCTTTCAGAACACACAAACTATCACTGATTAAAGACTTAGATTATTTTAAAACACTAAAATCCTTAATGCAAAAAGCATGTATTGCTCTTGTCGCTATGCAAACAAGAATGAGCTCTATGGTAAACTCCCAACTGCCGAGTACCCGGTTCCCAGGAGTCGGTAAAGCTTTCTAAGTCTATAATCCTAGAGCCGCTGTCAAGGCCAGCTGTATATCAGAAGTAACAGAATGGTGAGTATTGATCGAAGGAGAAACCCTTGGCTCGCACTATCGTCGATTTCGATGAGTTTTTTCCCCAGACCTAGTCCAACCACCATATACCGGATTTTAGATAATTGTCAATTTCAAAAGATTTATTCTACAGACCTAGTCCAACCAACTTATGAAGTTTCAAAGTGATCCGATAAATGGTAACAGAGTTATCATCCAGAAACCACTTTATCGTCTGTCCGGATGGTGCCATCACATAATAGCCCTGACATTATTGACCCAGCAGATGGCATTTACCAACTGGACGACGGTCACAGTAAACAAATTGGATGAGGAAATGTAAGAATATTGGTGTCTGATTGACATTATAAACCAATGGGAGTGGTACCATTGATCAATGGGCCACACACCCCTGCCAGCAGATGACATTTGCCAACGGGTCAATGGTCACAGTACAAAATGTGGATGGTGAAATGCAGAAATATTGGTGTCATTGACATTATTTACCAACGGGAAAAGTACCATTGATTAATGGGGCAGCCATCACAACCGCTATTGATCAATAGTTCAATTGTCACAACACTGACATTTATCAAAGGGGCAATGGTGAGGTCACAGTAACAAATTTGGATGCGGAAATGCAAGAACATTGACATGATTGACCAACAGGAAGAGTACCATTAATCAATGGAGCAGCCATCCCTGAAACTATTGTCATTTGATTGAAGTGCACTAAAGGAACATTTCTGACAAATCTTGTTGTAGTCCATTACCAATTTACGAAATGTGACACAGATTATTTTTCCCCATAGGGTTCAATACTTAAAATGCTTTAAAGAGCCAGAGCTATGGCCCTTATTTCAAGTCGTGGCTACTTCATATCCATAGGGCAAATAGATATTGCCTTAAAAAACATATCTGCTAAATTTGTTTTTAATCAATCAACCATTGACAAAATAAATGTATTTTAACCAAAGGGTTCAATAGTTTTGAGTTTTAATGAACCAGAGTTATGTCCCTTGTTTAAATATGCGGCATCTTTATATTCATAGTCCAAATAACTATTTGACTGAATAACGGAATATTTTGAACGGTATTGCATCGCAAAATGCGATGCAAATGAGTACCTGTTGCTACACATTCACAATTTCGCTTAGCTATTTGCTGCGATACATAATTTTGATGTAAAATTCAGTCAATTCACTTAATTTGAAATACTTTTGATAAAAAGTCGCTAAAAGTTGCAAAACGCTTGTCAAATTTAGTAAGGAAGCGAGATGCGCATGTGTTGGAGACTGATTTCCGATATAGCCCATAGATATATATAGCTATAGAGCGCATATCTTCATAACTTCCGTCACTATGGGACAAATAACCACCGGTGACGCGAATCCAGTAAGCGCTCTAAATTACTAAAAACTAGCGATGCACGCATGCGTTAGCGGCTCCCTTCTTCCGGTATAACAATAAACTGTTACGCAGACTTCAGTTTTGAGTTTGGACACGAGTCGGAAACTCGCAATATGTATCACGGGTATTCATGGTCGTCGACATATTGCTCGTAACACTCTTGTAAATCTAAATTCTCCTATAGGAGGGTATCGCCATTGATCATTGCCTCATCATTAGTTAGCGTTATGATAAACTTTAAAAATACAAGTTTATCTAGGCTGATTCTGGTCAATTTAGACAATGTTTGTCTCGGAAATTGAGTTATATCATCGCGAATGCTAAACTCATGTTAGCGCATCCCCAAATCAAGGCCGACACAGTATAGTTAGCCATGCTACGGCGGCATATCACACTTGATTCGCGTAAGCAACAGATTTAGAATGGCATGTCACCAAAATCGACGCATGCGCGAGTTCTCGAGTACTCATCTCCAAAGTTGGGAACAAACTTTCTCGCAAGATTATTGGTTAATAAATATAACTATATAGAAAGCAACCAATGAATCGCAATGAAACTACCGAAAGTAAAGAAAATAAACAATGTTTTACGCGGTAATTTTATGAATGACTTAGTAGTAGTATCTATATATAGCATTCGTAGTATTCGTAGTAAAACTGGTAACACATGGGCCGATTGATACACGCTGATCACCGTAAAACTTTTTATCATTCACTATTTAAGCCAGAGAAAACAACCATTAGTAATTTTTAAATAACAAGAGGCCCAAGGGGCCTGTGTCGCTCACCTGGAGCTCACTTGTTGCAGATGCGCAGTGCAATAGTTTCCGATAGTTATTCAATGAATTTCTCGCGGATTCTCAGACCGATGCTTTCTGATGTGTGTGTCAAAACGGAATTCAGAGTGGAATGGTTCCATGTCAATTTTGGAATAACGCTCTGACTCGATCGTGAGCTTTGTTAGCATGATTTCAAATCCGAATATAAACTGCTACTTTGGCAATTGCAGTTGGTCTGACATTGAAGTTTCCAAAATATTAGCGTTCTCTTTCGCCGGCTGTTGTGCAGTATGGCAGTGTGTTGCTTTCAAAGTTTTATTTATGTAAAATGTTAGTGGGTTTGGATTCTGTATGGCCAGCTGATTAATTGGTAAATGTGGCTGTGTTTTGTACGGTAGAAAGTTGCTGTATTGCCACTTAATTTGAAAGCGCTTTTGCTGGCTAGAACCGAGTTCCAAATGTGCGCACAAGACCTATTTTCCGGTCACAGATTTGATTTTTAACGTATTTGTGATAGGTGATAGTTAGAGTACTACACAGTCGGAGAAAGGGAATGCTCAATGTCATGACCCAAGGAGGCGGGTTTCATTGCTGTAATAGCAGGTAACATTAGTTTTTGACGTTTCCGCCTTCTTGTACTAAATTGTTACCAGGTCTTAAACCTGTATTTTTAAGCAGCTTTTTCTCAACCATTATTTGATTCCATGTTCATACATGCTCACATAATTAGTCCTTGTGGCTATGGGCTACGTTCATGGAACCAGATACGTCCCGTTTTCTGCTGTCAGCCACATTGTCACGTGATTCTCAATTTCAAAGGTAACTACGTTTTTACGGCCAGCCGCCATCTTGGTTATTTAATTATTATTGTATAAAATCCAGTAAAAGTATAACTTTCAGACTGTATTGGATAGTCATGTATTTCGCCAGTAACATTAGATTAAGAGATGCATTATGCTAAAATTGTCCAGTAGTAAATGAATTGAAATGCATTGTGTTAAAATCAGCATTTGGAGCTAGAAATACAAGTCATGCTTCCAGATATAGAAATGACAGAGAAACGAAACTTCTTATTGGTGCGGATATTCCACCACTTCGATGCACAACCAATTATTGTCCAGTTTATGAAGATTACATTCATGTAGGCACACTTCAACAGTACACGTGCAGAACCGATAATTGTTATTACCTAATATACGACACTAGGAGTTTATCTGATTGTCAATTAAGATGCCATTTATTGAATATTTCAAATCTGTTTGTTAAAGTGCTAGGTCATTGTCAAAGGGGCGTTCCTCCCTCTTGACGACGGCTTCAGTAATAAAATGTCATAGTCTAGAGATTTAATTACTTCCGAATTGCCACAAATTCGGCTCTAGGTATCAACACCCTTTGGCTGCTCAAAATTTAGTCCGGTATCACATTAACCTGGAAAAGGGAAAGCTTGTCCATCTTAGCAGGGGGTGCGAAAGTAAAGCAACATGATATAAACTCTTTCTTGTGATGAATGTTGGTTAAATGTGTTTTCAAAAACACATTTAATTAATATTCCTCACCATTAAGGGTTTACAATTAAGTTATAAGTCTGCTTTATTTGTCCAGGCTATTTCAATAGCGAGTTCGCGCTCCTATAACCTAAGAAGTTAGCCTCAGGACAGTCTAAAAATCAATAGTCTTATTAAATCAATTCAGTAACCGGCTTCACTAGAATTTAAGTTTTTTGGCGTCCTTATCCTCAATCTTATTATGTTTGAATAGCTTTGCAGGCAAAGTAATCTTCTTCTACTGATTCACCTCATGGTTCCTCAGCAGCTCATGATTGCTTTCTGTGTCAGGTTGTTCTAGTTAATTTGTAGAGTTAGTTTTCCTTTTCACTTGTTAGATTTTAGGACAGTAGTTTGTTGTCAGTGATTTTCATTTGGTACTTGTTGCCATATTGCATTAATACTTGGTCCTTGTATACCCGACAACATCGCTGAGCCTGGTCCTCTCATTTCCAGTGCTTGAACATTGTCAGAGTACTTTCTATTTGGTAGTCGTTGCCGGATTTTACTCTCAGTATTATGTTGCCAGATAGTGTCAACACTGTTACCCCATTAGTATTTGTAGTTATAGCAAAGCCGGACAGAATTTAAATTGGAGTGTTGTTGCCAGATAGTGCGCTCATATGCTATCATTTACGATACAGAATCTGAGCATTGTTAACTGTTGCCAGATTGTTATCAGCACGTTTCCAAAGTAACCGTAGGCATTATTGCCAGATAGTGTGCTCAGACGTTATCACTACAGTATTTAATCTGCTCACCATTTACTTGTCAGATTGTTATTATTTGTCTCTACCTTAGCTATTGTTTATAATGAGTGACATTCATTTATAACATTTAACTTTGATGCCAATCACTTAGTCAGTTTTTAATTGACCTTTTTAAAAGTGATTTACCAGATAACCATTACACTTTTCTGGGACACAGTAGGTTAATTTGACCTTTGAGCCATTAGCTAGCTATTAGTTCATTAGGTTTTTCCATTTGTTGATATTTGAACTGTTGTTCCGTCCGATTGCAAATTAAGTTGCAAGGCTGGCCAACAACTTTTCAACCAATAACATTTTGGCTTAAGATCTATTTTTCTTATCAAGCTCGGTCTTTTCTTGTAGAACCCTTATATTGCATTACATTTCCCTTAAGAATTTGATTCTTCTTTAGAACTTAGCAGATCAGGCACAGCCCTAGATAACCCATCAGGATTTTAGTGGCAACCCTTCCTATTGCATTTATAACACCCTCTACATTGCACTGTCTTTGCACTAACATCACATTTGCACGCTTTACTCCTCAAGATGTCCAACAGAGTCATCTGACAATATTTAAATTACGAACATTCAATCTTAATGCACTCAGTGGATCTTTCAAGTGAGTCAATTGTTTGAGAGGTTCATGGACTGCAGGGAGATGGAATCTTCTGTGTATAAAGAAGGGTTTAAACTAGGTCAACGACGCAGAGATGAAGCAGCTATCCGGCGACACCAGTGAACTTCAGGTGCAGATCATTAGCAGCGTGGTGGGCGGTATGGCTTGTGGGGAAATTCTTACCCATAGGTTCCATATAACCCATAATTAACCACCTCTTTCTGTCCTGTTCCTGGTTTTAGTAGCATCCGTTTTGGCCTGTTAAAGCCCTATTTTATTACAATATTTTCCCAATAGGCTTCAATACTTTGAAAATATAGCAAGGGACATAACGCTGCTATTTGTGGGTGTGGCCACTTCATGTTCGTAGCCCAAAAAGATACTGCCTAAAGGAACATATCTGCCGAATTGGGTTTTAATCCATCGATAAATGACAAAACGTTTTCCCCATAGTCTTCAATATTTAAAAACGTATTAATGAACCAGAGTCATGGCCCTTGTTTAAGGGTGTGGCCACTTCATCCTTATAGCCCAAATAGATATTGCCTAAAGGACCAAGTGTGCCAAATTTGGTTTTAATCAATTGATAAATCGTTTTTCCCCATAGGCTTCAATACTTTGAAAATATAGTAAGGGCCATAACTCTGCTATTTGATGGTGGGGCTACTTCATCTTCATAGCCCCAATAGATATTTCCTAACGGAAAATATTTCCCAAACTTGCTTTTAATCCATTGATAAATGGCGAAGTGTGTCACAAACTCTTCCACATAGGCTTCAATACTTTGAAAATATAGCAAGGGCCATAACTCTGCTATTTGTGGGCGTGGCCTCCAGACATGGGGCAATTTGCCAAAGTAATTAATTACAATTACTTTGCAAGATTCAATTAAATTACAATTACTCCATTTTGTGAATGTAATTAATTACAATTACTTCGCAAAGTAATTAATTACAATTACAATTACTTTTTACCAATATATGTGTGTATGAATTGGTTTCTAAGCAATGAAGTGTGTGAGTGTGCCTGTGTGTGATGAATATACAAAGAATTTTATGCAGACATATTTTATTTTGAAATAAACTGAACAAAAGAAGAATTATAGTTATTATATTAACCCTTTAAAGTTCTCATCTATTCTTAAAAGATACATATCCTAGTTAAATTTAGTACTATTTGTTACTTTATGGAGACTTTAACTAACTTGGAGTGTAGCCGCCACTTTAGATAGATATTTGCGGGCGCCATTATTTCAGACTCTATTGCCGGTGAGCTATTGTTCGTATAAAACCATTCTCGTAACTCTAATGCTGGTCATTCTTTTGCTGGCTTTCAAGGTGAGCGAGTATTTGATTTCCATTTAAAAGATTTTTAAATTTCAATAGCTTTCTTTACATTTTCTCTGTATTTACATGTATGTAAAACAGGATTTATAATAAAATAAAATTTTACGTAACCATTTGAACCTGAAGGAGCAAATATGAAAAAACATATATATTTTTCTAAATATCCTGTTTAAAATTTTGAAACTAATTTGACTGGAAGCAGTTGCTGCCTAATGCTTAAGGCAGCAACAGAGTCAGGTAGTAAGCACTTTCAGTCAAATTAATGTTAATAGGCCTCTGAGACCAAAGAGCAAATAAATTTTACTTGTAAAAAAGTAAACAACTTATTAGTATGACAATGTGATTTGCTTTACATTGTGTACTTTCCTAACATGCCTAATGCACTGGGGTTGCTGTGAAAAATTACGGAACTATTATGTCAGCCCTAAATTGCCATGCATTGCCAATTTGTATGTAATTGATAAATTGAAATTACAAATTACACAATTTTCAAATGTAATTAATTACAATTCGAATTATAATAACTTTTGTAGCTACTCAACTACAATTACAACCAATTACTTGAAAAATGTAATTAAATCACAGCCATCTACAATTACAAATTACAATTACCCCATGTCTGGTGGTGGCCTCTTCATCTTCATAGTCCAAAAGGAACATATCTGCCACAATTGTTGACAGACGACATACAGACAAATCGTGATTGCATACGTAACAAAGCCATAACCAAGTTTCAGTTATATATGGTGAAGGAGAACGAAATAGGCTTGAAAGCTGATATGTTTGTATTTCATAAGTCGAAAGGGGACATAACTCCATCAGAAAGTGACGCAAATGCCTGAAACTCAAATTTGTTCTGTAATTTCTCATAACAAAGCAATGTACCAATTCTCAGTTGAATATCTCGAAGAGCTGCGAAAAAATATAGTGGAAAACTAACATTTTTTGTATTTCATAAGTCGACAGGCGGGAAAATTTACAAGAATGTCTGAAACTAAAACCTGCTCTATAACGCCCTATAATAAAGCAACCTACCAATTCTCATTTGAACTCTTGACGGAGTGTGAAAAAAAGTGCGAAAAACAGACAGTTTTCGTATATCATAAGTCGAAAGGGGATGTAACTCAATCAAAATTGATACAAACTCCTGAAACTCAAACTTGCTCTGTAATTTCTCATAGCAAAGCAACGCACCAATTCTCAATTGAATATCTTGAAAGACTGCGAAAAATAGTGTGGAAAACTAATATTTTTTGTATTTCATAAGTTGAAAGGGGGCATTAACTCCATGGAAAATTGATGAAAATGTCCGAAACTCAAACTTGCTCTGTAACTCCGTATAACAAAGCAACCTACCAATTCTCAGTTGAATCCCTTAGAGCGCGAAAAAAAGTGTGGAAAACATATTTTTTGTATTTCATGTCGAAAGGGGATGTAACTCCACCAGGAATTTACGCAAACTCCTGAAACTCGAACTTTGTCTGTAGTTTCTCATATCAAAGCAATGTACCAATTCTCAGCTGAATATCTTGAGACTGAGAGAAAAAGTGCTTTCACATTTCATGTCGAAAGGGGGCATAACTCCATGAAAAATTGACGAAATGTATGAAACTCGAACTTGCTCTGTAACTCCTTATACTAAAGCGATGTACCGATTTTCCCTTAAATATCTTGAAGGAGCGCGAAAAAGTGCCAAAAGCTCATATCTTTCATATTTCTGAAAGGGGGCATAACTCCATCAAAACTTGATGCATACGCCTGAAACTCGAACTTGGTCTTCTCATAACAAAGCAATGTACCAATTCTCAGTTGAATACCTTGAAGGATTGTGAAAAAAGTGCGGGACACCAACTGCGACAGACGGACGGACAGACAGAGTGCAAACCTAGAGACCCCCAGCCAGGCCTGGGGTCAGTTACATTTAAATGTAACTAGTTACAGTTACATTGCACTATGTCAGTTACAGTTACAGCTACATTTGTTGAGCAATGTAACTAGTTACATTTCAGTTACTTTGCATAATGTAACTAAAGTAACAATTCAGTTACATTAGTTATTTTGACTGATAATTATTATGAAGGACTATGTGATTAAATCACAGCCAACATAAAAGGTGCAATGTAGTCAACCAAATTAAGATATATATATATATATATATATATATATATATATATATATATAGTAGAAACAAAATACCACTATAACCAGTGATATAATATACTGACAGAACTGAATCCATTTCAGATATAAATTATAAAACTGCTGAAAATTCTTTAATAAATTTGACTGAATTTTGTTGCTGCCATATGCAATAACAAATTTCAATCAACTTGTTTCCAAAATAATAAGACACTAGTTGAATTGCACAGCCTTCATAGACGTACATATATATTTCTTCCTCTAACCCTTTCAACCCAGACATGTCATATAAGTGTAAAACAAACATTAACCTTATTGTAAGAAATTGGTTAAATATTTTGAAACTAATTTAACTGAAAGCTTTGCTACCATAGGTATCAACATTTTTCAGTGAAATTAGTTTCAAAGTGTTCAACAGATTTCCTTAGAGCATTGACTTTCTATGACAAGATAATCTGTCATCTACCATGGGGTAATTACAGTGCAATTAGCTTCAAAATGTCCATCAGCTTTGATGTTTGCTTAATTTCAAATAGGAATTTAAATATTTTGAAACTAATTTATTACTTTCATTATTTGCAATGACAAACTGATTCCGATCAGATAATCTGCTGAGTACTTTATACTTACTACATTTGTAATTATACTTTCAAAAGCTGTTGCTTCATATGGCAGCAACAGTTTTTTTTCAGGTCAGATTAGTTTCAAAATGTTCAACAGCTTTCCAGTACACTAGTTTAATTCCACAGCCTTTATAAATTCTGTCCGCTATACCAAAATGGTTGATGGCTTGACTTTTATGAATGACATTGTCCTTTGATCTTTATCAGCACACCTATGTGAATTGAATTTAGCTCAAGTATAATTGCTGAGCAATGATGTCTTAAGCTGGCCTAATCAATAGCATATAAAGAAAAGAACAGGACATACTGTTAACACATACTGTGGCAGATTGTAACTTTCTTTACAATTCAACAGTTGGCCATGTTTTAATCCTTTTAACCCTTTAACACTAAAGCTGGACAAAACAACTTTTGCAGTGGTTTTGAGAAATGTCCATATTCAGACAAACATATGATATTTTTGAAAACTTACCACTGGAATGACTGGCTCAATAACCAAGCCAGTCATTGCAATGGCAAATTTTCTAAAATAATCTCATGGTCTGCAAATGGACATTTTCTATGAGAAAGCTAAAGTTAATTCTATAGTGATTTAGTAAACAACCTGTTTCTAAGCTACACGTAGATTAATATAAAAGCTGATTTTGATTAACGGTTGTTGTCGCCTGATGTAGCAATACCATTCAAATTATCACTAAAATATCACATATACAGATATAGCGGGTTAACCCTTTAATGGTCAAGAAACGTCTATTTTGTGGGCTACAAGATTTATATTTGAAAATTTACCAATGGAATGACTAATAATCAAACCAGTCATTCCAATGGCAAATTTCTAAAATAAATATCACTGACGCTTGTAAATAAAGTTGTTGCCCATGGCATCAACATCTTCCAGTAAAATTAGCATCAATATATTCAACAGCTTACCTGAATGATTACATTGAAATTGGGATATTGGAGTGTCATGTGTATAACAGTAGGTATGCCACAAATTAAGAAAATTTTAATAAGGAAGTTTGAAATGTAACTGAAAATTAACTGAAATTTCAGTTACTTTTGCAATGTAACTGGTTACATTTCAGTTACTGTAACTAGAAAAATTCTTCAGTTACAAGTTACCTCAGTTACATGAAAATTATAACTAAGTTACAGTCAGAAAACACGACTATAGATAATATATATAGATAACATGTATATGTAATGAGGAAAAATCAACAGAAAATGAGAAAGGGAACCAGGGTAAAATACATATACCATGCGACTGAGAAAGCTTCATTTCCGGTGATATAGCTTTCGTGGTTTCTTCATGGACTCCCATTGCACCATGGGATATGGTTCTTCATGATGCGTATGTTCCCCTGGTTGTTTTAGGCGAACCTACTGCGCATTTTCAATGTCCAAAATTTGTGTGATATTGTTATCACGAGATAGTGTACATTTACTTCAGAATGTAAAACGATTAAATAGTCTGTCATAGACCAGATAAAAGCTTTATTTATTCCTATTATATGCACCTGTAAATGCAATATGAGGTTTGGTTGACTGTCTCATATTATTTTTAACACTCATGGCCGTGGAAAGTCATTGTTGTCAATGTTGTATGTATTTAGCACCGATAGCAAGAAATTTAAGGCCGGGTACCATGCCCTTTGCACCTGGATGGAATGTACATTCATGTATTTACTTGCAGACATGCATTAATTCACGTTTATTATAGCTTATGTCTGGATAAACGCGATTTAAAAATTCTAGCGGACGATATTTCATTATGACATCATGGTTACTATGAACTTGTTTGTATTTCTCCACATAGCGAGGAGCACCGCGATACAGCGATACAAATTTTATAACGTCATAGGACTGTTACTACTAAAGATGCAACAATGCTGGCGGATATCACTAACAATGGACATACGCATTGTTGTGAATATCGTGAACTCGTTTTACCAGAATGCCCTCTAAGGCATGATAAAAAATTAGCTTCAAATGTACTATATACATGGGCATACATATTTAGGACATTTGACCATATACAAATTTGTCCTATTTATTTAAGCAATCAATGGTGTCTGCGTTCGCTTATGCATATTTTCATGTTATGGTTTATCATTTTGTGTGCAGGTATGATTCCAATGTTAGATGCTCCTTGTGCATGCACATGTACAATGTAGATACAGTTTCTTATTTCTACGCCAGTAGTAGTAATAATAGCACAGGCCTTTGAATTTCGTCCACACATACCACTACCATATATAGATAGTAAGGGGATATATGTTAGTGGTATGTGTTGACAAAATTCAAAGACCTGTGGTAATAGTAGTAGTAGTAGCAGCACTAATGTGTTAATTAAGTAATCCTTTGTTTTCTTGAATGATTTTGTTGTCAGTATTTTGTCCCGTGTTTCCTGTTTAGTGTTATTCTATAATTTAGTGGCTATAATTCATAGTTTCCGGGCAGTTTGTGATCGCCATTAAAGTTGGGGCAACTTTACTACATGCTAAAGTGCGCTGCCATTAATAACACATTGTTTAAATTTTCCATGAAGCACAATCCATAAAATCATGTATCTGAAAATCTGTAAAAACTCTGCCCGGTATCAGAAAACATAAAATCACAAATGAGTTTTCCAAGATAGTAAAGAAAATGCAATTAACGTTTTGTGGCCCATTGCTCATAATGTTAAATTAGCCCCTCCGAAAATGGCGTTGCTCCTAGGGTATTATGGGAAAATTGATTGTGATGACGTCATAGCGATTCTATAAATTGATATTCTATTTCCCCATGTCTGTGTCATTGGATAATGAGTTTTCCAGGGTGTAAGCACATTTTCGCCGATTTAATATAAGAGTAGGAATTATATCAACAAATTTTGTCAATTTCATAACTAGCAAATATTCACTGAAATAAAACATGTATAAAAATAATAAATAATCCCTAAAATAAATTTACTGCTTATAAATATCCACTACCTGGTCTGCAGACGCAATCTCAATATTGCGTCATGTGTTTTCAAGGGTGATGTAATCGCGTAATTTCAACTCTAGTGAAGTGGTGAATTGATGTTATTTTTATGATTTGAGCAAACACAGAACTTAATTTATAGTTGTAAATCCAGATCCGGTTATATTCCGCTTTTCGTGATAACCGGCTAGTAGCAAAGTTCAGCCAAAACATTAAAAAAGTTAAAATCTCAGTTTTTCGTTTGGAAATCGGTAAATGTGGTATTGAAAATGATCATAAGTGTTTTGCCTATCGGAAAATAGAAAAAAATTATTGAAATTTATATTGGAGGTGGTAACTAGGGCCTATTTGAATTGCCATTGCGGGTAGAGAAAAATCAATCAAGATCTGAAAACTACAAAAGCACCCCATGCCAGTTCCACGCCTCGGGAGAAATAAATTATTGCTATGGCAACGGGTCTGCTAGGCTACTCAGGGCAGGAACTCACAGACGTCGTTGGACGCAAAAGCTGGATTGATTTGTTCAAGTTCAAGATTATTTATTTTGATATAGACTATACATTTACAGTTTCACAACAGGTAGTCCACCAAAGGCAGAGCCTATGTGGCGGTGGACCCCTACATATAACAACACTATAGGACATGAGAATACTGAATAGATAAGGTTAACATGTTATAGTCCTATATATATACATATAGTTAACTGTCTCGCTGCCAAGCCTCTGCAGTCCACATTTTCCCTGGAGCCTAACTTGTATAATTTCCTTACGAGTTATCAGTATTTTTATCATGGGTAAAACAGGTACTAATGAAAAGACATGTTTTTCACTACACTGACATCTAAATGCATAAAATAATCACACATGTACTCAGCGCATAATTTTTCATGTAGGTTGTGTCTGTATACAATGTATGCTGTCTGCGGTTTTTTAAATTGGCAAATATACATAATGAAATTATTCCAGTAATGTTATCATACAGTCCACATAAGTAGTATAAGCTACGCTCAGCATGAATGTTTTGCTCACGAAAACTGGTATTATAATCTAATTCACTAACAGTTCAATGGTGTCAGTTGAACATGCTGTATTAGGACATTGGACCACATAGATATCCTGTCATATAGATATGTGTAACACTTTTTTTTTTAATCGTTAACGAATCGATTAGTTTTCTGCGTTTTAAGATTTAACTGTCAAACACAAACTAGCACATGATCTTCTTTTTTTTTTATCTTCTTCTTCTTGTTGTGTAGATACCGCCTATCGAATATGATCCAGGGTTTCAGAATCCTTTAGGTGAACCTCCGTGACGGAGTAGTTCCTATTATATTATAACTTTAACTGTGCATATCAGAATAAATGTACACCTCGCGCTAGGTATATATACACCTGCGCAAAAGTTAAGCACCACCCTATGTTTACGCACATGCGAGGGTATATTCATGTGCTATGAAGAAAGCAATAGCATAAACATTTATGTACCCATCCATCTTAGTGCAAGAGGTAATAATGCAACTAGAGGAATGCTGATTATGATGGTGGGGAAACACTGTATGTTTTTGTTTGAACTTGAAAACGAGGCCTGAATATGGTTACGTTGACACAAGTGACAACTATTGCCCTACAGTTGACACACGTGGCTAGATTGTCATTAATGGTGTCTGAAAACGAAGTTTAACATCTGTGCACGAGTTTGAGACTGTCATTATTAATACCGGGTATATCCACCTTGTGCCTGGATGACGGCCTGGACACGACGTCTCATGCTGGTCACCAACCGACTGATACGCCATTGTGTGTATTCGTTGCCATTCAAGATGGAGTGCGTCTGTTAATTCCTGTAGGTTCTGCACAGGAGGATCCCTCCTTCTCACCATGTTTCCCAGAATGTCCCAGATATGCTCAATAGGGTTCATGTCAGGGCTCCTTGCTGGCCATGGTAGGGTTTCGATGGCATTCTGGCGGAGGTATTCATGCACAGCTCTAGCACGATATGGTCGGGCGTTGTCATCCATGAATATAGGGTGGGTTCCAGGTGCATGATTTACAAAATGAGGGACCACAACTCTATCCAGTATGGAATCTTGATATCTTTGTCCATTTAGTGTTCCAGGTACAGTCAACAGATCCAGCTTACAATCAAATGAGATGCACCCACATATCATAACGGAACCTCCACCAAATGGAACTTCTTCCATGATGTTACGTTGGTCGTACGCCGTGCGTCTGGACCTCCATACACGAGTTCGACCATCTGTGGCATGAAGCAGGAACCTTCTTTCATTGCACCACCTCAGACGCTCCTCTTTGTGGTGTGCAGTGAGGAGAGGACGTCTGACAGGTCTCCTAGCTTTCATGCCAGCAGCATACAGTCTCCTTTTGACGGTAGACATTGACACTCTATTGCGCGTTTCCCATTGCTGGCTGAGCACTCTGCTGTTGGTGAATGGAGATCTCCTAACAAGGCGTACTAGGGCTCGATCATCACGGGCAGTAGTCTTCTTCGGTCTTCCAGATCTAGGCCTGTCCTTCACCTCGTTAGTTTGCCCATGTTTTGCAATCAAACGACTGATTACAGTATGGTTAATGTTCAGCTGTCTGCCAATCTCTCTGCATGACATACCAGTGGTATGCATGACTATGATTTGCCATTTCACACGATCACTTAACCTTCGTCTTGCCATAGCGGTTCACAATCAAGAGCTAATTCTCTCTGTACAAATAAACCACGGTCATGAACACAAAATTCCTAATCTTGTCGCCTAAATCTGTATGTAATGTTCTACACCTCAAACTGGACTTTTACATAACTGAACACGTGTGCTGTTTCCCGCCACGCACGGACATCAAGCGGCGTGAAGTCATGCATGCATGTGCATTTCGTACTTGGAATTATGTCAGCTAACGCGGGGACAAAAAGTATGGCAGCCTAGTTGTACCATCATGTTTCTACGTTCTATTGTTTTTGCTGGTGCTTAACTTTTGCACAGGTGTATATATATATATATATATATTGGCTAGATTGCTCATACGCATACGCTCACTATGGGGGAATGGGATAGATGTCTCAACCGCTGGATCTTCATTGACTGATTGACATCTGACGCAGACGGTCAGCTATGTATATAGACTCCAAAAGTCAGTATATCTTTTTTGTGTTAATTGGAATAGAA
Organism: Chaetoderma sp. LZ-2023a; assembly: GCA_034401795.1. NCBI lineage: Eukaryota > Metazoa > Mollusca > Caudofoveata > Chaetodermatida > Chaetodermatidae > Chaetoderma > Chaetoderma sp. LZ-2023a. The sequence continues at coordinate 72,319,581 of CM067363.1, read as the reverse complement.
ATTCTGCTTAAATAGCATGCAACATACGGAACTACAAAACTACAGTAAAAATAAATTTTCTTTGCAAATATAATGACTTATCTACATGTATGAGCTGTACTGTAAAACCACCGGCTCGATGGTATAGAACATATAAAGAATAAATTAACATGTTCGCAAAACAAGACAGAGTTTCTGTTTATGTTTTGTAAGTACATTAACTTATTTATGAGCTGTATAATGTAGCCTAAGCAGTCGAAACACTTGTAATAAGTGAGCACATATTTTAGCAAGAGCGGTCAGATATTGTAGATCCTTGCCTTTATAATCAATTAGTCCCCCGCCCCTCCCCACCCATCCCCCACCCCATGGTAGGGTGACGTCACAGTCAAAATATGTAATGACTGGCGTAAGCTATGCTCAACAGGAACATTGAAAAGTCCTTCAGCTGTACGATTTGAAGAGCTTTTTACTATTTAATAAGCAGCAGCACCCAGTCAAATTAATTCCAAAATATACAGCTCACCTCCATAGTTAACATAAAAAGGGGATTCTGGGAAGTCATGGTTCAAAGTATGTATATAAATCACGACGACTACGACGAATGTGCGTGTAAGCCTATCATCTCTTTCCGTGGCCGCTCAGTGCTACGCATTCACTTGGTTGTGTCTAGAATGGACCTTTCCACATTATCCATCCATCACATGACGTCGTAATCAACTACATGGCGTGTACAATGACATCCTAACCTATGCCATTATGAATGGATTAGACAAGTACATCATGAACACATAATGGACCTTTCCAGTTTCAGCTAGTCCCCGCCCACCTCTAGCTAAGCTCCACCCACACTTCGCTCATGTTGGGATCGATCGATCCTTAAAATACCTGACTATCAATTTCCAGAAAACTATACAGGTAAGCTGTTAAATATTTTGAAACTAATTTGACTGGTTGCTGTTGCTGCTTATAAAGAGCATGTTTATTAAATAGCAGCCATACAATTCTTACAACGTGTTGGACGATTAAGAGTTAAAGACGAGCGAAATAGAATCATTTATGACGTACTGATTATGATGTCAGCATTCACGTCACGTAGTTGGCTATGAAGCTAATCGAAGGATAAAATTGGAAAGGCCCATTGAAGACGGACTATGAGTTGTTGTAAGAATTGAATGTCTACTATTTAATACATATCCTGTTTAATATTTTGAAACTAATTTGACTGGGTTCTGTTGCTGCCATAGGCTTACCTATATAGATTTCAGGAAATTGATAGTCAGGGTATTCGATCGATCCCAACACTGCGAAGTGTGGGTGGAGCTTAGCTAGTGGTGAGCGGGTCATAGCTAAAACTGGAAAGGTCCATTGCCTGTAGACGCTGCCATTTTTTGCAAGGGATTGTGGTCATTCACGTTCTCGCCAGATCTCCTACCGCTAATGAGAGCGAAATTATTTTTGTTAACAAGAGAGAGGTAGCTCACCTCTATTTAGATTGGAATCGTAGATTTAGGACTTATTGTCTAGATCTCTCCTGTGCATTAAACGCATACCCTCACTATTGGAGCTAGTTGTACCTACCGCTGGTGGCCTGGGGTAGTTGCTTACTGTACATTTGCATCAGAAATAAAATTATGATCTGACCAACTGTACCCACGTTCATCTCTTAATCTTGAGTTCAACACTCGTCCCGGTCAAATTGGCCAAAGTGGCTTCTGTAGTAATCTTGAGAGACTACCATTTACATCTAACAGGTAGACATTTTTGAAAATTTACAACTGGAATGACTGGCTCGATAACTGAGCCTATCATTCCAATGGTAAAGTGCCAAAAACAACAGTCTCTTGGTCTGCCAATCTCTATGATAAATGGATGGATCTGATCTGTCACCCAAGCATATGACATCATAATTATTTGCGTCATATGTAGGATGACGTCACAATCAAAATACGTGATGAATGATGTAAATAGTTTCATCAGGAACATTGAATAGTCAATCATGTGTACGAATTTTATGTTTTTACAATTTAATCCCGGGGATTTAATGAATCAATCAATCAATCAATCAACTACTGACAGTGTCGCGATGGAGACCAGGTGAGGGCATAGCATACACCATATGGTGTGCATCCAAAAGATAGTCTCATATGAATTCGCCAGTGTATCAGTATATCCGAGATATGAAAGCTGGTTCGCTAAACCAAAATTCTTGTCTTGGTGTGGTGACCCAGCGGAAAGATGTCTGGGTTGCTGATGCTATGCAAAATTGCTGGATGATGGTTTGATCCCTGACTGGGGAAATTATGATCAACAAAGTAAACTAACGGGTGCACCCCATCGGCGTGTTTAGCACAGAAATTGAAGTCATCCTGTTGCTAGTGCGTTAAAAAACTAAGCATACCTAGCTACCTACCAACCAAGTAAGCAAGTAATCAAGCAAGCAAATGGTCTTTATTGACAAATCCAACATATGGACATACAGACAATATTCAAAATTCTGTTAAATATTTTGATACTAATTTGACTGGGCATTGTACGAATTGTATGACCTTCCTATTTAATCAACATTCTGATGAAAATTTGAAACTAATTTTCCTGGGCATTGTATGTCTTTACCATTATCAATTGCGTCCTATAAAAGCTTCACATGCGTCATAGTCAACATGCTTAGTGAATGACGTCTCTAGCTCCATCGTGAATATTGAATAGTCCGTCAAGTGTACAAATTTTATGTTTTTAGCAGGGTTGGAAAAAATAAAGATTTAATCAGATTTTTTCGATTTCTATGATTTTTATGATTTTTTTACTTCTATGACAAAATCATTGATTCTTTACATGTACTCATGTTCTAAACTCGATAGAATCTAATCTCTAGGAGTTATAAACAATGTTGACCTTATTTATACTATTGTTCTATTAAAATGTATCATGGCAATAAACATCGCAGAATTTGTTCTTGTTGTTCTTAAGACATTTTTGAATTTACTATCACATTTTGAAATAACTGCTGTTTGATTGGACGGGTCATGACCAAACATCAAATAAACATGCCTACACTACCGTAACCATGGTTTGTCTACACTTGATGGGATACATTTTAACCATCTTAATATTTTGTGGATACAATTGTCCAGGCTGTATAACTCTGGACATGGTATAAAATATTTTGAAAACAATTTTGCTGAATGTATTCTGCAATTACTGTCAATCAAATTAGTTTCAAAATATTAAGCTGGTCTATAGTTAGTATTGTCTATTTGAAATTATTGTCTAGTGCCTGGCAGCAGACAATGGCAGGTCAGTTAAAATAATGTCCACAGAACTGTTATAAATATTACTGATCTGTGCTGTTTACGTATCAAATAACAACTAATGAAAGTTTCCACTAACTGTAATACTGTACTGATAGAAATAACGCTTCTTAGTTCTTATATTAGCATAATGTTGTATAACCATGCCTATTAACTATCTGAAACAATAGCTACAATAACTTTTAACAAAAAAAAATCTTTATAAATTTTATGGTGCAAATGAGTGGAGTTGAGGACGAAAAAAATCGAAAAAATCAAAAACAAATAAAAAAGTTGATCTTTTCAGTTTGATTTAATCGTTAATTTAATCATGATTTAATCGATTTGATTAAATCAAAACAACTCTGGTTTTTACTTTTTAATCGACATTGTTGAATATTTTAAAATTAATTTGACCGGGCACTGTTACAGCCATAGGCAGCAAAAGCACCCAATCAAATTAGTTTCAGGATATTAAACATCTTGCCTGTATAGTTACCTTGAAATTGGGATTCTGGGAAGTCATGAATCAAAGTATATAAATTGATTCCAACACGTCGAAAGAACAGACAGAGCTTAGCTAGAAATGGATCCCTCCTTTGAAATTGTCATGAACAAATTAGAACATTAAATGGCCAATACCACTTAGTAATGTGTGATCCCCCCAACATGGACCACTTGTAATAAGGGACCACATATTTTAGCAAGAGCATTCAGATAGTTATCTTTGCCCTGCAGGGCACATGTAGACCCCATCGTAATGCACCGATTCTCGTATGGAAAGAGGGTATAAATTATCCAACCTGTCACTCAAGTGTTGACGTCATAATCAATTATGTCACATGTAGGCTGACGTCACACTCAAAATACGCAATGCATAACGTACCTATGGCTATCAGGGAAGTTGAAAAGTCCATAAGCTGTGCAAATTGTATGTCTTTATGATTTAATACACATTATGTTGAATATTTTGAAACGAATTTAACTGTGCTGCTGCTATAAGCACCGACAGCATCTAATCAAATTAGTTTTAAAATATTCAACAGCTCACCTCTATAGTTACCTTGGGAATGGGATTCTGGGAAGTCACAGTTGAAAGTATATAAATCACAATGACGACGTCTATGAATATAAGCCTATCATCATCTCTTATTGTATTTTAACCGCCTCATGGCATAGCTGGTCGAACCGGCCGCTACAGTGATTTATAGCAATGTCAAATTGCATGCCATGAGGGGGACAGTTTTTGATAATTTACCACTCTCGAGTCAGTCATTCCAGATTCCAGTGGCAAATCTGCGAAAAACGTCATTTTTGGCCTACGAATGGACATTCAATATCTAAATATTTTAACATTCTTCACCAAATGTAGACAGTGAAGGTTTAATATATTATGGCGACAATACCAGGTACTGTGTCTATTTCATTTTTCCCTTATGTATTATAGCATAAAACACTAGGCTGAACATTCGAGATAGTGTATAAATTTCCGTTGTTATGTCTCATAGGGTGAGATTTTCATTAGTAACTTATTGTCCTTAATACTTCACTGGGAAAAGATCCATGCATGCAATTATTTAGCACTATATATAGACAACTAATGTTCCGAATTTCCAGTCAAAATGGCTGTCAATAACTTTGTAGCAGGTGGTTAATTGCATAAATCAACAAAAAGGGTATGTATGTGCCAAGTTAGTAATGCCTGCAATGTGTTCAGCCCAAGAATTCGACCCATCTGGTTAGATAGGTATCTGAATATGGTAATGAAGTATTGAGTTTAAAAATGTTTACCATGAAGACACAATCGATCATGTTAAACTTCTATCGAGATTGAGAGATGACTTTGGTGTGAATGGTGTCGCATGGACATGGTTCCAGTCTTATTTGTCACAGAGATACCAATCTGTATATATAGATGGTATACGTTCTAGCCTAATGGAACTCACATGCGGAGTCCCACAAGGTTCTATCTTGGGGCCTGTGCTTTTCACTCTCTATACTAAGCAACTAGGATCGATTATTGATAATCACAGTTTACAGCATCATTTTTACGCTGATGACACGCAGCTCATGACAAGCTTCCCACCAACAGCCCACGACACAGCAACAGCTACAAAACAAATCACTGACTGCTGTGCTGATGTAAAGTCATGGATGTCGACAAACATGCTTAAATTAAATGATGAGAAAACTGAAGCCATATTAATAGGACCATCACTTAGATGCGACAAAGCTGAGCTAACCAGTCTTGCTGTAGGAGATAGCTCAATTCCAATCTCTAATAAAGTAAAAAATCTTGGTGTAATTTTGGACACCGACTTAAGCATGAAAGATCACGTTAACTACCTGTGTAAAGTATGTTTTATGCAATTACGCAACATCGCCTACATTAGAAAATATCTGACAAGAGAAGCTACCGCTACACTTGTTCTAATGACAGTTATGTCACATGTTGACTATTGCAATAGCCTACTCGTCGGTGCGCCAAAAAATCTCATCAATCGTTTGCAAGCAATACAAAACACAGCTGCAAGAATCGTGTCACTGTGTAGTAAATACGATCACATTACTCCTATACTCCGTAATCTACACTGGCTACCCGTCGATAAACGTATCGAGTTCAAAATTCTCTGCTTAACTTACAAATGCCTAGAAGGTACTGTACCGGCCTACCTCGCCGAACTCTTAGTACTTTACAGTCCCCGCCGTTCACTCAGATCAGAAAGCAAAAAACAACTAAACATTCCTAAATTCCGAATGAATACATACGGCCAAAAAACATTCTCTTACTCAGCTCCCATCCTATGGAATAAATTGCCTTTGGACATCAAAACATCCCCAAACCTGAGCACATTTAAATCTAGACTCAAGACATGTTACTTTAAAAAATGTTATCCAACACCTTGATCTGTATTTTTTCTAGAATACTCTAGATAAGCTTTCTAAGCGCTTAGAGCATGCTGCGCATGGATTTTGGCGCGTTACAAATGGACTATTATTACTATTATTATTATTAAGTAATTTAATTCATTGTACACGATTTCATACCTAATATTGGCTGACATTTTAGCCAATTCACAGTCTTCACTGCCCTATTGTCCATAGGTTATGCTCGACCCCAGATTTGCACCCACATAAAGTTGAGTTTAAAAAGTATAATTTAGCCTAAATTACTTTCAGCTGTAAACAATATGATATCATATCATTGCTAGCTATATTCATAATTAAAACAAATTCTACAATGAAATAATTCCGTAGTCCGAAATTCCAAACCGAAAATTGGCTTAAATTTTGGCAGATCAGTGATTTTCAGTACCATACTGTCTGCAATAAGTTTGGCCCATATTCGGTTCGAAATTCATACATATGGTCAGATTGGTATAAGAATACGCTAATGAAGTATTAAGCTTAAAAATGTCTACCATGAATTTATTTCGTAGTACACAATTCCATGGCAAGAATTTACACACGTTTTGGCAAATCCATGGTTTTCGGTAGCCTACTGTCTGTAATAAGTTTGGCTCCAAAATGTCAGATAGATGTATAAATACACTAATAAAACACTGATTAAAAATATTCCACCGTAAAGTAATTTTATAATACGTAACTTAGTAGTGACCAAAAGTTGTCAGATGCCAATAATTTACATACCGATATCTATGTACTCTGTTTGTAACCAGTTTTCGAACATCTAACCATGCAGAACTCAATATGTATTATTATGTACTAGTGCTGTATGAAATATTACACAATTCCACCATCAAATAATATCATAATTACCAAGTATGTCCATGTAGTTACTTAATCGCAATATGTCCCCATTGAAAGATAGTTGGTTCACATTAGCCACAATTGGATAGATGTCAATATGTCCTGGCATATCGCTTGTAATAGTTTGGCTCCAGAATTTCACCAATACGTTTACATAGATTTATATGAATGCGCTAATAAAGTATGCAGTTTAAAATATTCTACTATGGAGTAATTTCGAAATATGCAATTTAGTCGCAACTTACAGTTTTCAAATGCTAATAATTTACTATATATTCAGTATCAGAATCTCTGTACTCGGTTTGTAAACAGGCCTTCGAACATAATGCCATCTAGAACTCACTAGATATTGCACGATTCTATGATTACATATTTCTTTCATTAATAACATTTTTCTCTGTCCTGCAAATATGTTGTCAATTTATCACATGTCTAATGGCTATATCTTTATAGTACATTGACTTTAACTTGAAGCCCATGTCTTCCTATTTTATATAGTGCCTGTGCCAGTTCTGCATGTATAATTTATTTTTTGTTCTATGTAGGGGTCCAAGGTCTAGATATAGTCACTGTCTTTGGTGGACAATCTGTTATGCTACTGCAAATTGTATATTATAAATAAAAATGAATTTGAAGCTCATCTTCAATTATAATAATCTCCGTCCCACGCTATTTGCCATTGATTTCAATCAATATGTGTACTTGTATCATCTCATTTTACATGAATTAATATTGTCTGGTATGAAGAGAGTAGCGCTCGTATCCTTTTAAGTTTCAATTCTCTCTACTACCATATTCTGGTGGAAATCACTACGCCAATGGTGGCGCGGATGGGTTCATATGTACTCAATAAAACCAACAGGTGAGATTTCTTCTAACATTGTATTTAACGACGTTTTCATGTGTGCTGTGATTGTGTGGTGTTGCGTGAGTGTGAAGCGTGAATAGCGAGTGTTCGTAGATATCGTGACAATCATGTAAATATCATATCTTGAATATTACTGATACAAAGACGGGTGTTCAACACTGGAAGACCCGCATCTAAAGTTTCGCACATAAATTTAGAAACTATTCAACTGTCAGTCAGTCAGTGGTCAGTAGCATGCCATGTGTGCAGGTGAATGTGTATGTGTGGGGGTGGGGGTGGGGGATTGGTGGTGGTGTGGGGGGGGGGGGGGGGGGTGAGGGGGTGGGGGGAGGGGGAGGGGCATGTGGGCGTATGCCTGTGTCAGTTGGGGAAGGGAGGTCTATGTGTTTCCAGAACAACCCTCCAGGCCCCACAAGGTGATGAATCTTCATCTGCAATTTCAATGATGGGACAACACTTCTGGATAGACCATTTGAACTCTCCCTTAGAGGTCCTAACCCTGACATTTCTTATAATCCCATCCTGGCCCGGGTATACCTCTAGAATCCTAACAAGACTCCACTTTCCCCTAGGGATTACAGGATCTGTGAGCAACACAATATCCCCAACCCTCATTTGTCGACGTTTGGCGCGCCATTTTGAGCATCTCATAAGTGTAGGTATATACTCCCTAACAAAACGCTTCCAAAACTGATGTACAAGAACTTGCACAAACTCAAACCTCTTACAAAGGTTTGTTGTTTCTCAAAATGGACCCTGAGGAACCTCAACAGACGCACGTCCAAGAAGGAAATAATTTGGAGTAAGGGGTTGAAGATCATTTGGATCATTGGCAGCATACCCAATGAGTCTGGAGTTAATGAGACACTCTGCCTCTGTGAATACTGTCGACATATCATTCCAACTGAGGACTTGATGCCCAATAGCAACATGCAAAGCGTGCTTGGTTTGCTTTATAAGACTTTCGAATGATCGACCTTGATGTGGACTCACAAAATCTTCAATTTGCTTTCTGCCTTCCTGTAGAAGTTTCTTGCGCTCCCTCTGAACTCCAATGAGCGAACTGCCATTATCGGATATGATTGTATAAGGCCAACCATGATGTGCCACAAAACGCCTTAATGCCTGGAGAAAGGCTTGAGTTGAAAGATCTGCAACAATTCCCAAATGAATAGCACGAACTGTTGCACAAGTGGACAGTGAACCACATGCCGTAATGGACTTATTTCTGCCATATTTCAACAAGAACCAACCAAACTGGTCAACGCCTGTCACAGAAAATGGAGGAGATCTGTTTGCCGGAAGATCAGCCATGAGAGTTGAGTGGGGTGTTTGACGAAGTTTTCTGCAAATTGTACATTCTCGTACAACTTTCCTTGCCAAGTTATGACCATGTACAATCCAAAACAAACATCGACTCTGGCTTAATGTCTTCTCTGTTCCAGCATGATCCATCCTCTGGTGAGCATCCGTCATAATCAAATTGGATACAGTATGAGAACTCGGAAGCAAGATGGGATGGATCTGGTCATACAGAAGGCTTGAATGCCTTAACCGGCCTCCAACACTAATGATGCCGTAACTAATACATGGAGCAAGGTCACAAAAACGTGTCTCCCAATCAGATATGACTCTCTGCGCATAGATCACTGAAACTCTTTCAGCCCTTTCAACTTCCTCAGGTTGCAATGACCTCTCCAAAGATTTATCATTACACTCGGTTTTGCACAACTTCACCTTAAGTTGAACATTATGAATAAACCGTAAGCAATAACTGGTAACTCTTACAAGCCGTCACCAGCTCAGCTATTTCTCAGGATCTGTAAGAGAAGTGGCACCAATGACTGCACAAATAGTCTTCGGTTTCTTCAGTTCGTCTGTGCAATTCGTAGGTGTCTCTTTGGTCGTTTTCACAGGCCACATGTCTTCTGGCTTCTTGAGGAACTCAGGACCATTCATCCAACGTCCTTGACAGAAATCCCTCGACTTAGATCATCTGCTGGATTAAGCTAACTTGGAATAAAACGCCAATTCATTGAATCCCACGAAGATTGAATCTCTGATACTCTTACACCAACAAATGCTTTTAATGTAATGGATTCCGAGTGAAGCCAGTGAACAACAATTTGGGAATCTGACCAAAAGATCACTTTACCAGGTTTCTCTTTGAACTCCTCTACAATAGTCCTTGCCAACCTCAAAGCGATAAGTGCTGCCATTAGTTCAAGTCGTGGAATTGTAGTTTGCCGAAGAGGCGCAACTCGTGCCTTGGCAGCAACTAATCTCACTACTGGGCCGCTATCTGTCGGCCATAAAAGATATGCAACTATGCAATATGCTTGCAAACTCGCATCTGCAAACACATGCAATTCTGAATGCCCTAATACTTCATTATGCTTCAGACATCTCGGAAACCTCCGCGTTCCCAGCTCTTCGAGATCGTGGAGCAGCTTCATACTTCACAAAATTCTTCTGACAACAGATTATCCCATCCAAACAGCTTACTCGTCCAAATGTCCTGCATTGCCACACGGGCCTTGATGGTCACAATAGACACTAGGCCAAGTGGATCAAATAATGTCAACATTTTCGACATGATGTTTCATTTAGTGAACCTCTTCAAGCTAGTATCTTTCGCTGAAAACTTCATCTCATCAGTGACAAGATTCCATCCAACGCCCAGCGTCTTCAACTCATCGACACCTAAATTTATATCTGACAATGAACTTGATTGACAATCACCGACTGGATACTTTGCCATCTCAGGATCAGTACCACTGCATTCCTCTGCCCTCTTCTGCTCCATCTCTCTAAGTTTATCTCTGACACTCTCAGCTGAACGAAACCATTCTTTAATCTTGAAGCTTCCTGTGGCCAGAATCTGGTCTAACCCTCTAATTCGGCTGTATGCTTCCTCTGCTGGTGAACATGAATGGATGAGATCATCCACATATCTGTCTCTCTTGATGATATCTGATTCATCAGGAAATTCTCTCTCATGTTCTTCAGCAAAACATAGCATGGCAAAGCTTGCCATATCAGGTGATGGCGTGTCACCAAACGTGACTCTCAACAGACGATAAACAGTTAGTTCTTGTGACATATTCATATCATGCCAAAGGAACCGATGGACATGCATATCTGATTCTGGCAGACACACCTGTAAAACATTTTCGAAATATCACCTACAAATGCCATTAGATGTTCACGAAAGCGAAGTTACACGCCTAGTAAATTGTCAATCAGGCATGGACCTTTATACAAAAATGAATTGAGAGAAACACCTTTGAACTGACATGCTGGATCAAATATAATTCTTAATGGTGTGCTCTGTTTGTCAGGACGGTGGACTCCATGGTGAGGCAGGTAGAATACTGGTTTAAAGTCAGCCACCAATTCATCCTCGGTGACTTTGCACGCCCAAACATTCTGCTCATATTCATTAATACAGTATTTGTACAACTTGGCCTTTTCTGGATTCTTGGACAAACCGTTTTCAAGTGAAATTAATCTCTGTCTAGCAAGCATGTAGTTGTTAGGAAGCATAGATGGATCTTTCTTCCAAGGCAAGCCTATGACATACCTATCATCTTCACGGTGACATGATGATTCAAACATATTGAGAGCTTGTCTGTCATCAGGTGACATCACATTTTGTGGACATGAGCAATTAGGAGCCTGAATTCCAAGTGTCTCAAACTCATAAAATTTTTCAAGATTGACTTTCTGCACAAAATTGATTGACTTGATGGATGATGACATTGTGACCTTATCTGACCCTAGGCCATACCATCCTAGATGGGTATGCTTTGCAACTAGCTCAAATGGCAAGTCTTGTCGTGTTTCCTTATCTACATGCAAATGACTATAGTGTACTCCCAGAATTAGGTCTACAGGACCTGCTTTGTGAGGAAATTCAATGCCTTTCACTTACTATTATCTTATTGATTTCGTGTGCCTCCATTTCAAATTCCTCACTGTCACTTAATGAAGACATCCAAAACGTAACCCTCCTGCTATCAGGCTGTGCTAATGTTTCACATCCTACTACAGACAAATCCAGGCCTACAGACCCAGGGCTTTGGCAAAGTCCCTCCTTATAATTGTAGTCCATGCACCACTATCGATTAGGACATTACCCTGACAGACACTGCCATTGGCCGATCTAAAATTGACCCACAATACGGGCATAATACTATCTGTATCTAATTTCACTACTAGCAGTAAGTGGGTCAGTGTGTAAAAGTGGATGTGTGCATGTGCACCCATTTCTCTTGCATGTCCCCATTGCTCTACAGTCCATTGCCTTGTGTCCTCTTGTCAAACAGGAAAAACATAGCCTTTTCTCTTTAACAACCTGGATACGCTCAAGAACAGTCGAGTCAGCAAATGTAGGCCATTTGGAGACACGATGATCCCCAGCGCACATATAGCAACTCCATTTTTGCTTAGTTCCTTCATCTTGAGTGGCATGTATTCCCTTTCATCTGTTCATTTGTCCTGTCTTCCCATCATATCTGCTGTTAATATGTCGGTCGATGTCACCACAGTCTGGATCAAATTGTGACCGTACATATTTGCGGATGTGATGACTAATATGTTCTATGGATGGTATCTCGCTTTTATCTCTAATCTCAGTGACAGAATTTTTCCACTTACCGATAAGTGGGTCTGGTAACCTCTTAATTATTTGTCTGAGCGTATCACTAGCATTTATATCAGCATAGTAATTAATTTGCTTTAAAGTGGCCAAAGAATTAATTTTATCTAATGAGAGCTGACAGTTTCTATCATTAACATTAATTTTACTGCCTTTAGTGATTTTATTGACACAAGCACGTGCAATACTACATGGATGTCCAAACTGATCTTTTAGTGTTTTGATAAAAGTATGCTTAATTCTGCTTATAAGCAAAGTCTGCACGGCAAGTTATGGGATCTTATCAACAGCATGTATTCTGGCATTAGATCGATCATTAAATGGCAAGGCAGTACGTCCATGGCATTTAGTGAAGAACTCGGGATTAAACTAGGCGCCTACACATCACCCGATCTCTTCAAACAGCCAAGTAATTCTCTTTTAAACAAGCTTGAATTTCATCCAGGAGGTTTTCGTATAGGATCAATCTGCACTGAAGCAATTATGTGCGCAGACGATCTAGCACTCACATCATCTATTACTTTGCAAATGAAACTGATGATAAATCTCGCCGAGCAAGATACTACAGATAAGAGATACTTCTTCAGTACAGCAAAAACCAAAGCAGTAATACCCATAACTGAACCTCGCATCCTCTGCCCTGACGTATCATTGCAATTAAATGGCTCCACGTTGACACTATCATCAAGGGAGACACATCTTGGTATCTACCATTCCGGTAATGCTAAGAACAATACAACAATCACTGCCCGTATTAACTCCACACATTGCACAGCCTGCTCTCTAATCGGAGCAGGACTTCACGGCCTAAAAAGTTCAGATGCTGGATGATTTCTATAGAGGATATTTGAAAAACTACAACATCTACCTGGCTCCACTGCGAACAAAACAGTGTTCGTGGTGGAGACAGGCAGATGTTATGGCTTTTTCTTCTGTGTGTCATACACATGGAAGGATAGCTGCACAAGAGGATGTTGACACTGTTCATAAACATGCTACGCTGGGTCAACTCAGTAGAGGCAAATGTCATCAGATGCCAACTTGTAGTAAAAGACTATACTTCCCACAGCCGGGTCATTGTAATAAGACAACTTCTGATTCAGTATCAACTTCCCTCTGCTTTTGAGTTCGTGAACCGTCAACCATCAAAACATGTCTGGAAGCAACAGCTGCGTCAAAAGACTGACAGCTAATGGCAAAATCTTCTGATTGAAGAAGCCTCATCCAAATTCACATTTACCTATCTTAACGTGCATTCTTGTACCATGGGAAGATGCCATCCTGTATGGGAAACAAATAATACTGATTCTTTAATCGTCGTTAAGGCCACCATGAAGTCCAAATTACTGACTCAAAGATATACTCTATATGGTGGTCATACACGAAATCATACCATAGACACAAACTGTCCTCTGTGCAACTCTGGAGCTGAAATTACAGAACACTTCCTGTTACAGTGTCCCAGCCTTGAGTCCTCGCGAATGACATTCATTAAGAGGATTGACAACATACTTGTAGCAAGGTACCATCTCACTCTGTAAGATCACTCAGATGAGGAGTTTACCAAACTTATTGTTGACACAACGCATGCTTTTCCTACAACAAACCCATTATTAGCTGCCTTGGAGGAAGTCACATGCGACTTCTGCTTCAAGCTACACCACAGACGATCGTGTATCCTGACGGGTAAGTCCCAGTATATACTAGCTCAACAGACAAGACATGGTAGCACACTGAAATGACAAGAATCTTTACATTTCAAATCTACATCAGTTAAGACAGCAGTACTGACTGGTGGTTCGCCTAAGCCAGAGAGGCGGGATATGCAGAACAAGTAACAAGTAAATAACTATTCCGTGTACCTGTAGCATGTCTGCTCTAAGTCTTCTATATGCTAATGTTCGTATCTGTAATGCCCTTGGTCTGTTTTCGTATGTCAACCCTCTCATTCCTGTGATCATTCTTATAGCCCTCCTTCGCACTTTATCGATTTCTGAGTTCTCTGTTTTATAGACTTGTACCAGATTGACCGTCATCTTGATCTTGATTATTTATGGCGAGATATCCAAAGGACATTATTTTCGCCATGCGTTCATCAAGTAGTTGGTTTAGACATGTTTTTACCCTCTGATTAATTCGGTAAATTTATTTGTAGGATTTGCAGAGTTTTCTGAACTGCTTAGAGGATCCTGTGATAGTGTGTTCCAATCCCTTATCGTTCTGGGAATAAAGCTGAATTTAAAGACGTCAGTTCTTGCGTAAATTTGGTTAAAGTGGCTGTTGTGCATGTTTTTGGTTTTCCGAATTTGAGTCTGTAGACTGTCCAACGGTATCTTTGCTTGTTGCTGTAGACATTTGTAGAACAAACTAAGGCAGGATTTTCCCTTCTGTTTGACAATGGTGGGAGTATTAGGGTTGTCATACTGCCTGGTTTGTAACAATAGTTTGAGGTGATAAATCTAACTGCACGTTTTTGCACATTTTCTAGTCTGTCCTGAAGAGTTATCTGATGAGGGTCCCAAACTGTACTTGCATATTTCAGAACTGGTCTAATCAGTCCCATGTGTGCTTGAAGTCTGATTTCTTTGGAACAGAATGATAAATTTCTCAGCAATAGTCCTAAGGTTCTGTATGATTTGCTGCAGATCTCAGTGATGTGATTGTTCCAGCTTAGGTCATTAGTGATGTTGACACCCAAGGACTTCACTGATGAAACAAAACTTAGACTGGTTCCTTTTAGAGTGTAGTTGAATTTGATTGGGGGGGGGAGGGAGGGCGGGGGGTGGGGTATGGTTAGGTTCATCATGTTGCATTTTGCTGGTTGAAAACGCATTCCCAAAGTGGTAGCCCAGTTACCCAACATGTTTATGTCTTGTTGGAGTGTCCACAGTCCTTGGGGGGGGGGAGGGTCATCAATTTCCCGGTAGCATACGCAATCGTCAGCGAATAGCCTGATCTCTGAGGAAACGTTCTGGACTATATCATCTATGTGGACTGAAAACCGTAATGGGCCTAGAACAGTTCCTTGAGGTACTCCAGACACAATGTCAGCAATGTTTGATTTGGCACCATTGACTATTATGCACTGTTTGTGACCTATCTAAAAATGAGTCAATCCAATGTAATATGTTTTTTGACACACCATATTTGTGTAATTTAGATTTCAAAAGTTCATGTGGTACATTATCAAAAGCCTTTTCAAAGTCGAGAATAAAAATGGTCGCTTGTTTCCGTTTATCAATGGATGAATCCCAATCTTTGATGACATTAATTATTTGAGTTTCACAACTATCAAATTTTCGGAAGGCGTGTTGTCTGTGAGTTAGGATGTTATTTTGTTCCAAATGGCTCATTAAATGAGAACAGATGATGTGTTCCAGCATTTTACAGGAAATGCATGCGAGGGAAGCCGGTCTATAGTTACTTGGTAAGGACCAGTCGCTTTTTTTTATAGGACAAATGTTTGCCGATTTTCATTCAATTGGGATAACTCCTTTGTCTAAGGACTGTTGGAAAAAATGTGATAGTATGTCTGACAGGTCTGTTGACAGCTCTTTGAGTATTCGCGGACGTATTCCATCTGGCCCCATGGCCTTTGATGTTTTCAAACTATTTAATAATTTCTTAATTCCATTTGGGCTGATGGTGATGTTTTCCACTTTGCATGTTTTAGGAATTGAGTATGGTATTTCGCTAAAGGTTGATTCGAGGAACACGATAGTAAATTGGCTGTTAAGTGCTTTGGCTTTGCTGAGGTCCGTATCTGCGAGAATTCCATTTGTTTTGAGTGGCAGGATTCCTTGTTTGTCAGATTTTTTAGTTGTTAATATACTTCCAAAAGGGTTTCGAGTCAGCTTTGGTGTCACCGAGCAGCAAATTGTTGACAAGTTGTTGTGGGAACCCAGAACTTCTTTCTTAATTTGCTTTCGCAGAGCTTTCCAACTATTTTTAGGCATAAGCTGCCCGTCTTTTTAAACTGACTGTGTGTTTTGTTCATGCGCCTAATCAACGCCCTTATCTTGCTGTTATCCAGGATGATGATTTTTGGGATTGAGCTAGCTTACTAGGTACATTTTTTCGGGTGGTTTCATTTAGAAAATTCTTAATTAATTGCCAATTGGTTTCGATATCACGGCCATTCTCATGACCATTGTAGTACTTCGTTCTTCCAAACTCCAATGTATCTTTACCCATTGTGCCATAGTCTCCATTAAAATAATGAAAGAACTGTCTACGTGGTTTCTTTTTGTCAGAGATGTTGCAGACAAGTGTGGCCATAACAGCATTGGGGTCACTGAATTTGTTTGGTCAGTGAAGAATACTTAATTGACCGGGTAATGCTGTTGCGATTAAATCTAGGGTGTTTCATTCATGGGTTGGGAAAGATACTAGCTGTTCTATGCTAAATTCATCAAAGATGTTAATTAAGGCTTGACCGTCTGAATCTGATAAAGAGGCGCCAAGTTCTGTGTGGAGTTTTGTTTTCCAATCAATTTTCCTGTAGTTAGTCGCCGAGAATGTAGATATTTTGAAGGTGGTTCGCTTTATGTTTTGACTTGATCATGAGTAGCTGATTTCTTAGTAATATAATGTGATCTGGTGGTGCATTTGGTTCCCTATACCAACTGCTGATGTAGTGGTCTTTTCCATATATTGACAATTTTGCCCATACTGATTCTGAACCGTTTTCTAGGACGTAAACTAGGACGTAGTTTGCATTATTATTTATGTATTCCTATAAAGTAGCCAGTGTTACTCCCGTCAAATATGTGAGGTCTCCATCACCTAATTATATATAGTGTTAACTATACTACCATTTATACACTATAGTGCCAACTATATAGGCCTAGGCTATGACATGGTTGACTGTTCAGATCATTTAATTGGAAGCCGTTGTTGTCATAGACGACACCACCACTCCCACCCACCCCACCTTCATACTGGTTCATAAACATTCAACAAAATGTTCCCTACACCGTGGGGACGCGATGATCCTTTAACCTGTGAAACCCAAAAATGTCAACTAGATTAACCCTTGCTACTCTCAGTACTCTGATGTCAAAAGTTCTAGTTTTCAAATTAAATTACAATAATGAACTAGTGGTGAAGAATGTAGCCTCTGGGGGTACGCACTGGTCCGTCCGTCTATTCTGTTCCATGGTACCGCAAATGCATTATGTGTGGAAGTGAGTCTGCTGGTTTGCTGCAGATCTTGGGGTTGTGGATCTTGCGTTGTGTCTCTCCATATTATACAAAGACAGACTTCGTGAGCGGTGGAACGTTCATGTTCCAGTGGGGTCGTGCGACCATTGCTGCCGATATTGAACCACACCGTCTCATCCCAGCTATTCGTGTCACTCGTATGGTGGTCCATTACTCAATTTAGGAGTTTATACATAATAATACATAATTAAAGTTACAAACAAACAATGGTACTCGTTTGCTGTTACGAGAGAGAATATAAGTACATAGAACTAAGTTGGTGTCTTGCCTATCATGGTCCTCGCCAGAGGTACCTCACTAATTTCTGACCGATATAATCCGTGAGGTACCCCTCCAAGGGAGAGGCCTAACGTGGCTACTTATTAAGCTTAATATAAACCATTATACCCCTAACACAAATATTATTGTTTGCGAGAGGAAAGTGCCTCGCGCGGGACTCCATCACTGGAAAATGCCTTCAACGCCGAAGTGGAGGAAGAGATATGGCAAAAAGGGCCACTCTCTTGTTCAAACATATGCTAAAGTGTGTAGGGTGTGTCAACGTAGTGAAACAGTAAGTTACAGTGATGCACGCTGCATTACGTGAAGATGGGGTGGATGATTTCCATAGAATTCAACACCATCATCTTATGTAGGTTAAAGATACTGAATTGGTAATTGCTGCTTTATTTATGCAGTCCTTTTGCTGGATCTTATACTAATATTTAGTTTTTAGGTCCATATCAAGCTTAGGCCGCAAGTGACAGGGAGTTCTACCTATCTATTAATACATAAGCCTGACTGGGGGAAACGCTCAGTTCCCATATGGTCACCCTACAGAGCATCCCCCTCAGATAGACAGCGTGCGGACATGTTACGGGGGCAGCTTCAGAATCATATAACGATCCTGTTACTCACCACACTGCAACCACATACAACATCACAGGGACAAGTCATATTTACAAAAGCAATTGAAAAGCGCATATATGTTTATGATTGGGAGTAACGGACAGATATCCAACTGTGCTGACCTTCTCATGAGGGCATAGTGGGTTCTAAGACCGCACCCAGTCACTGTGTCTAGTTAGATGGAGATCTGTGTCCTGTCCGTCACAGAATGTGTCAGGGGTGGCTCATATGAGATTCTAACCCGGGGGCTAACATTTACCTGTCTTTAGGGTTATATTGAAATGCCCAGAGATGCACTGCTGGTCGGTTAATAATAATAATATCATGTTTTCGCAGTGCTAGTTACTTTGGCATGGGTGTCTAAGCTAATCAGTATTCGAAGATACAGAGGGGAAGTTAGCGATTATCGACACTTTGGTCGTCACCGCTTGGAAACCCCAATAGTTTCAGAGTCGGATCAGAACAACATGGCAAAGGGAGGGCTGGACTATTAATATCAATAAGGAGGCCCTAAGGTAGATGGCCAATTTATACAATCTAGCCAGTGTGCAGTGTTACATATCCGCTACATCCGGAAAAGTCACTTACACAAATGTCTCCTAACGAGCGATCGTCCCTAACTACATTTAAACCTACTATCCTATTGAGCTAAAATAACCAGGTTTAGTCGGTCACATGTCAGGTTCGCCTAATGAGACCATGAACAGTGGCCTCAGTGAAAAGTGATGATGTATGGGGAAAAGGTGGTGCGGTTTATTGTTGCAGTGTAGTGTAGCCTAGCATACTGCAGTCCTAGTATTTTTTATATAAAATAAACAAAACACGTAACTAAGATGGCTGCTGTCATATATAGCTAACTATTACAATATTGACAATGAAATGAGGTCACAGGACTCTGCGGTGCTTGTTAGTCATAAGCACAAAATAAAGCTATATAGATTTAGAAAGAGATAGACTATAAAATGCGGTCTCAGGTGACCGGTCAGTACCCATTAGTCATCAGTACCTATAAATAAATAAATAAAATAATACAATAACGCGGTTTCTGGAAGCACTTACTAGTCGTCGGTATGGAAAAAGTTCTAGGATCACTGTAGATAATGCGTCACAGTTGAGGAACATTTCTGGAGTTTACTGGGAAATATCCGTAGACGAACTGTTGATACGGCTCACTCTCAAAGACGGTGAAGGAGAATGATTGCGGATGTGGATGGCTAGTAGATAGTCATGTTACATTTACACATCTTGGCTAAACAGAATGTTGAAAGTTCCATACTTTTACGGAAGTTGAAAGCTGCCCTGTAGTAATGAAGGGCTACAGCTGAAAAAGTTATATTATGGCAGGCATTACATTGGTACAGGGTAACTTTAATTTATAATTAATGTTTCAACCGTTAATAAATGTAAATATGTTCCCCACACCATCAATGCAATGACCCACACCCTTATATCAAGCAATGAATAGGCTGCGGCCATGTATATATAGATAAAAGGGGTGGTTAGCAAATGGCATTGTGTCATTTATGACCATTGTTCAGGTTGCTCACAGAGTTTGGGCAGTTAAATCCTTTCTGTTAATTCATTCAGACAAAATGTTTCAATCGCGACAGTATCTTACGTTCATAGCATGTACGTTTACATAGTTTTAAATAGTGTAATATATCGTGTGTGCATTCCGAGTATCCTGTATCAGGAATACTTCACTACAGCTTTCTGGTAATTATACACCTAATTATACTAGCACTTGTATATATGGGAAATGGATACTATTTTATCATCCACCAGGAATGAATGTGTAGCTCGCGGGGGTATGTGCTGGTCTGCTGATAGATATCCGCCCATCGCACCGCAAGTGCACGATGATCGGGATGGCTGGTTAGCTGCAGATCTCGGGGTTGCGGATCCCGTATGACGTCTCTCCGCAGTGTACAAAGACTGACTTCTAGAGCTGGTGGAACACTGATGTTCCAGTGGGGCCGTGTGACCATTGCCGCCGAGATTGAACCACACAGTGTCATCCCAACTATTTGTGTGTCTATCCTTACTAATTTAGAGAATGGAACAATTATAATAACATGCTAGAAATATAAATAAGTACTATACAAACAAGGTGAATCGTTTGACAGTAGAATGAGCACAATAATACACAATATAGAGCTAGCTGGTGTCCTTTCTACGTGGTGTAGCACTGTGTAACTTAATATAAGTTAATATACCCCTAACATACACAAAGAGAACAATGTTGCTGCGAGAGGGAAGTGCCTTGCGAGAGGAAGGTGCCTCACGCGGGCCTCCGTCACAGGAATTCTCACTGTTGCGAGAGGTAAGTGCCTTGCGTGGGCCTCCATCACAGGAAAATGCCTTCGATGCCGAAGCGGAGGAAAAGAGTTGGAAAAAAGGGCCACTCTTTTGTTCAGAAGAAAATGCTAAGTGCTGAAAATCCTAGTGAAGCCATAATTAACGTGATGCATACTGGTTTACGTGAAGGCGGCACGAGCGACTTCCGAAGAATTCCCACATCACCGTCTTATGATGGTCCATGATGCTGTATTGGTAGATGCTGCTTTATTTATGTGGGCCTTCTGCTACTGCCTAACCTAACCGTTAGTTGTTAGAAACGAAAACTAGCTTTGGCTGCAAGTGGCAGGGATTCCAACCTATCTTTAGATACAGCTGTCCAATGGGCGCAGATGCCTAGCTTCCCGTAGGTCGCCTTGAAAGAGCATCCACCTCCATCGACAGCATGCGCACATATTACATCGCAACACATCCGAATTTGATGAAAATCCGGCTACCTTGCTCCGCATTCACATAAAACATCACCTGGACAATGGCTACATTTCACATAAACAAGTTTAATCACTGACATCGCTAAGGCTGGGATAGAGAGGTGAATATCCATCGCGAGCGTCCTTCCCGTGAGGGTGTGGTGGATTCCAAGATTCTTCCCAGACTCTCCGATGAGTTGGATGGAGATGCACGTCTCGTCCGTCACCGCTTCCCACGGATCTAACTTTTGACCTGTCATTAGGATTAAGTTCCAATGTGCCCAGATATGCACTGCGGGCCGGTAACTAAACCATCAAACTCACATTTATAACTATATGTTTTCGCAGTGCGTTCCTTCATTGGCGGGGTTATCTAGCGAACAAGTATCCGCGGATACGGGGGAGATGTATGTAAATCAGCACTTTAACCATCACCACTCGGAAATCTCCGATAGTTTCCCAGGGTCAGATCAGATCAATGTGCTGATGGGACGTCGAAACAATTATAAAGCCATACGGCTGGTGGATCGTGGAAAAAGACAATAACTTGATAGATACAAGGCCCTATAGGTATTTGGCCAATTTTACACATCCTTGCCGGAGTGCGGGGGCTACATTATCGCAACAACTGGAAAAGAGGCGTACACTATGTGTCTCCTAACGAAGAGATTGTCCCTAACCACTTTAACCTAACCTATTGAGCTAAATAATTAGGTTTAGTCGGCAACATCACGGGTTCAAACAATTAGTGCACAGTCAGCGAGCATTAACAGAGAGGGCGGTATATAATGTCAAGCAGTTACATAACTTGGCACATGGTGCGGGATGCGTCACATAGCTCTTGCGGCGCACCTAGCAAAGTCCGCCAGACTGTGGGCAAAAAGTTAATTAAAACAAACATGACATGCAGTGCGGAATTTAGTGTCCAATTTTCAGCGTGGTTGGCAGATCCGGCGCGTCGTCCACCAAGAATCACTGTAGCTCTACATCGTGTAGGATTACATCCTGGGCTGCACTGGCCCTTTCCGCAGGTGTTCCCTTTAGAAAAGTTTGAATGCTGGAATCATTACTTTAATTAATTATTTTGCTCCCGTATGGTCATCCGAGAGCATCCAAAATAGCGTAATGCGGAAAGTCCGAGAACTGCTTTTACGTGGGGTTGAGCTGAAAGCCGCATGGAACCGCGGTGATGTGCTGTATCTTCCATTGGTGTTCCGGTCCACTTGTCTAGTCCGCACCTCCAGTCAGTTCTCGGCAGGTTGGTCTCCACGCCGACGATGCTCCTGATCCTCGATTCTTCACCCCTTTTATACTCGCTGTGACGTCAGAGCTAGGCGCCTCAACCAATCATCGGCCGAGCGCCAACCAATCTGCGTGCTAGTATGCTGGTTGGTGACGTATCGATCACGTGTACAAATCACTCTATATTTAGTTTAATATATACACGTGATTACGACGTTATAGCAATATTCTAAGTATAATTTAGCGAGGAGCTTTGACGATAACTCAACCATTTATGGGCCGATCTTAAAATAGTGTACAGCTTTGGAAAGCTCGTTTAATTCTGGTCCTAATTGGTACCCAGACCAACGAGAACGGATAACTGATAAACATTTACGAGTACCTACTCGGTAAAATAGCATTACTATGTGTTTCCAAGTGTGTATAAATGGTATGTATGGATGCATATGTATTTATTTAACACTGTAATGGCTAATCTGGTCAAGAAAATAAAAATATCCTGAACGCCCTTTTGCGAGCCAAGAGAAGATTATTTTTTCCAGGGTTTACCACTTGAATGAAGGGCTCCGCTATCGAGTCAGTCATTCTAGTGTTAAAATTTAAAAAACGGCATTCTCTTGGTCTGGAAAAAATGGAAGTTCATCAAGGCCACTGCAGAGGCTGGCCTGCCGTGAAAGGGTTAAATGTATATAATATTCTAATCTTTCATATTATTATTTTACAGATGATGATCACACTTGAATCCACATAGAATGGTTGGCAAATTGTGACACCAGGCAAATCTTCAACACGATAATATATAGTACACAAACCACTATGTGTTATCTATTGTCTGTCTGCTTTGGTAAGTGGTGAAGTACATACTGTTACATTGTATGTGCTAAATGTAGTCCAAATGTATATTTGTCTGTTCTACCAATTACCTAAGTAGGTAAAGTAACAATAATGTTTATATGCCTGAAACCGTTACCCAACACTTTCAACGATGAACTCCCCATATATCTCATTTTCAACATCACCACTTTGGAAAACTGTTGAATATTTTCGGTTAAATTTGTCTGGAAGCCGTTGCTGTCTTAGGCAGCAATGGTTCCCAGTCAGGTTGATTTCAAAAGACACAACAGTATACGTTCGATATCACAAAGATTCTACTTTTTTTAAACTTCTCAATGAAAGGGTTAAGCTGTTCTATCTTCAATGACTTAAATGACTGTTACGTGAGTATCCATAAATGTAATTACGCTTCCAATGCCTATTCGCTTGTCTAACCTGTGATTTGAATACTCGTCACTCTCCGAAGATACATGTCACCTGGCCTTACCTTCGCTCATATCTGTCCATGGCCTAACTGGCATAACTTATGGTCATATAAATGCTCACTGCTACCCATATATGTCGCCTCGCTTTACTTGTGATCTATAAAACTCCAACAATAGATCTTCTCTTACTGTTAGACAATATCATAACTATGTCCATCTAATCCATTAACATTATATACAACCTCATTTTATTAGATAAACACTATCTCTCCATCACAGTAGCAAGCAATAGCCTTTAGCCATCCCAATTTTGCTGTCCATGCCTGTCCGTTCCCGTGCTTATCTTGCAACAAACCTGGCAAATCTAATCAGCGTGCAATTCTATGTGACTGTTGTGGTGATTGGGTGCATTTAAGATGATCCCAAGGCTAACTATCACAGATTATGAGCCTTTCAATCACTATGAAAACGATACCGAATTTCTGCTTAATATCCTAGGTACCAAATATGACTACAGTACATATATAAATGCAAACATACTTGTAAACCCATTCAGGCTAAATACTTCTAACCAGGGCAATGAATACACAAATTTCTCTGAAACAGATATTGATGACGAAGGTATGAATTTTCCACTTTGTGACTATATACTTCAGAAAGAATTTAATGATGATATTATGAAGAGTACTGATGCTATCGCCTTTTCAACGATTCATGTTAACATTAGATTGCTGCTAAAATCTTTTATAAATTTTATAACTTTATGGATTCTAGCTCACATGAATTTAGCGTCATAGGAATTACCGAGACATGGTTGAAACCTGACTCACCACTGGACTTAATTAATATGCAAAATTGCAAATTCATTGAAAAACACAGGCCAACTAAAAAAGGTATTGGTGTAGGCATCTACATAAAGGACAGTTTATAGTAAAATTTGAGAGATGACCTGTCAACGAATGAAGAATTTATTGAAACTATTTTGATTGAAATTCCCAATGTAAAAACAAAAAATAAACTTGTCGGTGTCACATACAGACCTCCTGGAAGTGACAACGACAAATTTATGAAATCATTCGAAATTTTTTTAAATACCATACAAAATGAAAAGAAATCCGCTTATATATTAGCTGACTTTAATATTGATTTGTTAAAACAACATAGCTTCTACACGCAAGTCCTATTAAATTTATTTAAAATATCTGGCTTTTATCCATTTATAACGAAACCAACAAGAATTACAGAATTCTCGGCTACTGTTATTGACAACATCATCTCGAATAATGCTGTAAAAATCAATCAGGTATTTTTGTTGTAGATATTTCAGAACATTTACCTATATTCTATATAGAAAAAGAAAACAAAAATGGGAAATCATTTGTAAAAGAAGTAGTAACTTGTAGGGACTTCAAAAAGGAAAATATAGAAATATTCAAAAACAATATGGCTAACATAAACTGGAACCAGTTAATTGAATCACAGACATGTGAAGATGCCAACAACACCTTCCACACTATATCCTCTAACATCTATGAATCTGCCTTTCCACTTAAAAATATTAAGAAATTTAAACAAAATCCTACTAAACCCTGGATTACAAGAGGATTGATAGCTGCCTGTCACAAGAAAAACAAGTTATATCTGAATTTTAGTAAATATCCGACAAAGTATGATGACTCACAGTTCATGAAAAATAGAAACAGGCTAAATCAGATGTTTAGGACAGCAAAAATAAAATATTTTCATAATAAATTTGATGAATAAAAAGATAATATAACGGAGACATGGAAATTGATTAAATCATTACTAATTAAGAAAAAAACCCCAATACTGAAGCATCACAGTTTATTTATGATAATAGAGTCATTAACGACAAAAAAAGAAATAGCAGACAAATTTAATGAGTATTTTACTAACATTGGTCCTAATTTATCACAAAAAATTCAACCCAGCTCGAACATACATGTAAAGGACTTTCTAACAGGTAGCTATCAACACTCTATTTTCTTAAATCCAACAGATACTCACGAAATATACAAAATACTAATGCAAATTAACACCGCTAAAAGGGCTGGAATCGATAATTTCAAATGGAAAATTTTTAAACACTGTGTAACAGAAATACTAACACCATTGGACCACACCTGTAACCTCTCACTTACACAGGGAGTATTTCCATCAAGATTCAAGGTTGCATGTGTGACACCCATATACAAAGCCAAAGATGCATCTGACTTTACTAATTATCAGCCAGGCTCGGTACTTCCACTTTTCTCAAAACTCCTAGAATAGCTGTATTTTAGTAGAGTTTTTAGGAGTCTATCTGGACAAACATTTAACATGGGAGAAACATGTTGAAATTATTACTACCAGGGTAGCAAAAAGCATTGGCATCATTCGCAGACTGAAAGCCTTTCTAACACCTAATATTATTACCTGTACTGCACAATGATACTTCCTCACATCACCTACTGCAATGCTATCTGGACTAATACATCTCAAGCTAGACTAAAAAAACTAAAATCTGTGCAAAAGCAATCTATTAAACTATTTTCGCAAACAGCAGGTGGCCAGGAAATCTTTAAATCAGAAAAGGTCTTAAAACTTGAGGACATTGGAAGGCTCCAATTATACACAATCTTAAGGGACTTCCACAATGGCAACTTACCCTCATCCTTATCTAACATCTTTATGCTTAATACACAATTGCATCCTCACAACACAAGAACAAGAAATAACCTCTACTCAACACACCACCAAACAAAAGCAGCACAACAAAAACCCTCATACAAAGCAATTCAGTTATGGAATAATACAGACACAAGCACACGCACAGACATCATAAAGCTACAGTCTTTTAAGCAGAATATCAAAAAGAAGGTTATAGAAACCTACTAGACTCTGGAAACCACTCACCATCATGCCATGCTATTCTCATACTTGCTCTCAGTCACCAGAACAAATAATAATAATAATAATAATAATAATAATAATAATAATATCTGTCATAATGGTAACTACCAAACTACTACCTCTACCATCACAGCCTAAAAAAATTCTAATACTTGGTCAATGATAATAAGAATATGTAATATAGAATTATTAACTTAAGCAAGATAAGCACACATCCCTCTGGCATGTCTTTCCCTGTAAATATGTTGTAAATTGTCATACGTCTATTAACTGTTGGACTGCTGCAAGCCACCGGACAATAATTCCAATTGGCAATGACTAGATTGGCTGAGTATTTTGGAAATAATTTGACTGAAAGTTGCTGGTGGCTTAGCCACAGACAACTTTCGGTCGAATTATTTTAGAGCTACTCATAATACCCTGAGTTAAGCTCCATGGAAAATGTAGACTGCAGAGGCTTGGCAGCGAGACAGTTAACTATATGTATATATAGGACTATAACATGTTAACCTTATGTATTCAGTATTCTTATGTCCTATATAGGCTAGCGGATTTTGGAGAAGCTGGGGGAAAAAATTACAATGTTATCGAAATCAACGTTTTCTTGCTCCCCTATGGTCATATTATCACAGAAAAAGTCCTGACCAATATCCCTTGGGCAACATTTTTTACGGCACATTTTTGCCGCTTTTTGCGTTCTTAGAAAACCTGATTTTTTGGGGGTAGTTAAAGGCAAGTTCTTTTTTCTGACAGTGTGTCTAGTACAGCACTGAAACTGTATATTTATCGGGTGTACCATATTCTCTTAGTCTGTCAATGATTCATTTAGTGAATACTGCAACTCAGCATGGTCTCCAAGACTGAAAAGGCAATCGCAGCTATTAGAAAGAGTACAACGCAGAGCAACAAAACTTGTCCCACAAATCAGAGAGTATAGCTACACAGAAAGACTTGAAGCCCTAAATCTAATGTCACTGAAATATAGACGGTTTCGTGGAGATTTGATTGAAACATTCAAACTCATCAAAGATCTATATAATATTGATAAGAACTACTTTTTCGAACTGTCCAATGTTACACGGACCAGAGGTCATAGGCTCAAGCTCAACATAAAACATAGCAGCAAAGATATTCGGAAGCACTCCTTCGCAAATAGAGTGGCACCACATTGGAATTCACTGCCAACAACAATAGTCGAAGCAACCACAGTCGAAATATTCAAGGGCAAACTAGACATCTTTTTCAAAGAAAGAATATTTGAATTCGACTGAACACAATTAATTGTGGTGTGGCTTTGGACGTTGCTGCTACACATATGCTTATACAACATATGTGAGCCGTCAATTCCCAAAGTCATAATACAATTATTACATCACAGTGGACTAATCTTGAAACAGCCTGTGCATCTACATGAACATGCACACATGAAGATAGCTACACGTGTTGTATCCAGACCATGGTTGCCTGCCCTACCAGTTTGGCACTGAGGCAATAACAAGCCAATGGCTTATGCCTTGTAAATTGATGTTGATGTTGAGTTGTAGTCATGGTAACGTGAGAAAAAAACAAGATGACTGCACGGATTATGGATAAATATTACTTTTGTCAGCAGCCATTCATTTGTCGCATACTTGCGATCAGAAACCCTACTAAAATGAATGAAATGGATAAAAAAAATACCGAGTAAATAACTTCTATCAAGAATTTTAAAGACATATATTTCTTTAGGTGAATGCAGTATATTTTAAACAACGAGAACTGAGAATTCTGACAGATGTAAAAATCTTTGACAAAGGATTATCCAAGAAGCACATCTTGTCTGCTATCTTTGCCTGTACACTAATCAAAATCTTGTTCATCATCATCGTCAACGTCTTCACATCTGGAAGGAACAACCTTGTTGCTACATGTTTCTCCATGGCAACCGCCACATGCAGCGACACAGTGTAATCCTGATTTGTAGCATGAACATTGCCTTGTTCCACATTGGGTTTTATTAGTAATTTTACAATTACAACGAAATTTTTTTAGAACATTTGCAGGTGCAGCATCGATATCTGTCATGACTGGGCGCATAACCTTGTTTTCCAACTTCCAGCTCCATTCGTACAGATTACGGCACTTGTTATCGAGTTCAGCCCATTGGACAATTTGCAGATGGACACGGAGACTGTGGTAATGAGCCGCTCGATCAGTTGGTGGAAGTCTCTTACTCAATTTTATTACACCGTGCAATCATTGCTTGATTACGCATGTGTCTCAAGGATGTCAGTGATTCAAAATCTTTCCCTCCATAAAGGATACAGAAAACAGATATACCGGCATTACCGACGTCTTGAGGTGTAATCTCAGTATCAGCCATTTCATGAGCTAGTAACTGTAGTTTGCCCTGTTTAAACAAGACTTTCATTACATGAGTTTTTCCTTGTCCAAAGGTAGATGAAGTTGTATCGCAACCACTCCATGCATGGATGAACAGTATGTTGTCGTGCAATACTAGATTCATCACTTCATGTGCTTCGCGAAGGCTGTACATCTGCACAGTTTTATTCGGTCCATTTGTTTTTTTCTCATTTACTAGAAATAAATCAGCCATGTATGTTTTCCAGTGGTGAATTAGCACAATAAAAACGTCTGTGTCTTCCCCTACAACCATTACTGATTGACCGCTTTTCGAAAAGTCCAGAGCAGTTGATACAATCAAGGTGTCTGCATCGCCATCACTACACTTAACGATATAATCCTTAGATTGTAAGAATCTAACAAGAAGCTGTATGAACTGTGTCTTATTCCTCATGTTGGCTGTTGTGTACATACAGAATTGGATAGTTCAGCATCTACAGGTAATAGATCAGCTTTGTCATAAGCGCTTTTTCAACAAGAAAATGTGCACGTAAAGCCCTAGAAATTGCTTTTCCCGCCAAAATCTTATTAATGGTGTTTGGTCCATACACCTGGTCCATGGCTTCTTCAAGACCCGACCATTTCATCACATTGCCAATACTACCACATGCACTCATTAGAAGATGGAATCCACCAAGTCGACAAACCAACCGGTTGGGATCTTTTGCTTTAATAATTTCAACTGCTTTCTGCCAGAGTGGCTGGTCAAATGTGATTGATGCACTGGGTTGCATCAGTTTGCTTGACTGATCGTGAATGTATAAAAGCGTAGAGTACAGACAAGTCTTGTCATTTGGGTTGAGGTCTATGAATGGAAGAATAAGTACTTGCCATTTCTCAGTACCATCATCAAGGGGCTTGTAGAAGTGCTGCATGAATCCAGAATAATTTGGCATTGGTCTACTCAATTTATTAAATACACGTGCTGATTGCCACAGCAGGTTGGCATAATATGATGCTGGTGACATGATATAGGGTCGTTGGGATTCCAGTATTGGTTTGAACTTTAGGAAGGAGTGATGTTAACATTGGCCCTACATATTGAACGATTGGTATCCCCTTGTCACCCACTAGTTCAGACACTGCCAATTTTGCCATGCGTCTAACATGCTGATCACAGTTTCTTTGATATCCTTTTACAGCCGACATTGATATTGTACCCATACCATGAAACTGGTTGCCACCATCAAGTGTTCGGACATCATGGTCAGCATTTATCCGAGGCCCACTGTGTGATTTCTGCATCGCTATTCGGTGACAATGTGCCGAGATTTTCCTCTTGTAAAATAGATTGCTTAAACAAAGTTAATTCATCATATGAGATGGAAAATCCCAATCTGAACAGCTCGTCTATCAGCAACCTTGAACCAAATACTTGGTTCATCTCTACCGCGGTACCAAACAAAATAGGCAACATTACAGAAGATGGTCTCACAGCTTGAGTGAGAGCTTGACCAATGCTATTTCTTTTTACATCATTTTCTATCATTGTCTCAATAAATATACGAGTTAGTGGGGTGAGAAACTCCCTTCATTTACCGATATCACTAATATCATTGCTACTCGGATAACATTCGTTTGAGTACTTTCACTGACGTATCTCGTCTTTCAGTAGTTTAGCACACATAGCAACTATTCTTTCAGTTTCTAGTTTAACGTTTTCTCTCTTTTCGGAGTGACATTTCTCATGTACTATGTAACTAGCAATATCATGGAAACATAACACATCTTCACGACCCCCTTTCATTCGTGACCAGAATATGTGGTTGCTGTAATGGTCATGCAGTTTCTCTCTCAGGCTCTTAATGCCATAAATTCTTCACCACTGGATATCTCTATCATTTTCTCGTATATTTCCACGAGTCATTTTTTCTGACACCCCCCTCATCATCCAGCCAATGACAAAGTGCCTCAAACTAGCTTTTCTTCTTTGAATCGGTTGACCGACAGAACATTAGTAGTGTTTGCAGAACAAGAAATCTGTATAACATTTGCAATGATATTGGGCTGATGATGCAACTAAATCTATGCCGACATTTACTCTTAACATAATTTGATGAGCCCAGGTGTCATTTCGTTTCATGCACTGATTCAAGACAGATTGTCTGAATGCAAGCAAGGTAACCTTTGATACAGAGTCTTTGCCTGGATGTTTACTATCAAAGACTGCTGTTTTCCCACACAAAAAGCAACCGCCCGTCCAGTCAAAAGGCTCCGTACTTGATCTTAATCTTTTTGATGTTGTTGCACCACTGTCACTATCTGTTCTACTTCTTCTCAGGTCAGCTTCTGGATCCCTAGTATAATCAGCCCGGCATCTCTTGTGTACATACACGTTAACAATGGGCAGTGTTACTGATCTTTCTAATAAATATCCATTCAGTTCTCTATCCACACACCCCCACCCCCACACCCCCGACTTATACTAATAAGCGTTTCAAGACCTTTTTTATAAACCTTTTGTTTATCATCTCCCATAACCTCCCGACAAACAACACAATTCCCATCAGATAAGATACCCGGGATGGGAATGCAATTTTCATCTAATTGATAATTCATTGATGAATGTATTAAAAACCCATAAGGAATTCAAGCATAGCACTTGTTCACAACCACGATATGATAGTGGATAAGCATATTAGATAACTTTATTTCAACCTGTTACACGCAAAGGTCATAATTGTCTTTTGATTTACATTAATTGCCTGTTTCTAAAATTATCCTGGACCATGTAATCTGTACTCGGAACGCCAGCCTCGATGGGCTCACCCCTGGCACGAGCAGGGTAACGAATAGTTGCACAATAGTTTATTATTAAAGTTTTTATTAATTTAACTAATGTTCGGAAAACACGATGAAGCAACGGATGTTGCCGAGCACACGCGCACATGTATTATAACAAATGATTAATTCTACGCGTAATCTGACAACAGACCGCGCTAAGTTGGCTATATTTGTAAACGATGTATTGTCCTGAACAAATTTATTCGCTAACTTTATTATTATAATGCAAAATATATTGATAGCAAAAAAGATAGTTATATTTTCATAAATACTGTGAATTGGCCTCTATATTGGTGATCAGCAAAGAATTCTCCAAGGTTATTTTTGATATAGTTCAACAATTACTATTTTACATGATAGGGTATTGTATCTTCGAAATGTATGCCAATTTTCAGCACTCTAATTGTACGGAAACGTCAGAAATTTGAATTTGTCCCCGTGCACCCTATAATAAGGCACTGCAAGAAATTTGAAAGTAGGAAGATTTCAGTGGTGTAAAAAATTCCGCCCAAGACATATTGGTCAGGATTTTTTTTCCGGGGATACTAGAGATAGTGAAGATAAAAAATGAGCAGGAATTGATAACATTGGAGCTTTTTCCCCAGGTCTCCCAAAAATGGGCTTATGCTACTAGTCTAATATTGTCTGCTCTGCCTTTGGTGGACTACCTGTTGTGAAACTGTAAATGTATATTCTATATCAAAATAAATAATCGTGAACTTGAACTCTATAGGCATGCACTCGCTTCCAATTCCGAGACATGTTGTCAGGGAAGCTCCGAGGCTCACGCATGTGCACCACACGTTTTATTGGACTTAGCCGATTTTTGGCGAGAAACCTCTCTCATAGGGCCTGTGTACGCGCACTATCCTACACAGGGGGGCGGCGTGCTTGGAGCGAATCTGGAGCAGTCGTTCCGTACCCAGCCTTGCTGAGATGTTCAGTACCTGTCCGGTCGGTTCCTGCTACAAATGAAGGAAATGGATGGATGGATGAATGGGCGAATAAATGATTGAACAGACCAAAGATTGAATGGGTGAAGGGAAGAATGAATGGACGAACAGGTGAATTAATGAATGATTGACTGGATGAACGAGTAAACAAATGAAGGAACGATTATGTGAATGAAGTCATGAATGTCAGAAGCGCCGTCATGAATGACATGTATGATGAGTGCTGCTGCTGCTATTAACCCCTTTAACGCTAAAGATAAGACCCTCCTCATTATTGGTGTAGCGCTGGGTACGGAACGGCCGCTCTGGATTCACTCCAAGCACGCCCCCTAGGTAGGATAGTATGCGTATATAAGCCCTATGAGAGGTTTTCGTTAAAATCGGCTAAGTCCGATAAAACGTGTGGTGCGCATGCGCGTGTCAGAGCTTCCCTTACAACACGTCACGGAATTGGAAGTGAGTGCATGCCTATGAGTGGGTACTCATAAAAACCTTTAATTATCCCATTCTCGTTGTTCTTGGAACCGAGCAGGACCAGAATAAAACGAGCTTCCTAGAACTGTTGACTATTTTAAAATCGGCCAAGAAATAGCCGAGTTATCAGCGAAAATCCCTTTAAAATTATCTTCAAAATATTGCTTTTGACGTCGTAATTGCGTGTATGCATAAATAGATCTAGAATGTTCTGTGCACATGATAAATACATCACTGATCTAGCTGCACACTGATTGGCTACTGCTCGGCCGCTGATTGGCTGAGGAATCTGCCTTTGACGTCATGAGTAGTATAAAAGGGGTGGAAAATTGAGAATCAGGAGCATCGCCGGTGTGGAAGCCGGCCCGCGCAGGACCTCTGGACCATCAGGAGGACGGATGTAACTGCTGACCTACGGTGATTCTCACTTCAACCGCTGTCTTACGGATCCCAGCACATCCGTGGTGGTAGGACATCCTCGGCTTCCACCATTTTTTGGACACCCAGGGGTAATATACTAAATTTAAAGTTATACTTTCCGCATCCAGACTTTCCTAAGGCAGCCTTTCCAAGAGCGGGCCCGGGATGTGATTCTATGGAATGTCGAGCTTACGGTGATTCTTGGTGGACGACTTGCCGGATCTGCCAACCACACTGAAATGTGGACTTCGATTTCCGCACTGCATGTCGTGTGCGTTTAATTAAAGCTGCTATGTCACAGCATTTCATTATTGCAAATCAGTCTCTATGCTATATACATCATCTCATTGTGTCAGTAGTAGTTTATATTTGCACAATGCGGTCAATAAATCGATTTAATTTCACCGTTACCGCGATCGTCAAATAGCGCATTTTTACAACTATTTCTGATCTTATCCATCTAGTTTATATTGTATTCAGTGGGAATCTCATAAATATTCATACAGAGAAATCCCTCTTATCACGTGATACATTTTTTGTTTCGCTTTCAACTTGTGTCAATCAGCAATTATTATTAGATGGATGCATCATCGGTAAATACTATTAACGACTAAATTAAATGATAGGCTAGACTAAAATAGGCGTATTAGCTATAAACAGGCCAGCAATACTGGTAATGCGTATACGGCGAAGGTGGCTTGTGTTATCAGTTTTCGTAACGCATTCACAATAGTTTGCAAACTACTGCAGTTATTACGAAAACGGGCAGCGCAAACCACGTTCATTTATAAGTGTGTCTTATCAGTATTGTGGTATTTTCGTTATGGGACTTATTATGAAAAAGCAATCATATCCTGATTTTTCGTGAGCTCATCTCAGACTACCTTGAAATTACAAATACATGCAGTATGGATATGCACAGGAGTCTGCCGTTTTAGATACGAAAACGCGAAATCAAAAATAGCACTATATACTACTAATATATTTGTGCATATTATATAATTCACCTTTCCAGAGTACCCACCCATTATATGACGTCATAATGAACTGCGTGGTGTGTACAATGACATCATAATGAATGACGTCGATAAGTAGGTCACGAATGCATTTTTGATGGCGGTCTATTGGCTGTTGTACAAATTGTTTGCTTTTACTATTTAATAAATATTCTGTTGAATATTTTGAAACTAATTTGACTGGGCGCTGTTGCTGCCTATGGCAGCAACAGCACCCAGTCTAATTAGTTACAAAATATTCAACAGCTTCCTTGTATAGTTTTCAGGAAATTGATAGCTAGGGCAATCGGGGATCGATCAATCCAAACACGGCGAGGTGTGGTTGGAGCGTAGCTAGTGATGGGCGGGGCATAGCTAAAAATGGAAAGGTCCATTATAGTAGTATAATACACAGTATAATATGACAGTAGTTACTGTTTTCGTATTTTTTATTTCGCGTTTTCATATCTAAAACGCCATACTCCTGTGGGATATGGGAGGGGTGACTTTTGACAATTTTCGACCGGCCGCATGAGTGACAGATCAGATGACTGCATGAGTGACGGACTGACAGATAGGTCGATAGGCCGAATGACTGACTCCTTGAGTGACAGCTCGGATGACCAACTACCTGAGTGACGGACTGACAGACTGCATGATTGACAACTCGGAGAGCTGTGTGACTGACGGACATGTCGACCGACCAACTGCATGAGTAACAAATCAGATGACAGACTGGATGAGTGATGGACTGGCAGACTGCATGAGTGACATATCTGATGACTGCATGCGTGACGCACTGATGGAGAGGCTGACAGGCTGACCAACTACCTTGAAATTACAAATAGATGCAGTATCGATATGGGAGGGGAAAGGGAGGTGTGACTTATTGACAATTTTCGACGGACCACATGAGTGACAGATCGGATGAACGACCGATTGCATGAGTGACCGATCAACTACATGAGTGACAGATCAGATGACCAACTGACTGCATGAGTGACAGATTGGATGTCTGACTGCATGGGTTATGGACTGACAGGATGCATGAGTGACAGATCAGATGCCTGCATGAGTGATGGACTGACAGATAGGCCGACAGACCAGACGACTGACTGCATGAGTGACAGATCGGATGACCAACTGCATGAGTGACGGACTGCATGATTGACAGCTCGGAGAGCTGTGTGACAGACGGTTATGCCGACCGACCAACCAACTGCATGAGTAACAGATCAGATGACTGACTGGATGAGTGATGGACTGACAGACTGCACAAGTGGCATATCTGATGACTGCATGCATGACGGAGTGATGGACAGGCTGACCAACCGACCGACTTACTGCATGAGTGACAGAGCAGATGACTGACTGACTGCATGAGTGACAGATCGGATGACAGACTTCATGAGTAATGGATTGCATGAGTGATAGATCAGTTTAATGACGGTCTGCATGAGTGACAGATCGGATGACTGACTGCATGAGTGATGGACTGATGGGATGCATGAGTGGCAGAGCAGATGGCTGTATGAGTGATGGACTGACGAACAGGCCGACTGACTGCATAAAAGATACATTGGATGAGCGACTGACTGCATGAGTGAAAGATCAGATGACTGACTGCATGAGAGACCGATCTGATGATTGCATGAGTGATGGATTGATGGACAGGCCAACCAACCGACTGAATGACCGACCAACAAACTGACAGAGTGACAGTGTGGATGACTGAATGAGTGACAGATCAGATGACCGACTGTATGCGTGATGGATTGCATGAATGACAGATCGGTTGAATGACGGACATGATGAACGGCCGACTGACTGCATGAGATGAGTGACAGATCGAATGAGATGAGTGACGAACGAGCGCCATGGCATAAGCTCACTTGGCCTTCCAGGCCAGGTGAGCTAAAAATCAGATGTTCGTTCGCAAGACTAATGGAAGGTTAATGAGTAGCTTTTTAATAAATTTTTTCTTAACATCCAAGGCGCCCACCAGAAACACTGACCAATCAGATCTCTGTACATAATTTCAGAAGCCTTTGAGCATAGGATTCTTTCAGTCAGCTTTCACTTCAAATCGGGGCATGTTAATGAGTATTCTTTTAACATATTTATCTGAAAATTGTTGGAAAATCAAAGATGCTCACCGAAAAAATTGACCAATCAGATTTCTGCATACAAGTTCAAAAGTATCTTAATAAGTGCCCTTTCAGTCGCTTAATTGAAATTTAGCTAGAAGTTAATGAGAAGTCTTTCATACAATTTTCCACAGATTTGCAGAAATCTGAGATGGTTGGTCGGAAAATTGGCCATTAAAATTTCTGTAAAGAAGATCCTACAATAATAGGCTCTCTCCAACAAATTTGATGGAAATCTTAACACTGATTAATGAGTAGTCTATCAACTCACTGCTTCCTATTTTCAGAAAATTTTTCTGTACACAAGTTCAGAGGTCTCTCACTGTAGAGTCAGTTCAGGCAAATCAGATAACGCAAAAGCTTAAGGACAGATGACCGCAAGGTCAGGTGAGCTAATAATAGGTGTGTCAAGCAGACTGACAAGCCGATCATAACTCTCCTAATTTGATTTGAGTTGTATGGTATGCACTGCGCTTTGAAGAGGTGCACGATAAGCATCTTGTAATCCTAAACTTTGATTTCTCAGGTATTGGCACCTGCAAGTTCAGTGAATACAGAACACTAAATTCGTACCATATGGGGGGGGGGGGGCAGCATATTGCTAGTTATACACGTGTTTTGTGGGGTGTACTGATGTGCATGACCTGTGCAAATGCAATATTCATGACAGAAATATGAGTTGTATTTCCCTGAGCAACGTGACGGAAGTACATTGTTTGTGCAGGTCATACAAGACATTTACACCCCGAAAAACACTTGTATAATGAATACATGACCATATCGATGTGAAATCCATTTCTCATAGCATTGATTATAGTAGAAAGGTTTTGTCTAATTGAAAGAATACCTGCAGCCAATAATGGACCTTTCGAGTTTATCTATCCATCATATAACGTCATAATCAACTAAGTGATGTGTAGGATAACGTCATAATCAACTAAGTGACGTGTAGGATAACGTCATAATCAACTAAGTGACGTGTAGGATAACGTCATAATAAACTAAGTGACGTGTATGATAACGTCATAATCAATTACAGCATGAATGACTTGATTTAGTCTGTCTTAAATGCTTAATAGTACGACACGTTGTACAAATTATGTCTTTACTATTTAATAAACATTCTGTCAAATATTTTGACTGGGCGCTGTTGCTGCCAACATAACCCAGTCAAATTAATTTCAAAATATTCAACAGCTAACATGTATTGTTTTCTGGTAACTGAGATTCAGAGAGTGCAGGGATCGATTGATCCTAATGCAGGCAAAGCATGAGTGGAGCTCAGCTATAGATGGGCGGAATATAGCTAAAACTGGATTCATCCATTACAGATACAAATCAAATGCTGGCAATGCGTTATTGAATAGGTTAGAAAAACCCCAAGCAGACAGTGCTTAACCGTCTAACTGCCGATTTTTGCAGATGACATATTCCAAGGGTTATATCTTGAAAACAATTTTACTCAAGTTGTTGGTGTCTAGCCAACAACAACTTGCTGTCAAATTGTTTTCAAAATACTAAACAAGTCAAGAATTTTTGCTCATTGATATTATTGTTTGGTGGCTTACAGCAGTAAGACAGTTAACCCGTTAACCCTCAAATTTATTCATGAAAATTTCAATTTTCTCAAAGAAAATGTCCATTTGCAGAGAACACTATTTTTGAACATTTACCACTGGAATGACATATAGACTCGGTTATCGAGCCAGTCATTCGTGATAAATTTTCAAAAATAGTCTTCTTTTGCTCTGAAAATGGACATTTCTCAAGACCACTACAGAAGCCGTTTTTGGCTGATATGAGTGTTAAAGGACAATTAATTTTATTTTGTCAAGTGCGTTATCACAATAGCACAAATAAAGCAGGCATTTTGTGCACGGTATATTGTCTTATATTTCCCGCATGGGATCTTCACATTCGTCGTTTGTCCAGTGAATAACAGAACGTGAGGGACACCCTGAATTATATAGTACCCATAACACAATCCAATCAAATAAGAGAAGTATGTCATGTGACATTACTGAGGGGTAATAATATATAAAATCTTTTAGACAGTGTGCATGGGTTGGTGAAAAACAACAACTAATCCATAGCTACACCGCTAGCTGCTACAGCTGTTACATTTCATGTAACAACTTACTAAGAGAATTGTGTCTGTAAATTATGAGAAACAATTCTGTAAAGATCTATTTATTTCAGGTTTTATTTAATTTTTAACATTACATAAAATTAAGTTTCAACATTTTAACAAGTAATTTTCAACAAATAGCAAAATAAACTTTGTGCGATGCCAATGACTAGACAGCAACGTGACAAAAATTTCAAGAAAATATTTGTGTAAATGACTAGACTGGATATAGTATATACCTAGAATGTTAACCCGTCTTGTGACAACCACAAGACAACCGTGCAGCACTAAAGCCCGTCTTGTGTCAACCACAAGACAACCGTGCAGCACTAAAGCCCGTCTTGTGTCAACCACAAGACAACCGTGCAGCACTAAAGCCCGTCTTGTGTCAACCACAAGACAACCATGCAGCACTAAAGCACTCATAATACTACTTATTTCAATTAACCATTTAATTGACAATAATTTTCAAGGAAATTTTGATTTTTGAATGCTAAGAGGATTTTTGTAAATTTATTACGAAAATTTACAAAAAATAGATTTCTGTTATCTTTAAAATGGCCATTCATGGATGTGTAATGATGGTCAAGAAAATTCAAATTTCTGCTTAGCTAATGTCCAATTGCAGACCAAGAAGAGTATTTTAGATTTATGTCACCGAGCCACTCATTCCAGTGGTAAATTTTCTAAAATATTCTTCTCTTAGCCCGCAAATGGACATTTCACAAGATCACGGCAGAGGTCATTGTTGACCAACTTGACCATTAAAAGTTTAATTTGACACAAGAGGGGTTAAATCAACATAAAATAATTTGAGTAAGTATGCATCAGCAGCAAGCATGTCAGCAATAGCATGTAAAAGACAAATTATATAACAGTAATTTAGAGTTAAAACAGTTAGTTTTATGAGCACCGGTTGTTTTGAATTCCTATCAGACATAACGGGTGAGCACACATTTGAGATCATAAACATTTAATAAGAATTTCCTTTGACTACTGGATGAGTGTAAAACATTCCTCGTTCAAAAATTCATAAACTCGATAGTGAGAGAAATTCAATAACAATAAGTCAGAATAATTAACAGTAACAAATAATGAAATAATTTATAAATTAAAACAATTAGAGTGGAGCTTATTTGATATCGCAGAGGGCGGCCACACCTCTGAGTACCCAATGATCGGGACTCTGCATAGTCTTCAGAACAATAAATGTGATGTATGTGAGATCTGTACGCTGCGGTTTCTTGTACACCGGACATTGGTAGAGACGTGGATCTTTGGGAGATGTGGAGTTGATGGCAAACATGTGCACAACTGGCATTGGGGTGAAGAGCACCTTAGCTGGTGGTTCTGTGAGGCGACAGTTTCTGCGATCCCAGCCAGCGCCATCCAAGAACAAACCATATACATATACACCCTCCTGTTATTAGAGAATATAGACATAGTGATAATAACAATCGCCAAGGTAGTTCCAAGTAAAAAACTGCAACTGATCACTATGGCAACAATACTATTTTTATCATCACATTCAGACCGACACATAGCAAATTTCTCATTGAATCTTAAGCTTGAGTACAATAGCTAGTGTTCAGTTAGCAATATTGTTTGAAAATGAGAGTACGGGCGTATTATTTTACCCAATCACCCTCCTCCTAACCCCCCCTTATCCTACCCCTTTCATACTAATAGCACTATCTAAGGGAATGTCTGTTATCAGATCAAGAACCATAACTTTAAATTTTTACCAGCACAACAGTTAGAAATTTTCGCGCTATATTGTCTAAAATAGTCTTCATGGCCTGCAAAAGTGCATCTATTGAGAGAATTTTTAAACATTTAATTTTCTTGACAAATGTTTATTATCAAGGGTTCTATAGAGGATTCAACGATGTGAATAGTGTTAGTTTTTTAGGCTAAAGAGAGTGACATAAAAATGCTCTGTACAGGCTGTGTGCGAGATAGCATTTAAATTTCTGATGGTGTACCAGCAAAGTAGTGTATGCATCATAGTAGTCTTTTACCCAAAGGTTTTAATAGGCAAATCCGCCAAAACATACCTTTGCATGTGTCTTCAGAAACGTCCATTTGCATGGCAACAAAAACATTTATTTTGGAAATTTTATCACTCGAATCACTGGCTCGATTTAACCAGGCCAATTTTCATAAATAGTCTTCCGCTTGGAAGTGGATATTCCCTAAGCAAGAATTTCAATTTTCTTGACAAATCTTGACCATTAAATGGATGACAATAGCATACATGAAGTCTGCACCCAGAATGGTTTACTTATTTAAACAACACGTTATTCTGATGACATACAGGTGGTGCAGCAGTGATTTCTTCTTTGAACTGTCTGATGACATCATTATGCAGAGTAACCGAGTCCAGAGCCCAACCTTTATGTGCACGTGTCACTTCCTGTCTCATAGCTGTCAGAAAACCTGCAATAATACAAACACACAAAATATAGTCAAATCTGTATAACGAGCCCAAGGGAGACGTCCAAAGCCGTGTTTTAATCAATAGTCCAAAAATATCGTAAAGTATCTTTGTGGCTTTGTAAAGTGTATTATGCTCACACAAGCATGGTATGAGTGCCATGAGACAACAAAGGCAGTCTCAAAAGGCTGATCACTGGTCTCATTAGGCAGGTAGTTGCTTAACCATTTCATAATAAAGCTAGCCAAAGTCAGTTTTAGGGAATATCCATTTATAGGCCAAAAGCCTATCTTTGAAAATTTAACACTGGAATGACTGGCTCGACAGCCGAGCCAGCCATTCCATTGGTAAATCTTCAAAAATAGCCAGCCATTCCATTGGTAAATCTTCAAAAATAGTCTTCTCTTGGCCTGTAAATGGACATTTTATAAGCAAATAGTTTTATTTTCCTGGCAAAATTTTGCCATTAAAGGGTTAATAAATGAATTTTACTATTGAATCTTGCTTTGTGGTCGTTTAATCAAGGTGGTCTCAAGAGCCGGTTTGATCGTGTTGTTGTTGTTGAAGACGCACTGCTCACCACTCTCTTGCTCTGCTTATACGCAAAATACAGATCACGCTAGTGGTCACCCAATAACATGTGTAAAAATAAGTAGAGTTCTTATAGCCATGCATTAAATTCAAGGATTTTCATGTCATTTCAAAATTTTCCAGGGTTGATACCAGTTTGGACATCGGGTGGGAAATGAAGGTGGAGCAATGGGATAGGGAATCCCCAGACAATATAACTTATAAGGGGCTCAGAGTCCGCTAATGGACACATTTTAATATTAGATGCTCTGACAAGGCAATTCTTTCATTTTGACTGATGCTTTACGACACTTTTGCATTCAATGAAAGGGAATTCTCTAATTCAAGGCTTATGCCAAAATTCAAGTACTTGAAAAAGTGTATATATAGACCATAGCACTGATTTATGTGGATTTGTCAAAAATGAAAAAAACCCTGCTTTAGACGAGATACAAGTGGCAGTTATAAATAGCTACTCCAGCTACATTTCCAACACTGGCTGGACATACACTTTTGACCGATGTCATAATCTTAATTTTTTAGTACATTTTACGCAGTGCAGGAAAAATACCAATGGTAAATGTACAGTGTGTCACCGGTGTAATTAAAAAAAAAATGAATTTGGAAGTAAGAATAGGGACTGGCTGTGGCTTGCGATCAAATAGTATATGTTATATTAACTTTCAACTCCTCAAAATTGGGTTTAAAGACGCTAAATAGGAAAACTGCTGAATGCTTTGAAAATAATTTACTTGAAGCTTATTGATATCTAAGGTACATGTTTTAGAAAAATACCAAATATCAGTATTTCAAATTTGCAGCAGCTGCACCTATAAGCCTTTATATACCATATTTCAAAATTAATTTAACTGAAAGCTGCTACTAGATTAGGCATCAACAGCTTGCAGTTAGATTAGTTTCAAAATACTAAGCATTTGTCATCGCAAAGAAATTAGGTGACATTTCCATGAACAAGTGTGCCACGCTATAGTTGTGAAATAGGCAGCTTTGTCAGAAATGTCAAGGTAGTTAATGATTTCCAGACCGTACTGGATGATGGTCAGGAAGTATGCACCTCCTTTCAGACCGTGGGAGCATCTGTGTGTCCTATGCTGGGAATTTGTCTTTTGACCAACAACATTTATTTATGCCAATTCATGATGACAACTTAATTGTTGATAAATCACAGTACTGTTGTTTCTCGAATAAAGGCCGCCCTTGAATATAGGTCAAAGGCCCAAATTTGACCAAAATCCTCCCAAAAAACTCTTGTATTCAAGTATAAGATGCTGTGAAATAAATTTTTTTTATCAAATTTCTTTTTCACGAGTGAGATGACATACTTACCCCCCTAACACTCTTGATATACTAGTATATCGGCTCTAAATTCAATAATATTCAGAATTATAAAAAGTTAGGTGCCCCTAATGGGCAGGTGGAAGTACACAGTCATGCACATGACAGACACCACCCACTGCGCATACCGGTACTTCCGTTACTAAATATTGGCTGACATAGAAGCCCAAAGGACCAGGCCTCCGTGGGGTGGCGAGGCCGGGATCCTGTTAGGGAGGTAAGTATGTCATCTCACTCGTGAAAAAGAAATTTGATAAATTTTCTTATTT
The DNA here is from genome assembly GCA_034401795.1 of Chaetoderma sp. LZ-2023a. Lineage (NCBI taxonomy): Eukaryota > Metazoa > Mollusca > Caudofoveata > Chaetodermatida > Chaetodermatidae > Chaetoderma > Chaetoderma sp. LZ-2023a. The sequence continues at coordinate 72,275,784 of CM067363.1, read as the reverse complement.
CACATCATGAGAACATACTTACGTCCTTAACACGCATGATAAAAACCAGAATTTGAAAGTAAATTTGGTGGGAGGGAGGCAAGGTTCTGAAAAACCAGCACACCCTCGAAGAGACTAGGCTCTTTGAATTCTCAAGAGATTTAAAACATCTGAAATTGTGACTGAAACACAACCAGGAACAGAATTTTGCATCGGATAACCGACCGATGAAGAGATTGATAAAAAAATGCGCTCCCCCACACCCCCTCTTTCTGAGGAAGGTTAGGAAAAAACGCTGCTCTAAATGACTAGCACGTTCTCTAATACTTAATGAAAAGTATTACTAGACATTGAAAAAAGAAGAATTGCTTCTATTTCAAAAAACTCTGAAAGAACCACAATTAAGAGACATTAACCATCACCATATTAAATAAAAAATGACACCATCACCAAGACAAAAAACAAAAATGGTCATAAATACTGACCTCTGATGTCTTGGATGCGGCACTCATCTCTTCCCCCACCGGATGAAGAGAATTGTACCAGCTAATAGTAGGGATACCCTACCAATAAATGTGATATTTGTAAATAGCAGAGGAGGAAACTATTTACAAACATAAACCTCTACATTATTTTATTTTCTGAGGATTGAGACAGCGAGCGGGTTAGAAGTGTCACGAAGGTAATGGTCGGTAAAACTTGATTCACAGTGCCACTGGGCTACTGGCATAATGTCTTCAATAGAAACACCATTAAATAATGCCATGGAAGTTACCACACCACGGACACTATGAGCCTTGGCTCTATCTACTTGGATTCCAGTGGCTGTCTTATGACAGAATTGAATACATTCTACTATCCATCTAGAAATAGTGTCTCTTGACGCCCTACCATGGGGTTCAATATATGACAACCACAGGAAACATGGGTCCGTCCGCCAAACCAGAGTTCTTCTCTTGTACTTATTTAAAGCACGGACAGGACACCATACTTTAGCACCAGGATCATATCTGGTTAAGGCAGGTAAACTAATAGGTTTACCCGGATATTTTAAAGATTGATTCTTAGCCAAGAAATTCAATCTTGGTAGAAGCTCAAGGCCGTCCCCTGTAACTATATAATGGTCAGGCTCAGCAGACAAGGCATGAATTTCACTCCTGTGTCTGGCTGATGCTGCCGCAACTAAAAATACAGTTTTAAGTGTCAATAATTTTACAGATATAGCACTAAGTGGTTCAAAAGGTTTATCACTCAAAACCTGCAGAACCAGAGAAAGACTCCATCACAGTGTCAGGGGAGGATTTCTTGGTCTGAGATTTCCCATACCTTTAATAAGAGTATTTAAAACACTTACTTCATCACTTCCCCTCTTTGCCAAGCAAGGGATAACAGTCATTAATGCTGATTTGTATCCAGCAATAGAATTAGGTTGAAGACTATAGGTATCATACAGGTGACAGAGAAAATCAGCTACTACCTGAATAGATGCTTCCATCGGATTGATACATCTCTTTGAGCACCATTCTGCAAAACTGTTGATTTTAAAATTATAAGCTCTGGAGGTTGACCCCCTTCTGGCTCTGCCCATGAAATTGGCTGCTTGCTCAGAAAAGCCCTCCTTAATCGCGGATTTTTTTGACAACATCCATGCAGTCAATTGAAACATTGATGGATTGTTGTGAAGGGTCTTGCCCTGGAAGATAATATTGTCCATCAGAGGCAGAGGAACCGGATTGCAAACCAGAAGGACCAGCAGATCCGTAAACCATGATCGGCTTGGCCAATTCGGGGTGATCAGAAGCACTTGGCATTCCTCTTGTTTGATCTTCTGAAGAATCCTTGGAATCAGGATTGTTGGAGGGTATGCGTATGCATACATTCCCTTCCAACTGATAGCTAGCGCATCTATTGCGATAGCGCTTGGATCTGGAATCGGAGAAACGTACGTCGTCATCTTCGCATTCTTCATTGCGAACAAATCTATGTTGGGATCTCCCGAATGATTGAACAGGTGATCCGCCACACATTGATTTAGTTGCCATCCTTCGGCTCAATGAGTCTGCTAACAGATTCAGCCTTCCCGGAATATGAACTGATTTCAAGGTTATCATATGATCCATGCACCAGCAAAGCAGCTTCCATGTCATCATACAGAGACTGGGAGACTTCGTTCCGCCATGGCGGTTTATGTAACTCACTACTGTAGAGTTGTCTGAAAGTATCATCACAAATTTTCCCTCTACTTCTTTTAATAAGTGTTCCAGGTCTAGAATTACAGCCCGCAATTCTAGCATGTTGATATGTTCCTTTGACTGTTCCAGATTCCAAAGCCCTGATATAGTGGCTACTTCAGGCAAGCTCCCCAACCCTCCATCGATGCATCCGTAAACATCGTTACTTGAGGGTGGAGAGGGGTCAGCATGACCCCCGCCAGGAGATTTCCTCTCGCCATCCACCGATGAAGGTGATGAATGAGAGGGTCCAACACTTGAATGCACGAGTCCAGTGATCCTGAACTCTGTGTCCACTGAGCCATGAGAAATAATTGAATCGGCCGCCTGAGGAATGACTGGTTCCATTGAAACCTTCAGACCTAACATTCTCAGATAGACTCGTGCTAGAATATAACGACTGTTGCAAACCAACTGAATGCATGAGAGGAGATTCTCCACTCTCTCCTGGGATGGATAAACATATCCTATCTCCAGATCGAAGAACATACCCAGGTAAACAAACTTCTTGGATGGAGTCAGCTCTGATTTCTGAAAGCTGATTATCCAGCCTAAATCTGTGAGAGTTTTCAAAACTATCTCCAGATTTGCTGTCAAACTTTCTGGGTTGTGTGCTTTCAGCAACCAGTCATCTATGTAAGTGTGAACAGCTTTATTTCTCCTGCGGAGGTATGCCGTGATAGCAAGTACCACTCGAGTGAAGACCCTTGGAGCCGTCGAGATGCCGAATGGAAGAACCTTGAATTCCAATCGGCATCCCTGAAAAGCAAATCTCAGGAACCGACGAAAACTCCTTGCAATTGGAATGTGGAAATAAGCATCCTTGAGATCTATAGATGCTGTCCACATCCCCTTCTCTAATCCCAACAACACCGATCTTACTGTTTCCATTTTGAAACTCGGTGTGTCTATAAACCTGTTTAGAGGTTTGAGGTTGAGAATTGGTCTCCACCCCCCGGTGTTCTTTGTCACAAGAAACACGGTTGAATAGAAGCCCGGGCAATCTTGCGCCGGTTGAATTGCTTCCTTTAGAATTAGAGATTCTATCTCCTCTTCTATGCGCAACCGCTTGTCTGGATCTCTTGGAATTTGAGTCCAGACCGGTACCAGAGACAGATGCAATGGCGGACCTCTTATCCATTCTGGACTGTACCCGTGTGAAAGCCATTGCAAGACTAAGCGGTCCTCAATTAACCGCTCCCACTTCTGAATGTGGCAAGTCAAATGACCTCCCACTGGTGCAGCTAGGGTTGACGGGGTGCCCAGGAGTGTAGACTCTCGCATCCATGTCTTCATGCTCATCCTGTGGGCCGAGCAGGTAGTCTTCATCATCTTCCTGGTCAGGAAAGTTAGACTCTGGATTAGTAAGGAAAACTAACCCAGACTGACCAGGAGAATGCTCGAAAGCAGATGATGAGGTTACACCGCGAGTGATCGTGGTCAGGCCCGCTGGTCGGGTCCCGCCTGATGCTGCTCGTGCCGCTGGAACACCAGGCGATGCGAACATCAAGCCTGGGTCCAAGACGGCCGCCCCTGGATCAATAAATACTTTGTCCGAGCTAGTAGGGCATGATCCAGGGACGGGGGCTACCTGCACTGAGGTCGATGCGCAGGAAGTTGAAACACCTGTGCCAGGCAAAAAGCCGCGAAGCATGTCTAGCATCAGATCTTTCAAAGTCCTGCGCATCTCACTCACTAACTCAACCTTGAAGGCCTCGAGCTCACCCTTGTTCTTCTTGCCCTCTTCAGCCATCAGGTTAACCTGGGAACAGAAGAATTCAGAGGTTAGATCCCCCCCCCCCCCCCCCCCCCTCTTTACAAATGACACATTTGTTAGTTAGCCTACAAGCTGAACACAGATGGCAAGGGTGGGGGAAGAATCTAGCCTTCATAGGCTTCAGACAGGATGGACATGACTTCTGAAAAGGGAAGGGATACGAAGACAATGAGTATTATATTTTGGAAAGCCTTGTTAATTGACTATAAGTACAAAACAAGACCAAACTCGAGAGAAGACATCCACTTTTATGACAGACAACCCTGACGGGACAGCTGACTTCTCTAGTTAATAAAAACCAATCACAACCGGGATCCCAAATTAAGAAAGAGAGAGAAAGATTCTGACTATCTAGATATCTCTCCACCATCATAATAAAGGGTGATAAACACATCACAGACTTCTCTAAACTAAGATTATGACATCAAGGAAAGAGAAAAAACTCTGGTTGATTATGACATCAAACCTCAATGCAAAAGCTCCTTCAAGGAGAGGGGACATCAGAAAAGAATGCAAGAAGTATCTAGATATTAAAGATTCATACCTCCCGAATAATATAATATCAAATTATATATATTCGAGAACCCATGTACACACAAGAGAATACAGTGCAATAACAAAAGGCAGCAGAAAATTGTGATTATTTTCAAATAATTATGTGCCATAATTAATAAACTACCTTAGCCTGAGCACAGGCAACCATCCTCTTGTGCAGGAGAACACGTCCAGCCATCCGCCGAGACTCCTCTTCCAGAAGAACTGATGAGGGGGGGAATCGGACAAAAGGAAGGAGATATTTCCTTTATTAATTTAATATATCTCCAACCCGTAGACATATCATGATGATAAGTAAAAAAAGAGACGTGAACAACCTTCGAGAGAACAGGAATCCTTATTCAAGCATAAGTCGAACCTGTAAGCACAAAGCACAAGAGATTAATAGTCTAGGCGCTGGGAAAAAATTTAACAAGGATTCCCAGCGCCTGAAAACGCGGTACCGGCGAAACGGCCGCGACGAATACCGGTAACAAATAAAAGTTACAAGTCTTAGATAAATATATGGAACTCGTCAAAGATGATGAGGAGGACTCCTCCAACACTTTAGCATCAGCCATGATGGATTGGGATGATTTAGAGAGAAAATTCTTCAAAAAGAGCCTGTGAAGATTTTTCACAAGTTGCTTTCCAGCCAATATATTAGAAAACGGAAGTACCGGTATGCGCATGTGCAGTGGGTTGTGTCTGTCATGTGTACTTCCACCTGCCCATTAGGGGCACCTAACGTTTTATAATTCTGAATATTATTGAATTTAGAGCCGATATACTAGTATATCAAGAGTGTTAGGGAGGTAAGTATGTTCTCATGATGTGAAATTTCGAAAAACGTACCTTTAAAAAATCGAAAATTGGTATAAAAAATTACCATCACTCAGCACTATGTTTAATATATGCCTAAAAAATATCATGGTGGAAGAGAAATTATTAAATAGGACCGCCTAAATACCGCGTATCTTCAATAAAGATTGTTTATTACATCAAAATCAATCTAATTTTGACATAAAATGTCGGCTCGAAAATATAGAAATCACGTGACATTAGGAATGTGGTAAGATGGTCACCAATTGTAATGCCAACAAACATTAAATGATCCAAAATGGAATCACGTATGACAAAAATTTCTTGAAAGTCTGAGAATTAAAATGAGAAGACCGCTTGTTATGTTGGCCAGCCACTGGCTCATTTGCGATTGCAGGTGCTGTGTAATCTTATGCGCTAACAAGAGTTGGTTATCTGGCGAGCCGTTGGCTCTTTTGCGATTGGAGGCGCTGTGTGATCTTATGGACTAACGGGAGTTTGCTATCAAATAGTTTTGAATTTCAATCAATTTTAATCAATATCAATTTCATTTGAATATCTTGACTGCGAAAAAAAGTGCGGAAAAGTAATATTTTTCGTATTTCATCAGACGAAATGAAAAATTGACGAAAACGTCCGAAACGCGAACTTGGCCTGTAACTCGCTATACTAAAGCAACCTATCGATTCTCACTGGAATACCTTGAAGACATGCGAAAAAAGTGCGGAAAGCTGATAATTTTCATATTTCTTAAGTCAAAAGGGGCCATAACTCCATAAAAATTTGAAGCATACCCCTGAAACTCGAACTTGGCCTGTAACTTTTCAAAGCAAAGCAATTCTCAGTAGAATATCTGGAAGGACTGCGAAAAAGTGCGGAAAACTAATACTTCATAAGTTGAAAGGCAGGGGGGGGGGGGGGGGGAAGGGGGCATAACTCCATGAAAAATTTACGAAAATGTCTGAAACTCGAACTTGCTCTGTAACTCCTTATACTTAAGCGTTGTACTGATTTCCCCTTAAATATCTTGAAGGAGTGCAAAAGAGTGCAGAAAGCTGATATTTTTCGTACTTCTTAATTCGAAAGCGGCATAACTACATACAAAATTTACGCATGCGTTTGAAACTCGAACTTGATTTGTAACTTCTCATAACAAAGCAATATACCAATTCTCAGTTAAATACCTTGAAGGACTGCGAAAGTGTGGAAAACCAACTGCCACAGACGGACAGATGGAGTGCAAACCTAGAGTTCCCCCGGTAGGGGACTAATAATCACCTTGTGGATTGAAAAACCCCGTCATCCAGAAGACATCTGGTCTACTAACAAACACCCATGCATGAAACTGTTCATTTCTGTCTAAAAATTCAGCAAACCAGAAGGCCAGGGTTGACGACTGCCATGAAATACGTCGCCAACTATTAGGTACCCTCGCATCAAACATGTTATCTAAGGCATCTCGTAGAGTCTGTAACATACAAACATGATAAATCTTTAATTACAAAATTCTGTATTTTACTACTACATATATGAAGTACATACAACTCCTGACTTCAAAAATCAAACTGGAAATATTGACCGATAGACAATAATAAATGAAGATCTTATGTCCTAAAATAAAACTAGAAATATCTGTAGCAAATACCAACACAATACAACTGACAAAAAGTTACATTTTCATGGTGAAAATAAATTTTTACATGCGTCACTAGACGCCAGGGGGAATGCGAGCCTGGTGTGCTGGTTGTTGTTCTTGTTCTTAAGACATTCTTAATAACTCTGGTTCTACTAAAGGAACCTTCTCCAAACGTGGGTGGAAGGTTGCCCAAAGACATATATTTTTTTTAAGCAACAGCATCAAAAAAGCATCTGCTTTTGTTTCTATGAGAATTATTAATACTTACTAGATGTACTATTATGATAATGCCCATCTAGTCAAGTGCAAAATAAACAATTAAAAACTCCGCACTCTCCATGGTCCTGCCCATACTGTATCCAGGAATTACCATAAGCGCCAGGTACCGAGTCAATTCCCGAGTACAGTCAGATTCGTATTATGTTTGCCGTAACAAAACAGCGAAAGCAGCTTGGCCTCACCTCAACAGGGCGGCTGAGTTGGGTCATAGTACATCTGGTAAGTATTAATTAATTCTCTTAGAAACAAAAGAAAAGCGGATGCTTTTTTGCTTCAACATCGAATAATACTTACCAGATGTACTATTATGATAAACTCCGGATTTCGACAGCCAGGAATTCTGGTGGGCAGAGGTCAGGCTCTAAACAGCTCTCATCTACCAGTCAAAGAGAAGGCTTGTGAAGAGACTGAGAACCCCAGCATACGCTTGCGTTCCGCCATCTGACTCAGAGTGCTAAACATCCATTGTCTAGACCGTGCTCCCTCCTGGCCCCCCCCCCCCCCAAACCCTCATTTGTCTGCACAAATCATGAGGGCTGTCAAAGGGAGGCAACACCCACCAGACCCGTGTCAGCGCTACATCTCGGCTAGGGCAGTCCAAGAGAGTGCAAAGAAGCTACTACAGCTTCTAAATTACGAAAAAACTATCAATAATCTGATTAGATTTTCAAATTGGAATGAGTCTATTGTCTGTTCATAATGAATAAGTATACTCAAGAATCAGACATTTCACTTAGAAGTTGATAATTCGACTGCAAGTGAAACAATATAAATTAGTCACTTAAACTAGGAAACACTCACCATTCTTAGTGCTTTGTCCTCTGTATTCGTCCCAGGAGCTCACCCATCCATGGTTGTTCACTGGCCATATCCATCTCCTGCATCAGTGCCTTGTTGAAGCCCTTGCGATGTATAGGTTAAGAGTGGTCGGTTATGACTTAATTAAGATTCGACAAATTTGCGATGGCGACAGGATTAAGCGAGCTAGAGATATCGTGAAGATAGGAATCAGTAAATGACAACTCTGCATGTCACTGTGCTAGACATCACCTCCTCTAACCCGTATAAAGGGCCAATGTTGCTGCTAGTGCTCGGACTTAATGGCCATTTGGGGGGTCAATTTGCTGTCCTGTAGCCATTTTATGCGACATCTGAATAGCATTGACTATCCACCATTAAATAGTATGTTTCGAGGCACGAAAATGAGGAGCCATGAGACAAAGCCAAAGGAATTTTGGGGTCGTCTCTCCACTCCTCTGTATGTTTCTTGTACATCTTCAGACATCTGACAGGACATCAAGCACAAGAGCTTGGATCAGGTATGACTAGGCTAGGCAAATTGATTGGTTTTCCTGGATATTTAAGTGACTGATTCTTTGCTAAGAAACAAAGACACAGTAGTAGTCTTAAGACTTCACCCGTAATGACAAAACGGTCTTGTTCGGCAGAAAGCGCATGAATTTTGCTTCGCCTTCCCACCGACGTTGCTGCAACCAAGAAAACGGACTTAAGTGTTAACACTTTAATATCTATAGATCTTATAGGGTCAAAAGGAGCATGCCTAGAACCTGAAGGACAAGAGATAGGTCCCATGCAGGAATAGGCATAGGCTGTCTAGGTCGGAGATTGCTCATTCCTTTTCTAACTTCATTTAATGTGTTGTTCTCCCCTCCTGCGATGGCCAGACTGGCAAGGACTGAAGCTAATGCAGACTTTTACGCTGCTATGGTTGAAGGTACAAGTTTGTCAACCGTGTATAAATTTGTCAACCTCGAGAAAATCTACTACATGTTGAACAGTTGCAGAAAAGGGATTAATACTTCTTCCCTTGCAACACTCTGCAAATTTGTTGATTTGATAATTATATGTTCTGGTGGTTGACCCCCTTCTGGCTAAAGCGACAAATTTTGCCGTTGTGGTGATACAGACCCCTGTTCTGAGAAATCAAGAAGGTCCAGCAGATCCCTAAACCATGATCGGCCTGGCCAATGAGGCGCGATCAGTAGTACTTGGCATGTGCCCTCTCTTATCTTTGCCAAAACTTTTGGGATTAGAATTGTTGGAGGATGCGCATATGCATACATTCCTCTCCAATTTATCGCCAGTGCGTCTACTGCTAGAACTAGCGGATCTGGGATCGGAGAAACATGTGACCATCTTTGCGTTTCCTTTTATCGCAAACAGGTCCACATTTGGTTTGCCCCAATGTTTGAATAGAACCTCTACTACCGACTGGTTGAGCTGCCATTCCGTCGGATGGCAAACCATCCTCCGACTGAACGCATCCGCTACTATGTTCAGCCTGCCCGGAATGTGTGCTGCCCGAAGAATATTCCTACCTAGACAACACAGCAGATTCTATATCTTCATACACAACTCTGGCGACCTCGTCCGCCTTGGCAGTTCAAATAGGACACCACTGTGGAGTTGTCTGTCCTTATTAGGACTATCTTGTCTCGGATTAAGTTCTCAAACTTTAGAAGTACTAATGCCACCGCTAATAGTTAGAGAATGTTTGTGTTTCTGCGCATTTGTCCGATCCCATTCCTCTGACAAATCGTACATTACTGCTCCCCAACCCGTCGCAGATGCTTCCGTGAAAATGGACATCTGTGGCTGAGGAGGCTGTAGTGGAACACCTTGCAGGAGATTCTGTTCTGATAACCACCATTGAAGGTGGAATATGAATGTTTCTTTTACTGGAATCCTCTAAGACAAAAGATCCGTTCTCTGAGACCAGAATGACATTAAATACATCTGAATCGGCCTGCATCTGAGCGTCGCATAAGGCACCACCTTCTCCAGAGATAATAGCAAACCCAGTAATCTGAGAAACTGACACGCCATCAGATAGGCGCCTAGAGAATTTGACCCGAAAACTGCTTGAAGACTCTTGACGCTGCTCTCCGCCGGAAATGCCATACAATCCATGGGATTGAACAGAATTCCCAGATAAACAAATTCCTGGGATAGAGTCAGCTCTGATTTCTCTAGATTGACAATCCATCCTAGATCCTTTAATAAGGCTAGGACCACTTTCAGATTGTTGCGCAGAATGACTGGATTCCCTGCCTTCAGCAGCCTGTCTTCTATGTAAGTAGAACAGCTATGTTATCTCCTACGAAGATAAGTCATGGCGAGAACAAATTGGTGAAGACTCTGGGAGCTGTGGTCAGGCCGAATAGCAATGCATTGAATTCCTAGACACTGTCTTGGAACGCAAACCACAGATACTTATGAAAAGGAATTGACATTGGAATATGAAAATAAGCATCCTTCAAATCTATCGACACTGCCCACATACCCGTTCTCAAACCTGCCATTACCGCTGCTACTGTTTCCATCTGAAATTTTGGTGACAGAATAAACTTGTTCAGCAGCTTGAGGTTGAGAATTGGTCTCCAAACTTCGGTGCATTTTCGGGCGAGGAAAATCATCGAGAAGCCCTTGGAAGATTGATCGCGGACCAAAATAATTGCATTCTTCCGTAGATCTTTGATTTCTGAGCGAATGACCTCCAAATGATCAGACTCCCTTGGAACGGGAGTCCAGACAGGAGTCGTAGTTAACGGAACCAAAGATTCTCGGATGAGCCAGTCCGGTTCGTACCAACGTCTTAACCAATAACAGACTAAAGTCTTGCACAACCTGTTCCCAATGGTTTGAGAACAGCTGAAGTCTGACGGTAGGAATATGCACACAATTCACGGTCGATATTGCCGGACAAGATGTGAATTCGTTTTGGTGAAGATTCACGACTCACGACATCCCTGGCGCCACCGGTACGGGTCTCTCTGTAAACCCATCAGGACCCACCCATCCACACGGCTTCTTGGCGCCCCAGAACCACCACCTCTGTTATCTTTATGATAACTGGATCGTCCTGAGCTGCCACCTTTCCTGTCATCGTCATACGGCCTCTTATTAGAAGTCTTAAATGACGACCGGCAAGGTCCCGGCCAACCGGATGCCCGATGGGCATTACGGCCAGAAGGATGATCTCTGCCGCTGCTGATCTTGACGATGCTGCTTGTAGGACTGCCGAAGCTGTGTCCTTTTCGTCGACTTCCATGACTTGCCGACTACTTCTTACTCAGCAACCATTGATGCCACGTTGGAGAGCTTGCCTTGCCGAGACTGGACCAATGAAGGGTGCAGAAGACACAGCGGCCCTCATTTCTGGTCCTGGTTCTACGCAATGGAGAACCAGCCTCCATCGTTTAGCCAATGTTCTGGTGATTACGCTGGCCAGACAATCTTGGGATAGGCGCATGAAATCCAGTAGCAGCCTCAGGCACCTCCCCCACCATCCGCTGCGCAGGTCAGCATCCCCTGCGAGATGGTACAGCCATGCATGCGACAAAGATTGATGCTTCTTCAATAAGTGAAAGCTCATTGAATGCATCTTTATTACCTTGAGAGACCAAAGGACGAGAATGACCCTTGGACTTCCCAGCTAATGGCCTATTCAAAGCCTCACGTTCCTACACTGACAAGCGAGGAACACGAGTATATTGATGGTAAGCCAGCTCCGGAATGCGGCCCCTACTCCTGATACCTTTGGGGCCTTCGGTAGCGAATATTAGCGCTGAACCAAATGGTACGCCGCGACTTCCAACATATCATAATGAGTATCTAAAGGTAGCATAGGAATGACTGAAGAGCCACTGGACAGAGCGCTAGGCGCATGCTCTGACATCCGCTCCATCACCGGATCACGCCGAGATCATTGCTCTGAAGCCAACCTGAGACAGTCGGACATCCAAACAAGAACCTGCACCAACTTGGCTTCTGTGCAGAACGAGGATTCGTCCGTCCATCAAGGGACTCCCACTCTCGTCCTCCTTCTCACCATTGGATGAAAAGGTTGCCAACAATCTCTGCTGAGAACCTTGGCCCCTGCTTCCAATTCGAAGGGGGTCCATGGTTTGGCTGCATGCGGCACCATTGGCCAGAGAATCCACGGACATGGTATAAACACAATTCAACGGATCCCCGACAGGAACCTGGATTGCATCCGCTACTATCACAGGATGACCAGCTCCAACAAACCCACATCCGGAACCCCGACGGAAGCCATAAAATATGGCCCCAACAACGGTCCAGATGCCATAGTCAGGGTGAAAAATGCCCGACAGAAGGTTGACATATCCACCAGGCTTACAGACCCGAACAAAATCCAGGTTGATACCCGGGAGACTGAACGGAATCGCCTCCTGAGAGAGAACCGGCAGCTCCCAACAACAATACATTCTCCTCCTCCGTCGGCTCGTAAGCAACCGTGAGAGAAGGGGCGGGTGCACGTTCCTTCGCAAGCCCAGCCTGAACACCAATTGGTTGTCCTACACCTGGCTGCATCTGCGGAACTGTAAACGGGAAGAATTCAAACATGGCCTTAAACTGGGCCTCCCAGATGCCCAAGGCTGAATCCTTATGCTCGTTGAGCCATTCCTCCATTCCCTTCAATGAGGCCTGATCAGCACGTGCCATCTTGTCCTTCGCTATTCTCTCTAACCGCCCATGCCTATCGCTGTCGAACTCTGCCACAAGATACGATAACCACTTAAAACATACATCATAGGGTCTCCAACCTTACACCAGGCACAGGCGACGCAGTGATGGCTAGCAAACCTCCGCTTCATGAAGTGATTACACGTTGAACAAAGCGTATCTGGAGGTGCTTTGCCCTGTCCCTTCACTTTCTGCGAACACAGAGCAAAGAATTAAAATGCTGACCATGGCAACAAGAATCAAGCACAAACGCACATTACTTGATTATAATCATCGATTCCTAAAATACTAACTTTCTCTTAAATCAACGTTAATCAAGGCTATGAGCAGGATTAATTTTAAGAATTAACACTTCAGAAATTTTTTAAACACAACTCAGATACTAATAATAACAAGATACCCAAGGGTCTGTGATGTTCACCTGGACCATTATCATTTGAAGGATTTGCATTTAAATATACATGATTCGTTACATTAAGCATGATGGGAAGAAACTTCCACAATCTGGAAAGGCTAAAGAAAGCCACTGGATCCACCAACTACACTGTATTGCCCCTATAGGCATAAACGAAGCAGGATGAGATTGTCATAAATGGTCTCCCACCTACGTTGTTATTAATGAAAAAAATGTTCACAGGAAAAATCTACCAATCAAAATTCTGGATCATTTTTAGCCAAGTTGACTATTTCCAGTAAATTTGTAATAAAATATATTTTTACCCAAAAGATTTGATGAATCAAAATTCTGAATGCAAGTTCTAGAGCTTACGTTCATAGGATCCTTTTGGCCATATTCGTTTGAAATAAGTTAAGTTGACAAGCAGAAGCAAAATTCTGAATGGAGGTTCTAGAGCCCATCACCACAGATCCTTTCAGCCAAATTTGGTTGAAATCGCTCAGAATGGTAAGGAGAAGCAATCTGACAATTTCCAGTACATATTTAATAAAATCTAAGATTTTCACCCAAAAAGTTGATGAATCAAGTCTGAATGGAAATTCTAAAGCCTATGACCATAGGTTGCTTTAAGCCAAATTTGGTGAAGATCGCTCAGAATGGTAAGAAGCAATTTGACAATTTCCGGTACATTTTTCATAAAATCTAATATTTTCAACCCAAAAATTGATGAATCAAAATTCCAAATGGATCTTCTGGAGCCTACCACCATAGGGTCCTATTTTAATCCTCAGGATGCTGAGCTATAAATGTAAATTATTTCATTAAATACAGCATGGTAGCTGATGTTCATTTTGAAAACTGTTTTTCTGTAAGCAAGATACAACAGCTTTGATAAAAGAGTTTTCAAAATGTACACTTGACTTCAATCAGCACTCTTATTACTATTTTGACATCTTAGAGAACAGCACCATAAGGGTTAAAATGTTGTATATTTGTATATTTTGTAAATAAATAAAATGTGTATATTGTATATATCAAAGTTGTGTACATAGATGTAAATAGTACTAAGCATAGTCTGAAGGCCCCGGGGAAGACCAGCTACCTGTAACTGATCGGTTTACCTTCGTTAAATAAAGCTTATTATTATTATTATTATTTATTATTATTATTATTATTATTATTATTATTATAGGGTCCTTTCAGCCAAATTTGGTTGAAATCGGTCAGAATGGTAAGAACAACTAATTTGACAATTTACGGTACATTTTTCAGAAAATCTAAGGTTTTCAGCCCAAAAAATTGATGAATGAAAATTCAGAATGGAGGTTCTGGAGCCTACAACTATTGGGGACTTCCAGCCAAATTTGGTTAAAATCGGCCAAGTGGTTAATGAGGAGTAATGTTTTAAAGCAAAAGTTGATGGACGGATGGTCGCCAAGGAATAAGCTCACTTGGCCCTTCGGGGGGGGGGGGAGGTGAGCTAATAATGAATCCAAGAATAATAACACTGATCGCTACAAACACCCTCGACAATAAAGCGAGAACTAAAAAATCGGCTTCAACTGAGTGCATAGACACGTCAAACCAAAACACTACATAATGGCGCCGCCATCTTGGCTAAGGTGCATCCATCTAGGAAGGAACTGAGTCGCAACAGAAATTAACCGAGTACCCGGATAAGATTAAAAAGTTAACAGGTAACGGAGCGCCTCCTATAATGGTTACCAATTTAAAACAATGTGCCAATTTAAGGAAAATTCAAACAGTCATTACGGCACGAATGTATAAATTTTAGATTGATACAAACTGCCCCTGTGACGATTTTCCTTTGCCTTCCATGGAGACAAAGATACTAATCCAAGAAAGCACTGCCGAATGCACAAATTTCATAAATTTAAGAGCTGATAAAAAACATGTTAGATGTTTTCCGCAAAATAGACGAATCTGACTGTACTCGGGAATTGACTCGGTACATGGGACTTATGGTAATTCCCGGACACAGTATGGGCAGGACCATGGAGAAAGGGGAGTTTTTAATTGTTTATTTTGAGCTAGAATAGATAATAGATATTATCGAAATAGTGCATCTGGTAAGTATTATTTGATGTAGAAACAGCTTTCAGCAATATTGTTTTCAAAAAACAGTTTTCAATAACGTTGGTTATACTGGAGGGGTCTTCTCCAAACTGGGGTGGAAGCTTCCCTTGGCATCCTAAAGATATATGCCAACGCTGGCGTCAAAAGTTAAAACCGAACAGCGTTCACCAACATAGTTTTTAAAATAGGATACTTTTGACCTCACGGCAGCCTGATTAAAAAATATATCAATGACACGGGTATTGGTCAAATTTTACTTCGTTTCATAGAGACATGGTCACCAGACCATAACATAAACTGTTTTCATCATTGTTTTTCGACAACGTGCCAGTATTTGGTGTATTATTTATTCACATATTAATATCCAATCTGTCACTCAACTATCTGACATCATAAATAAACAACTTACATGCTAGCTAACGTCACAATCAAAATGACGGTGCTCCATCACGGAAGTTGAAACATTCTGTGGAATATTTGGAACTAATTTGTCTGGGAGTTGTTGCTTGGCAGTAACAGTCCCTAGTCAAATTAGTTTCAAAATATTCGACAGCTTATCAATGTACAGTTATCTTGGAATTTAGATTTTCAGAATTCAGTCTTCAAACTGATTAACCCTTTAATGACTAAATTTTATCAAAAAATCAAAATATTTGCTTTTTGAATGTCCCGCTGCAAGACAAGAGGCTATTTTTGAAAATTTATCACTGGAATGCCTGGCTGTTACCGAGCCAGCTTTTCTAGTGGGAAATTTGCAAAAACAGTCTTCTCTTGGCCTGCAAATGGACATTCCTCAAAATCACTGCAGAAGCTGGTTTCGGCCGGCTTCGGCATGAAAAGGTTAAATTCATTCAAATATATATTTCTAAGCATAAATCGTGAGATGCGAGTACATACCTCACTCATTATGATGGTACCCTCTATAGCCAGTCGGAGGTCAGCAAGGGTTATGCGCACAATCGTTATTACACGCTGCATACGATCAATCTCCTGCCGCAAAAAGATGTTCAGTGGGTGTAGACTTCCCATCTTACGCAGACGTTCTTTGACCTAGAACCATGAAGAATAAACTCATGTTCTAGAAAACGCAGCTAATCAGCACGTAGAAAGCGTAGTCCAATACCGTTATTGCCAATAAATGTATACAAATTTGAGTCATAGACATGCATGTCACAGTTTTGACACGTACCTCGGCGAGCCACTTAGGTGACAATACAATACAAGCTCACTGGTGATTTAGACATACATGAAAGAGACTTGTAGGCCTAAGAATGTTTCAATATGAATGTGATCTATCTATTATAAGACAACTTTACCTATGTAATATAACAAGAACATTGATTTTAATTTTATAAGCCCAATGATAATTGAAAATCACTCATATAATTTTAGACCTACTACAGCAGAGTTTTGAATTGCAATTACATAAATATTCGGCCTAGGCCAACAGATCGGCTAAGTTGCACATGTTTACTTTCAGAATCTGTCTGTTGAATTACTGAGGCAGCAGGGGATGCTGTGCTGTTATACAAGAATTTACAGTCAGCTCGGACAATAGATTCAGATAAAATGCTGATTGCAATCTAAATCTAAAATGGTATCCACATTTCTAGTGAGTTAATGTGCCAATAAACTACCAGCTAAGCTAACAAATACGCCCATATTTACTTGAAAAATATGTCTATTATCGCTAAATGAGAACGATAAGTAGTGTTTTAAATGGTTCTGGTAAATTATCGGAAAATCTGAGATGCTTGCCACAAATATTGACCAATCAAAATCCTGAATAGATGTACTAGAGCCTACCACTGTAGGATCTTCCAGCCAAATTTGGTTAAAATCAACCAAGTGATTACCATTAAATCTCGACTAAAGAACACAGTTTTTGGGTCAAATTACATTTTCTAGGAAGTGGGTGCATCCTATAATCGAGTACATTCTTTGAGCACATTTTTTGGTCCAAAGTTTTATAATAAAGTTAAAATGATACCACGAAAATTGAACTCAATTTCGGTACAAAAAAATTATGGCTATGTTTAATGTATACCTCAAAAACATAATCGCGGAAGTGAACTTATTAAACTGTAGCGCCCAAACAATCGCGTATTCATTAATAAAGATCACTGATTACATCAAAATTAATCCTGAATTTGACATAAAATGGCGTCGAGAAAAGAAATAAATCACGTGATTCGCCTCCAATCGCAAATGAACTTTATTTAGAGCGAGTACTAGGATATAAATATTCAGGACGCGGAACTCGGAATTGCTGTATATTATCATTGGTCTGATAAGTACCCGTTTGATAACAAACTCCTGTTAATATACTAGATCTCGTGACAACACCACGCTTTCCAATCGCAAGAACCAGCAGCTCGCCAACATAAGCGGTCTATCTCATTTTAATTCTCAGACTTTCAAGCAATTTTTTTCATATGTGTTGATTCAGTTTTGGATCATTTGATGTTGGTCGGCATTACAAAATTAATGCGCAATACGGGTGAAAACACTGTTCTACTATTTAAGGAAATGAACTAACATATGCTCTTGAATGAAAGCTGTAAATAATAATCAACCTATAGGCCCCCCCCCCCCCTTCATCACAAAAAAAGGAATAAATCAGAATCTTAGAAAAAAGCAGCTAAATACCATTTATGTCGCTCTGACAGGAATCAAAGTGACGCAGCTGGACCTATGCGCTCTGGTGTATGCTTAAGGCCAGTTCGGTTAATCGATATTTCATCGATAGTCGATTATTTTTCCTGCCGATTATATAATCGAGTGTAAAATAAAATAATCAAAAAATCGCAAAAAATTAATTTAATTGGGCAAAAGTCAATTATTAATTTTAATCAGGCATAATTTAGTGTTTAGTTTTGTAATACAGCTAATGCATCGGTGGTTTGATTGCACTAGCAAGGTAGTTGTATAAACATCAATTCCTGATGTTCAAGTCTGCACCTTCCGTGTCCTGATCCACGCACGTGAATGTTTATATAAGTAATTGCTTGATACGCTGGTGATCAGAACCATTTGAATGCTACTGCTTATGGAACAAGAGGCCCAAGGGCCTGTGGCACTCACCTGGACTATTGGCATTCAAACCATTTGCATATAAAGACATGATGGATGATTTTCAGAAAATCCAAGATGGCCATAAAAAAATTGACCAATCAAGACTCTCGTTTAATATGTTAAAGCCTACTGTCATAGGATCGTTCCACCCAAGTTTTGTTCAAATCGGGTTATTGATTAAAGGAGTACCGTTTTTAAATGGTTCCGGAAAACTTTCAGAAAATCAGAGATTGCTGCCAAAACATTGACCTATCAAAATTCTGAATAGAATTTCTAGAGGCTACGACAATAGGATCATTCCAGTCAAAATTGAAAGTTGAACCTGCACATTGAAACTGCACGATTAATGAGGAGTAGCATTTTATATGAATTCCCATATATCGGAAAAACCAAGAGGGCCACTATCAAAATGGCCGCCATAAAAATTCTGTATAGAAGTTCTGAAGCATACGGGCCTAGGGTTCTTCCAGCTGAGTTTGAAATCGGCAAAGCGGTTAATGAGGAGTAGCCTTTTAACTGATTTCCCAAAATACAGAAAATCCAAAATGGCCGCCATAAAAATTGACCTATCAAATTCTATATGCAACTTCTAAAGCCTACCGCCCTAGGCTCGTTCCAGCCAGTCTGGTTGAAATCGCACAAGTAGTTAATGAGTAGACGATTTTCAGCCATTTTTCATAAAACTCAAGATGGCCACGGAATAAATTGAAAATTCTATATGCAAGCTCTGAATCATAGCACTTTAGGGTCTTTCCAGCTGAGTTTGCAAGCAGTTAATGAGGAGTAGCCGTTTAACTGATTTCCCAAAATTTTCAGAAAATCCAAGATGGCCACCAGAAAAATGGAACAATCAAAATTCTGTATACAAGTTCTGAAATCTACCAGCCTAGTATCCTTCCAGCCAAGTCTGGTTGAAATTGCTCTGAAGCAGTAAATAAGGGGTAGCATTTTAAACGACTTCCCGCTATTTTCCAGAAAATCCAAGATAGTTGCCAGAAAAACTGACCAATAAAAATTCTGTACATAAGTTCTGAAGCATACTAGGCTAGGGTTCTTCCATCCAAGTTTGATTGAAATCGGCCCAGTGGTTATCAAGTAGGCTTTTAAGTGATTTCTAGAAATTTTCAGAAAATCCAAGATGGCCACCGAAAAAAATTGATGAATCAAAATTCTGTATACAAGTTCTAAAACATACCAGCATACTATCCTCCCAGCTTAGCCTGGTTGAAATTGTCCAAGTAGTTAATGAGGAGTAGATTTTTAAAGGAATACCCACAATTTTTCAGAAAATTCAAGATGGGCGCCCAAAAAATTGACCAATCAAAATTCTGTATATAAGTTCTTAAATCTACCCCCATAGGGTCCTTCCAGCCAAATTAGGTTGAAATCCGCCAAGCGGTTAATGAGGAGTAGCGTTTTAAAGCAAAAGTTTACGGACGGACGGACTGTCGCCATGCCATAAGCTCTTGGCCATTCTGGCCAGGTGAGCTAACAATATCCACCTCTGAAGGCAATACGCTGAGGTGTTGGTGGCCATTTTGCGGGTAAAATGTAAAGAATTAATTACTGTTTTTCATAGTAAATTCACAAAATTTGGATGCAAATTTTCACAAATTCTGCCTATTTTTTTTATAACTAGTTTGACTTAAAATCTGTTGCTGCTTATGGCAGCACCAACTTTCAGTCAAACGATTCTTAAAATATTCGACTTTTCTAATGCTGAAAAAGTAGGGAGATGTCGTAGATATAGGCTGAAATCTATATCATAAAAAAAAAAAAAATATCGCAAAAATTGCCAGAAAATTTACTTATTGTTTTTTTGTAGTAAATTCACAAATTTTTGATAAAAATATTCCAAAATTATCCCGATTGTTTTAATGATTTTCAAAATATTCAGCTTTTCCAACGCTGGAAAAATAGGGAGACATCGTAGATCTAGGCGCTACGGGCGAGCTCTATATAATTAAAAGTTAATCTAATGATAAAATTAAATTGGCGCCTTTTCACTGGCTTCAAAATGTGGCATACGCTCCGATTTCTTAAAACCATTATCCAATGGAACGAGTGGACAATGGATTCCAAATTGACTTCACCATACTGGGCGGGGTTGTTCCTCACGTTCAGCCAATCAGAGGACTGGTTGATATAGCTCGTTCTATTGAGTCTTGCGATCATTTCATAGGCCTACTTAATTGAGGTCATCTAAACCTAACTAGGAACCGATTTACGAAACTGCGTATACTGTTATTTTTCTGGGAAATCTGGTTTTTTAATTAATTTATTTATTTATTATTATCATTAACTTTAAGAAAGCTATACACGCTCTCTCTCTCTCGCCCTCTCTTTTATTTAAACATATTTTTATTGTTCAAAAGACATTAGGGATTAAGTCACAAGTTGTCTCCAACTTAGTTACGACTAGCTCACATTCTGCCGGAAGCCATCTTGGCCAGTATTGTTGATGTATCACTATCAGCGTACACAATTATTGGCGATGTTTCAGCCATTGTCGATGACACATCAAAGGTACGCATGAGCGTTAGGAGTCAAACTTTGTAATTGGGTTATATTCGTGTTAAGCTGATTAGCCACTACTTCCTACAGGTAAAATACTGTCTAGTTTTAAAACAATTTGACTGAAAGCCGTTGTTTCCAGAGACGGGGTGGTCTACATTCAGTCACACAAATTTAAAAATATTCAGCGGGCATCATATTGTGACCTTGGAAACCAGCTGTGTATTTTGAAATCATTTTGAAATTAGTATGGGCGCCTTTGGCGGGAAAATAATCCAGGATGGCTGCCAAACTGTTTATCCGGCAGTTTCAGAAATTTGAGCTTAGAATACCCAAAACTATATAGAACCAATTTCGGCCTCAAAATCCATCAAATAAGAAAATCCAATATGGCTGCCAACACGCTACATTTTGATTGGCCCACGGCGGCCATGTTTTTTGACGGATCAACTTCCCTTGAACAAGCTTTAATGGCCCTTAGTCCCTGATCATATCTATCAAATTTCCGCCTGATCCCTTCAGCAGTTCTGGAGAAGTCGTTTTTGGGAAAACTAGGTCATCCAAGATGGCCACCGAACCATTTGGTCGATCAAGTCTTCTTGAACAAACTTGGCTTACCTCTTTCCGTAGATGATATTTCATGAGTTTTGAATCGATTCCTCATGTGGTTTCGGAGAAGATTTTTAGACATTTCCCAAAATCGGCCAAAATCCAAGATGGCCACCGGCCAAATTGGCCAATTGGCTCCATTTGAACAAACTTGGATCATATGCCATAAGGATGCTTCCTGCCAAATATAATTGAAATCGGCCAAGTGGTTCTTGAGAAGTCGTTTAAAGGAAAAGTTGACGGATGGACGACGAACGGTCGCCACGGCATAAGCTCACTTGAGCTAATAATAGGCTTTATTCATTCCATGGACAACTGTTTGAAATGCGAATTTCTGCATGAATAATGAATGTCCATTTGCATGTCAAGATTTGTTTTTAAGATTGTATCACTTGAATGACAGGCTTGCTTATCTAGTCAGTCATTTCAATTGTACATGTCTTCTCTTGCCCGGTAAATGGACATTCGATAAGTAAAAATTGATATTTACTTGACCAATCTTTATCAATAAAGGGCTAAGATGTGTGTAGGGGGGGGGGGGGGGCCCTATAGACTATGATGGTATTAGATCACTTTGTAGGCTGTTGAAACTATCATGAATATGTTTTTTTTTAACCATTTCGTGGTCAAGATTTGTCCAAAAAATTCAAATTGCAGCTTAGTGAATGTCATTTGCAGACCAAAAGGCTCTTTTTGAAAATTTATAACTGGAAGGACTGGCTCGTTTATCAAGTCAGTCATTCCAGTTGTAAATCTTCAAAAATCGTCTTATCTTGGCCGGCAAATGGCCATTCCTCAAGACAACTGCACAGGCCAGTTTTGGGCGTTTAATGAGGAAACTCACCTCATGTGGTATGTAATCTACTGGTAATTTTCCAAGCATATCGTCAGCAAGCTTGTAGACAACACTCTCTCTTGTCTGACCACCGCCACCACCGCTGTCTTTAGGCTGTATACTGAGGATGGTTTCCAGCACAGTATTTGCCAAATTACTCTGGTAGCTGATAATTAGAACAGGTATTCATTTCTAATACACATTTCTAGCTAAGCTCCACCAACTTTTTACCTGTGCTGCTATCGATTTGAAATTTTGAAACCTCTATCCTAAGAATCTAAATTTCAAGGTAACAAGACAGGTTAAGCTGTTGAATATTTTGAAATTAATTTGACTGGGGGCTGTTGCTGTTTATGGCAGCAACATCTCACAGCCAAATTAATTTCAAAATATTCAACAGAATGTTTAATAAATTGTAAATTTAACAATGACATGCAATTCATATACTAGTGACAGACTTCAATTTTCATGACAGCGTCAATCATACAACATGATGATTGTAACATCAGCTAACTAGTGACGTAATTCACCGTTCCAATTTTAGCTAGGCCCCTCCCATCTCTAGCTAAGCTCCACCCACATCACACTGGTGTTGTGATTAATCAATCTCTGACTATCAATTTCCAGAAAACTTTACAGGTATGCTGTTGAATATTTATGAAATAGTAAACATGCAAATCGTACAACCATGCATAGTCTGTCTTCAAATATGCGTTCGTGACGTACTTATCTACATCATTGATTACGATGTCATTCTCACATCACGTAGTTAATTATGTCATATGATGGCTGGATACAGTGGAAAGGTCCATTGATTATGGCGTGAGATACTTGATTGACAGATCGGATCCCTCCATCACGCTCAATTTCAAACAAGAGGCCCAAGGGGCCTGTATCGCTCAGCTGGACCATAGGCATCTCAACTAGAATGGTCATTAACAACAAGAGACGCAAGGGGCCCGTGTAGCTCAGCTTGACTCCTGGAGCACACAAATTTTTGGTCAAAATTGTTGGTGGGTTGTTTAGGAGTAGTCTTTTAAATGAGTTTGTGGACATCATGTCCAATATGGTCGCCAAACACGCTACATTTTGATTGGGCCACTGCGGCCATGTTTTTGACGTAGATTCTTCACTTGAACAAACTTTAATGGCACTCAAGAGCCTAATAATATCTCCCAGATTTCGGATCAATCCATTCAGTGGTTCTGGAGTTGTTTTGGCAAAAAATATGTTTCTTTTTAACCCTCTTTTGTGATTTTCTTCCTCGTGTTGATCTTTGGCCAAACATATCTTGTGAAAGGTCATCTTTAAGGCTTTGTGAAGCAGCCACAGTAGTTGATACAAGTAGTTCAGATTCAGTGATGTCAAGTGGTACTTCACTGGCATCCAAAAATTCAACAGTAAAGCTGCTTAACATGGTTTGCGATGCATTCAGCTTTTCAGTGCATTTATCTAACTCTATATTGAGTAATGAATTCTGGGACAAAAGATGTGAATTCGCCTTCATTTGTCTTTCAACTTTTGATTCCAGTTCCTTAATTTTAAGTTTTAACTCACTTGTTTGTGATTCATTTGCACAGATGTTTTTTTTTTAGCTAAGTGCACTTATAATTCGCTGATAAAGCATTTGTCTTAATTTTCATTGCCATGCTTTCCAACTCCTTTCACGTTTCCTCAGTACAAGTGTTTCTAATTTTATACAAAGTTCCTATCCCACATTCTGTAGCCTTAATCTCAGAAATGTTTTTTCCTATCTGCTCACACAGTTTAATATTGTCTGACATTGTTGACTCTATCTGGAAAAGTAAAAGGGAATTTCATGATTTTATTTTAGGCCTGCAGAAATTGTGTAACCCATTTTTTTATTCGCGCAAAGGTTATGCAAATATTTTCAGCGGAACACTTGCTAGAATACATAAAGATTAGAGTAATGGAAAATCGATGGATGTGCACTATAGCATAAGCTCAGATGGAGAAATGACGGATGTGCACCATAGCATAAGCTCAGATTGAGAAATGAGACATTTTAAATTTCCCATTGCTTTAGTATGTGAGCTTTTGGTGGGAAAATGATCCAAGATGGATGGCAAACTGTTTATCCGACAGTTTCGAAAATTGCAAATTTGAGATCAGAATACCCAAAAAACTATATAAAATGAATTTCCGCCTCAAAATCCATCAAATAAAAAAATCCAATATGGCTGCCAAACACACTATATTTTGATTGGTCCACCGCGGCCATGTTTTTTGGCGAATCAACTTCGCTTGAACAAACCTTAATCGCCCTTAGTTGCTAATTATATAGCACAAATTTCGGCCTGATCGCTTCAGCGGTTCTGGGGAAGAAGTTGTTTCTGTGAAAACTAAGTCATCCAAGATGGCCGCTGAACCATTTGGTCAATCAAGTTCCCTTGAACAAACTTGATTGAGCGCTTATCCTAAATCATACTTCGTGAGTTTTGAATTGATCCCTCAAATGGTTTGGGAGAAGATTTTTAGACATTTCTAAAAAACGGCCGAAATCCAAGATGGTCGCCGGCCAAATTGGCCGATCGGGTTCGTTTGAACAAACTTGAATCTCTATGCCTTAAGGATGCTTCATGCCAAATATAATTGAAATTGGCCCAGTAGTTCTCGAGAAGATATTTTAAACTTCCCATTGCTTTAGTATGGGAGCTTTTGGCGAGAAAATGATCCAAGATGGCCACCAAACCGTTTATACGACAGATTCGAAAATTGCAAATTTGAGATCAGAATAGCCAAAAACCTATATAAAACTAATTTCGGCCTCAAAATCCATCAAATAAAAAAATCCAATATGGCCGCCAAACATGCTATATTTTGATTGGCCCACGGTGGCCATGTTTTTTGATGGATCAACTTCTCTTGAACAAACTTTACTGGCCCTTAGTCCCTAATCATATCTGCCAAATTTCGGCCTGATCCCTTCAGGAGGTTATTTTCGCTAAAACTAGGTCAACCAAGATGGCTGCCAAACTATTTGACCAATTAAGTTCGCTTGAACAAATTTGGTTGAGCTCTTGCCCTAGATCATATTTCATGAGGCTTCCTTCAATCCCTCAAGCGGTTTCAGAGAAGATTTTTAAAGCTGTTTCTAAAAATCGGCCCAAATCCAAGATGGCCGCTGGCTTAATTGGCCGATCGGCTTCATTTGAACAAACTTGGATACCTAACGCCTAAGGATGCTTCCTGCCAAATATAATTGAAATTGGCCGAGCTGTTCTTGAGAAGTCGTTTAAAGGAAAAGTTGACGGGCGGACGGTCACCACAACATAAGCTCACTTGGCCTTTCAGGCCAGGTGAGCTAATAAATAATAAAAAATAGCCCTATTAGATTTCTGAACCAATTTCGATTGACATCATCCCCTTACTACACCAAATATATTTACAAATGCTGGAGTCACTCTGGCAAAGGAGCTATCTAATGGAAACTGAGTCAAAACGGCTGCATGGTAGCTATACTAGATTGTACGATTCAACCAATTGTGATAGAGATCATACATATGATGAATGTTTTAAAATTTGATATCATAATGGTGGGATCCGATCAGTCATTCAAGTAATAATTGGCTGATTAACCTCATAATCAAATATGTGACATTTTAGTAGACATTATAATGAAAACCAGAAATGTGCTTGCATTGCAACAATGAAGCTCAACTTTATGACTGCAATGAACTATGAAGCTTGACCTCAAACATAAAATAAAGTCAACAGGTATGGGATCATTGCACCGAAGTTTCGTTGAAATCTGGCCACTAATTAAGGATTAGCGTTTTAAATAATTCTCGAAAAAAAAAAAAAAAATACAAATGGCCACCAAAAAATTGACCAACTAAATTCTGAACAGAATTATATACCACTATAGAATCCTTCCAGCCAAATTTGGATAAAATCCACCAAGCGGTTTGACAATTTCCGGTAAGTCTTATATAAAATTTATGATTTTCAAAAATATCAACCCATTAAAATTCAGAATAAATACTCTGGAGCCTACCGTGATAGGGTCTTCCAGCCAACTAGTGTTAAATATGTTAATGACGAGTAGCATTTTGACAATTTCCGGTAAATTTTTAATAAAATCTAAGATTTTCACCCAAAAAAATTGATCCATTAAAATTTTGTACACATGTTATCAAGCCTAGCCCTCTATAAGGTCAGTCCAGCCAAAGTATGTTGAAATACGCTAAGCAATTAATGAGTAGTGATTTGACAATTTCTGGTAAATTTTTCATAAAATCTAAGGTTTTCACCAAAAAACTTTACCAATCAAAATTCTGTATAGAAGTGCTGAAGCCGAACGCAATAGGGTCCTTCAGGCCAAATTAGGTTAAAATACGCCAGGTGGTTAATGAGTAGTTTTTTTGGACAATTTCCAGTAAATTTGTCCTGAAATCTAAGATTTTCATCAAAAAAATTGACCAATCAAAATTCTGTATATATAGTTTCGAAGCCTACCGCCATAGGGCCGTTCCAACCAAATTAGGTTGAAATCTGCAAAGCGGTTAATGAGTAGTAGTGTTTTTAAATGACGGACGAAACGGTCAACATGCATATGAGTGATCTTGATCTTTTGCCCACAAAATCATTGTGTGATGCCGTGTCATTATAAGGACAGTAAATAATAATGTAGTCAGTAATATGAGCTAATAGAAGGTATTTAGCCTGACGCTTGGTCGCGATGTGAGACCAAAAGGCTGAAATTTTCGTCCCTTTTATACCCTTTCTGGGCGAGCCTGTGGATTGGGTCGAACGTGACCATATATGGACAGAGAAAAACCAGATTGCTGGTTCTGCCATTTGAAAATTTTGGAGGTTTGGCGGTGTGGTCCAACAATTTTTACCGGTTGACATATATTTCGGCAGTTGTGCCCTTTTTGGCGGTTGTGTACATATTTTGGCGGTTGTGTATTTTTTTACCGGTTGTGGGTTTTGGCGGTTCTGCCATTTTTGGCGGTTGTGGTCATTTTTCCGGTTGTGTCCGTTTTTGAAAACTTTTTGGTGGTTTAAGTTTTTTACCGGTTGTAAGTCATTTTGGTGACAAATTTCTAAGGGTTTCTGTAGGTCAAGTTCGTAGAGAGAGTGATCCTTTGGAGGAGTTTCGTGGCTATTTGTGTGGGTAATGATCATATGTAGTCATCACCGTTTTTGATTCCGACTTCATGGCGTTTCGTTCCTTGAGTGGAACTCATCAGAGGCGAAGTTTTGTCAACTGGAAGTGGGCATTTTTGGGCTCCACTTTTTTCTGATATGGCGACTATAGTGTGGGTGTTTCGGATTGAGAGACAAGAAGTGTATCGGAAAGCCCTGGCTGTCCTACATGTTTTGGAGATTTCGATGGGGAAATATAGATCACGGTTACACAAAATCAAAATCAAAACTGGTTAGACATTTGAAGTTATGAACTTCTAATTGATTCCAACATACATAAAGATGTAGGAGCTTAGCTAGAAATTCAGAATGATAAATACCTGTGTTATATAATTATATGTTATGCACTCACGTGATGTCAGCATTGGGATGCAGACCAAATGCCTCGGGTGAGTCAACAAGAGGCATATCTTCAATGAAGGCCATGTAGTGTTCAATAGCTTTGCATTTAGGTATCTTGTATCCAACATAGAACTGAAATGCATCCACGAACATGAACTCTCCAAACCACACCTAGAATACATACACAGAGAAAATGTACAATAGATGAATCCAATCTGTCACTCAAGTATATGACTTCATAATGAATTATGTCACATGTAGGCTGATCTCACAATCAGAGAAACAGACGGCCTAATGAAACTCACTGATATATTGGCGAAGAATCTAATTTTCACCAATAATAAACACGAGATGGTCACCGTTTATGAATTTGGCCCATTGACAGTGTTTTTAATTTGCCAATAAGTGACAACTCATGGCTGATTTATCTAGGGCAGTCTCTGAAAACTCGACACAATAGGTCTGAATCAAATACTGGCATGACAGGATGAATATTATAACATATAAGATATGCAAATGGTAGATTTATTGTAGCCGCCGGGGGCGCGCGTGGCTCCGCCGCTAGCTGCTGGTGGTCAGCCAGCCTCGAGGTTGGGGAGCGGTCACGGCGCATCTCCGGTGTCCACAAAAACAGACCTCTAGGGTCGATGGAACGATCACATTCCAGTGGGCTCGTGCAGCCATTGCTGTGAAAATTGAACACCACCGTATCGTCCCGGCTGTTCGTGTCCCCAGTGTGTCTAGACGTCATTTCCAAGGTGGAAAGAATGGTGTTAGCACAATTTACTTACTTAATTATAGTAACAACCAATTTTTGTAAACTTGCCACTTATGAATGGTGTACGCAAAAACAGTGGTGAATTGGATTTGTCTTGCCAGAGGTACCTAACCGATCTAATCATATATAGATGGTATCGTGAAAGGTATCCCTGTGGGGGAAAGGTCCGGTCAGGGCACATCAGTTGGTTTAATATAAACTATATCTCCCTCAGGCTGGCAACAAATTATTGGTTTGCGAGAGGAAAGTGCCTTGCACGGGCCTCCATCACAGGAAAATGCCTACAACGCCGTAGCGGAGGAAGAGAGCAAACAAGAGAGAGAGAGAGAGAGAGAGAGAGAGAGATGTCCAACTATTAACATGTAGGGCAAAAATAAAGATACTCTCACCCTTTGGGTGGGAGGGAATTTATGACGGTGAATGTATCGTGCCTTGCAGCAGAGGACGGCTCAAAGAGCGTCCCACCATAAAAATGTGGGGCAAAAATGGAGATACTGTTACCACGTGAGTGGGAGAAAATTTATGACGGTGAAAATACCGTGCCCTGCAGGAGAAGACAACCAGAAGGCAGACGACTATTAAAATGCAAGGCAAGAATGGAGGTACCCATACCATTCGTGGGGAGACGGCCAAAGAGGCGTCCCATAAAAATGAGGGGGAAAAATTAATAACCCATACCACTTGTGCGGAGAGGAATATACATTTTTGCGAGAGGAAAGTGCCTCGTGCGGGCCTCCGTCAAAAAGAAAAATACCCTCTACGCCGAAGCGGAGGAGAGCGGTAGAAAGGGCCGCCCTCTTATCCTACAAAGCGAAAAAGATTATCATGTGTTTTTATCCTAATATAGTTATTTTAATGTTGTGTGCCTACAGTGTATACGTAAAGATGTGGTGGCTGATTTCCATTGATTTCAGCACCGTTGTCTTATTGAGTTAAAGATATAGCTTTGTTGGTGCCATTTAAATTTTTGTGCACCTTAAATGGCGTAGACTAACATTTAGATTGTAGGTCCAAAACACATATGTTTAGGCCGCAAATGGCGTAGCATCAAATGTCTTTAACGAATACCCTCTTCCCTGGCGAGGATGCTCGGTACAGTTGCCGATACCCCACAGAGCATCTCTCCTCAGACTGACAGCATGCAACATGTTGTCTGGTGGTAGTTTGAGTCGCACAGCGATCCCTCCACATACCACATCACAACCACACATGGACAATTCACATTAATGGAAGCAGGTTTAGAAAGCAGTCTAACTTATTTACGGTGGGGAGAGAAACGTATTTCCATCTATGGTGGCTATCCCATAGGGCGTGGTGAGCTCTAAGGCTTCACCCAGTCACCGTTATGACTTAGATGGTGATCCGTGTCTCTGTCCATCGTCTGATGTTTCGGGTGCGGATCATGTGAGACCCGAACCCTGGAGTTACCGTTTAGCTGCTTTAGGTTTGGAAGTAGTTGCCCATAGAACACTGCTGGGATGGCAATAAATTGCATTATTTATATTTTCGCGGTGTTTCCTATTTTGGCATAAAAAGGCTTGCTTAATAGGTATCCGAAGATACATGGGATATGTATGTGAATGACAAATTGATTCTGGCCATCAAGAAACCGACTAGTTTTTTGGTTTGGTCAGAATCATTCTGACGGTGGGAATTCAAACAATTATTTCGGTTAGTCAAGCATAGTTATAACAATATAATGTAACTAAGATATGTTGTGGTGCACTTATTAGTCATCAGTGCAATTTAAACGTCACATGTAGCCTTTGCATCCCTTCCTTGTGGTGTGAGTTGATGTACGGTGTAGCTCCCACCCGGAGAATTACTGCAGGATGCTGGCCGTTATGTTTCATATTAAA